>JAGXOD010001411.1:0-314060 GCA_020368025.1 Brachyhypopomus occidentalis
GAAAAAGAAAACATTTGATCTTTTTCATGTTGTAAGAATGTTGTAAGAATTTCTCTCATATAAATACATATTCAACATAAATTCAGTCATAAGAATAACAAAGATTATGTCAAATTGTTTCCTTATTTGTTAATTATTATCATAGAAAATCTTTATAAAGATAAACTCACCTAAAAGTGTGAGTAGGAGAGAAAGTGTAAAGAGCAGCATGATGATGGAGATGTGAAGTGAGTGAAAGCCAAAGCTGAATGGGATTCATGTAGTTTTATACTGAGACACAGAGCTCCACCCTTACACCACCTCACACTGCTCCACCCTTACACCACCTCACATTGCTGATTGCTGTAGTGTATCAATAACATTCACATCCTTTTTTCAGAAAGTCTGCCCTCCTCTGGTTGATTGTTGTCATTACAGTATTAACAGTGGGAATTCTGTGTTGATTCATCAAAGTGTTCATGAGATCAGCTGACTATTTTCATTGTTTTATTAAAGTATATACTGCATATCTAATTATATCATATAAACAATTATGTCCTTTGAAGAAAGAAGGATATTGGGAAATAAAATACTGAATGTTATATATGATGCATATAGTCATGTCGATATGATTCTCAGCTGTTGAATACAATATGTTCCCATTACAACCTCATACCATCAATGATAATACAGTTACTACAGGTTACACAGCTCTGTGATGACCCCATTTTACAGACACAGAGTTCAATCTTCTGAATATACCATACTTATTTAAGCTTATCTGTGTTGTATGAGGATTTTGTACAGTGTATCTGTGTAGTACTGGGGGATCAGCTTTTAGTTCAAGGTTTCCTTCATCAACCAGATAAATAAACTGTGGTCTGGATCTGGAATACTGACGATACCACAGCAGAGAATCAGATGCATAAGATTCATTGTACAGGCAGGAGAGGGTAACACGATTTCCTTATAGGACATTTACAGTGGAGGAGACTGGTCCTATTCCCTCTCCAGAACTATAACCTGCTGAAGAGATTCAAAGACAAGAGGAGGAACATTTTAGGATTAATTTGGTTTAGTAAATATTAACCCTTCTTTATTATATAAAACCTTCTATAGTTTACTAAGTATGTTCATCCAGTGCAGAATGTTTATTTCTGTTCGTGTAATGTCCAATGATCATGTGCATCTTACCTAAAATGAGAAACAGAAGCCAGTGTCCACTAACACATGCCATGACTGAACTGCAGACTGAACTGTTATATACTGTTCAATTTCAACTGTTTCAACATATTGAAATTGATAAATGCTAAAATAAATCTGTGAATAGTACTCACCACATTGTACTAATTTGTTCAAACCCTCTAAAAATATCAGAATGTTAAAGTTTCTTGTGCTCAGGTCAGATAGTGTCTGGTTAACTGACAAAAGGTTGGTGTTGAAAGGCCATCGCCAGGTGGTTCAGTCCGAACACCCCCCTGTATGCTTCTCTAGTTGGTTTGCTCTGCTGTTCGCGGAGGACAGTGTGGCAGTCTAGCAGAGCCGACGTTGAGCAGAGCTGAACTTTGAGGACGGAGGGAATAGAGAGTTTTTTGGGTTACGGAGTACTAAAGAGTTCTTTTATTTCGGGTTGATCTGAGTGCGTGGATTAACAGTAAGTCTACGTTTCAGTTGTATTTGTGTAATATGTTGCAGTTTGTAAGCGTATTTTATAGTTGTAACTGAGTGTGATTCTATAGTAATACGACTTTGTTAGCTCTCATTTTTTGGGATGTTGTACTATGTATACTACGTGTGTTATTATGTATATGCGTATTAAGTGTTTAGAAGTTAGGGATAAATCCAATAAGAGTTGGCTCACCGCGTGAGTGAAGCATGAGGTGTGCACGTGATACTCGTTTCAGTAGCGCGTGCTTAGTTATCCTGCAGCGTTCGCTTAAATTAGTGCGTCATATGCTGAGATGTACTAGCATATTCAGAGTGTTAAGTGATTGTGTGATTTGTAGTTATTGATCAATGTACGTTTATACGCATTTTTCCTTGTAGAACCACACAGATACGCCAACGTTCAATAAAGACACAACTAAGAACCCAGGATCCGATCTCTATTGCTGTTAATGGTTTCGGGCGGAGACGCTTTGTAACGGTTCAACCTCTCCACGAATCGCCAGGGTTGACGTAATCCTTGAAGGGAGATAACTCTCCAACAGTTGGAGTTATTCACATATGAGCAACAATGGTGTTAGAAGTGCATGACTATAGTCTAACGGTTCACCAATGAAAGTTAAAGTTAAAAACACCAATAAAGTGGCCAGTAAATGTACATCATCTATACAGATACAAGGTGAAGGTTTCTAGTATAGTGGCTGTTAAATAGTTATGTTCCAACTTTTAATGACAAATTACACTGACAATGTTTCAAGAATCTTTTATCTATTCAATCTAATCTTAGTAATGTCCCTGCAATAGTTAATTATACTAAAACTCCCTTTGAGAGGTTTTTGTACAGTGTATATGTGTAGTAGGAGGTTTTTGTACAGTGTATCTGTGTAGTAGGAGGTTTTTGTACAGTGTATTTGTGTTTCCTGTCACTGTGGGCTGCATGGCACAGTAGAACAGAGCAGAGTCTGATACTGCAGCAGGGGAGATCAGCAGATGTAAAAGGTTGTTGTCCTTTTCAATAGATGCAGATAGACGAGGAAGACTCGAATTTTTACTTGTTTGATATGGATAGATGAGAACAAGAAACTCTGGTCTTGAACTGGGATACTGGCGATACCAGTGAAGAGGATCAGTTGTAGCACTGTATTTACATGTTATAATAACTTCCTCTCCCTCTGAGACGTGTGTGTCTGGGGTAAGTTGTTCTATTGTCTGTGCTGAGGTCTCTCCTGGGGAATAAAAGAAGAAAAACACTTAAGAAAATGTCTGTTGATCTCTTTCATGTTGTAATTCTCCCTCTTTAAATACATATTAAACATAAATTCAGTCATAAGAATAACAAAGATTATGTCAAATTATGTCCTTGTTTGTTATTTATCCTTTGAAAATCTCCTGTTATAAAGATAAACTCACCTAAAAGTGTGAGCAGGAGAGAAAGTGTAAAGAGCAGCATGATGATGGAGATGTGAAGTGAGTGAAAGCCAAAGCTGAATGGGATTCATGTAGTTTTATACTGAGATACAGAGCTCCACCCTTACACCACCTCACACTGCTCCACCCTTACACCACCTCACATTGCTTCACACTTACTTCACCCCACACTGCTCCACCCTTACACCACCCCACACTGCTCCATTCCTAACTCATATATGCAGTATGATAATTTATTTTAGAGTCAAAGCATGGTAAATGCCTTAATGTTACTTATGTTAATGTTAATGCTTCCCCTTTAAACTGCCTGTCACTTTCAGTACCAATGAAAATCTACATAAAGTCTGCCCCCTTTTGGTAAACTGGTGTCATTACAATGTGTAGATATACAGTAAAGTAATATATTTGAATGCATTATTGTGTTTACAGTAATAATTTAGTTATTACATATATTAAAGTGTTATATTTTCAGCTGATCATATTCATCATTCTGTTGAAGTGAATAGTACAAATCTAATTAGGGTGTCAAATTTAGAGACCTAAAATATATGTTGTGTCACGGTGTGGGAGGCTTCCCCTACCGGTCGCCTACGGTACAGCGGCAGTTGTCCTGTTGTTGTTGCGTTGTGTGCGTCCCTCAGGTGGGTGGAGCTTATTAGCTCCCTCACCTGACGGTAGTTTGTCAGGCTATATATGCCTTGTCTATGTACCAGTTGACCGCTGGTTATTATATCCTTAATCGGGGTCATGTGCACGGGTTTTTGGTTTGCGCACGTTATTCATTAAACCCCTCTTTTTCTCTGAGACTTGGCGTGATCGCTTCCTTTTCGTTCGCACTCACTGCCCGTCACAGAATAACCAGCCACCTTTCGGAAGCCGCCAGTCTCCTTTACTTTCTCCTTCGTTTGTGGTCATGTCTCGTGGTAAGTGTTTGTCTACGTGGTATTTTGTTGTTTGAACGTGTTGGAGATTGAGCCAGGTCGTTTGTCGTGTGTTCCGCCGTGTGTGCATGTTTGTGTTTATGTTTAAAAACACCGTTTTTACAGGCGAGACCTGTAAGTGCTCTCTCCTTAGAGGCGGCGCCGTCTCGCTAAAAGTGCTCGCCCGCAGTCTGTGTTTGTGCATGTGCATGTGTGAGATGTGTGTGATGCGTGTGTGAGACTGCGGGCTTGAGCTAGTGAGTGGAAGGTGCGTCTGCCGTTTGTCTTGCGTGTTGGTGTTTGTCTTTCGTGTATTTATGTAATTCCCCTAAGGGCTCCCAAAATATGTTTTGGGGGGAGCTATATGGGGTCCTGTGCCACTGTTTGTGGCACAGAGGGCGCAGCTCCTGAAGGAGGCCCGCCGGTTAGAAGGGTAAGTGCACGTGAGGGTTCTGTGCCACCATATAAGTCCTCTATACGAGGAGTGGCACAGGCGGCGCAGCTCCTGAGGGAGGCCCGCCGGTGAAAGGGTAAGTGCGCGTGTATGTTGGTGTTTGTGTCGCCCAACTCGTGTTTGTTTGTTCTAGCGTGCTTGTGAATTGTTTTATGTAATTCCCCGTATGCTCCTCCTCCAAAGGGCGTTTGGGGAGGGGCTATGGAGGGTCCGTGCCACGGTCTGTGGTACGGAAGGCGCAGCTCCATTGGGAGGCCCTGACCCGCGGGAGGGAGTCTCCTGAGCAGGTAGGGTGTCCTCATGCTGAGATGGAGCTCCCTCCTCCCATGTAAAGGGTGTAAGTGGGTCAGGGTAAGTGCGCGTTTGTGTTGTGTCTGTGTGTGTGTTTGTGCGTATGTATTGTGTGCAGGTTCCTCCCGCGGTTGACTGTGGAGTCCCTGGACCTGCCCTCGTGCTCGGGTTGACGAGAGTTTTACCCTGGAGCTAGCCGGCCCATTATGGGGAGGGAGTGCTTTCCTGATGGAACCTCCGGCAGGGTGGAGGAGTCCACCCTTGCTCCGTACCCCTCCAAAAGGGGGTGGTCTCCCTGGCCGGGCTAGGTAATGCCAGGGGTACTCCAGGGTCCCGCCCAGGGAGGCGGGAGCTAAATTGTTATATGTTTTGTGTTTCAGCTCCCGGACCGCAGGAGGTGTTTCCCTGCCTTGTCCCCGCCTTCCTGCCCCTTCGTCTTGCGTCTTGTGTTCTGCCGCTGTGAACCGCACACCGGGCCGTAGTGCGGCTTGGTGGGGGGGTCTGTCACGGTGTGGGAGGCTTCCCCTACCGGTCGCCTACGGTCCAGCGGCCGTTGTCCTGTTGTTGTTGCGTTGTGTCGTCCCTCAGGTGGGTGGAGCTTATTAGCTCCCTCACCTGACGGTAGTTTGTCAGGCTATATATGCCTTGTCTATGTACCAGTTGACCGCTGGTTATTATATCCTTAATCGGGGTCATGTGCACGGGTTTTTGGTTTGCGCACGTTATTCATTAAACCCCTCTTTTTCTCTGAGACTTGGCGTGATCGCTTCCTTTTCGTTCGCACTCACTGCCCGTCACATGTTGTATTAAAACTTCCCACTAAGTT
This sequence comes from Brachyhypopomus occidentalis, assembly GCA_020368025.1. Taxonomy (NCBI): domain Eukaryota; kingdom Metazoa; phylum Chordata; class Actinopteri; order Gymnotiformes; family Hypopomidae; genus Brachyhypopomus; species Brachyhypopomus occidentalis. Next base: position 5,564 of record JAGXOD010001411.1, read on the forward strand.
GTTAAACACTATTTCTTTCTTAGTTTTATCATAGCTCATATAATAAATCTTAGTTATTTAAGCCCGTCCCTGTAGATGGAGGTTTTTGTACAGTGTATCTGTGTTTCCTGTCACTGTGGGCACCAGGGCACAGTAGTACAGAGCAGAGTCTGATACTGCAGCAGAGATCAGCAGATCCACACGACTTTGCTCTTTGTGAACTTTTGCAGACATACCAGGAATCTCAGAGGTTTTGTTATGTTCACTTAGATAAATGAAAACTATAAACTCTGGTGAAGATGTGGGATACTGGCGATACCACTGAAGAGCATCGTTTGTACCACTCGTACTGTAAGTGCAGGAGAGAGTAACAGGATCCCCCTCTGACACCTGCTTTACTGTCTCAAGTGGATCAATTTTCTGTGTTGAGATCTTCCCTAGAATAAAAAATATATCTGTTTGCACTCATACTAGGAGGGGCTCCTCGGCGAGCGCCTGGTGGCCGGGTCTCTACCCATGGGGCCCGGCCGGGCACAGCCCGAAGGGATTACATGGGTTCACTCTCCCATGGGCCCACCACCTGTGGGAGAGGTAGTACTAGGGGTTCGGTGCATTGTGGTTTGGGCGGTGGCCTTGGCGTACCGACCCTCGGTTACTGAAGCTGGCTCTTGGGACATGGAACATAACCTCTCTGGGTGGGAAGGAGCCTGAGCTGGTGTGTGAGGCTGAGAGATACCAACTAGATATAGTTGGGCTCACCTCCACACACAGTCTGGGTTCTGGAACCAATCCTCTCGAGAGAGGCTGGACTTTATTCTTTTCTGGAGTTGCCCAGGGTGAAAGGCGGAGGGCTGGAGTGGGCTTACTCATAGCTCCCCGGCTCGCTGCCTGTGTGTTGGGGTTTTCCCCAGTGGATAAGAGGGTTGTTTCCCTGCGCCTTAGGGTCGGGGAAAGGGCTCTGACTGTTGTTTGTGCTTATGCACCGAATGGCAGTTCGAGTACCCGGCCTTCTTGGAGTCCTTGGAGGGGGTACTGGAAGGTGCCCCTTCTGGGGATTCCATTGTTCTGCTGGGGGACTTCAATGCTCACGTGGGCAATGACAGTGGGACCTGGAAGGGTGTGATTGGGAGGAACGGCCTCTCCGATCTGAACCCGAGTGGTGTTCTGTTGTTGGACTTCTGTGCTCGTCACAGTTTGTCAATAACGAAAACCATGTTTGAGCACAGAGGTGTCCATAAGTGCACATGGCACCAGGACACCTTAGGTCGCAGTTCGATGATCGATTTTGTAATCGTATCGTCGAACTTCTGCGACCGTGTGTCTTGGACACTCGGGTAAAGAGAGGAGCTGAGCTGTCAACCGATCACCACCTAGTGGTGAGTTGGATCAGATGGCGGGCGAGGATGCCAGACAGACCTGGCAGACCCAAACGTATTGTGAGGGTTTGCTGGGAACGTCTGGCAGAGGAACCTGTCAGAAAGGTCTTTAACTCCCACATCCGACAAAGCTTTGACCGCATCCCGAGGGAGGCCGGAAACATTGAGTCTGAGTGGGCTTGGTTCCGTGCTTCTATTGTCAATGCGGCAGATCGGAGCTGTGGCCGCAAGGTTGTCGGTGCCTGTCGTGGCGGCAATCCCAGAACCCGGTGGTGGACACCTCGGGTAAGGGAGGCCGTCATGCTGAAGAAAGAGTCCTATTGGGCCTGGTTGGCCCGTGGGACTTTGGAGGCAGCAGACAGGTACAGGGGGGGCCAAGCGGATCGCGGCTTTGACTGTCGCAGAGGCAAAAACTCGGGTGTGGGAAGAGTTTGGTGAGACCATGGAAAGCGACTTTCGATCGGCTCCGAGGAGGTTCTGGCAAACCGTCAGGCAACTCAGGAGGGGAAAGCGTTTCCCGACCAACACTGTATACAGTGAGGCTGGGGATCTGCTGACCTCGACTGGGGATGTCATTAGGCGGTGGAAGGAATACTTCGAGGATCTTCTCAATCCCACCACCACGTCTTCCATAGAGGAAGCAGAACCAGAGGACTCGGGCGGGGTTTGCCCATCACTAGGGCTGAGGTGACCAGGGTAGTTGTGAAACTCCTTGGAGCCAAGGCTCCGGGGTGGATGAGATCCGCCCTGAGTTCCTTAAGGCTCTGGATGTTGTGGGACTGTCTTGGTTGACACGTCTTTGCAACATCGCGTGTACATCGGGGGCAGTGCCTCTGGATTGGCAAACCGGGGTGGTGGTTCCCCTTTTAAGAAAGGGGACCGAGAGTGTGCTCCAACTATCGGGGATCACACTTCTCAGCCTCCCGGTAAGGTCTATGCAGGGGTTCTGGAGAAGGGAGTGCGTTCGATAGTCGAATCTCAGTTACAAGAGGAAGAATGTGGATGCCGGCCTGGTCGTGGAACACTGGACCAACTTTTCACCCTTGCGAGGGTCCTAGAGGGTGCATGGGAGTTTGCTCAACCAGTCCACATGTGCTTTGTGGATTTGGAAAAGGCATTCGACTGTGTCCCTCGGGGATTCCTCTGGGGAGTGCTCCGGGAGTATAGGGTACGGGGCCCGTTGCTACGGGCTACCCAGTCCCTGTACAAACGGAGCAGGAGTTTGGTTTGCATGGCCGGCAGTAAGTCAGACTGGTTTCCGGTGGGAGTTGGACTCCGCCAAAGCTGCCCTTTGTCACCGGTTCTGTTCATAACTTTTATGGACAGAATTTCTCGGCGTAGCCAAGTGGCGGAGGGGGTTCGGTTTGGTGGCCTCAGGATTCCACGCCTTCTCTTTGCAGATGATGTGGTCCTGTTGGCATCATCGGGCCGAGACCTACAGCTCTCGCTGGATCAGTTTGCAGCCGAAGTGCGAGACGGCTGGGATGAGAGTCAGCACCTCTAAAAACTGAGACCATGGTACTCAGTCGGACAAGGGTGGAGTGCCCCTCTGGGTCGGGAGTGAGTCCTTGCCTCAAGTGGAGGAGTTTAAGTATCTCGGGTTCTTGTTCACGAGTGAGGGAAGGATGGAACGAGAGATTGACAGGCGGATCGGTGCTGCGGCTGCAGTATTGCGGTCGCTGTACCGACCGTTGTGGTGAAGAGAGAGCTGAGCCAAAAGGCAAAGCTCTCAATTTACTGGTCAATCTACGTTCCGACTCTTACCTATGGTCACGAGCTTTGGGTAGTGACCGAAAGAATGAGATCGCGAATACAAGCGGCCGAAATGAGTTTTCTTCGCAGGGTGTCTGGGCTCTCCCTTAGAGATAAGGCACGGAGCACAGTCATCCGGGAGGGGCTCGAGTAGAGTCGCTGCTCCTCCACGTAGAGGAGCCAGTTGAGGTGGTTCGGGCATCTGGTTCGGATGCCACCTGGGCGCCTGCCTAGGGAGGCGCTCTGGGCATGTCCAACTGGGAGGAGGCCCGGGGAAGACCCAGGACACGCTGGAGAGATTATATCTCTCGGCTGTCCTGGGAACGCCTTGGTATCCCCCCCAGAAGAGCTGGAAGAGGTGGCTGGGGAGAGGGAAACCTGGGCCTCTTTGCTTAGGCTACTGCCCCCGCGACCCGGACCCGGATAAGCGGAAGACAATGGATGGATGGATGGATGGGCACTCATACTAGAGCAAAAAGTCCATCAAATTCTATCTTGCATTGCTATGTAATATGCGATAAAGTTGATTATCATGAAGATAAACTCACCTAAAAGTGTGAGTAGGAGAGAAAGTGTAAAGAGCAGCATGATGATGGAGATGTGAAGTGAGTGAAAGCCAAAGCTGAATGGGATTCATGTAGTTTTATACTGAGGTACAGAGCTCCACCCTTACACCACCTCACACTGCTCCACCTTTACACCACCTCACACTGCTCCACCCTTACACCACCTCACACTGCTCCACCCTTACACCACTTCACACTGCTCCACCCTTACACCACCTCACACTGCTCCACCCTTACACCACCTCAAATTGCTCCACCCTTGCACCACCCCACACTGCTCCACCCTTACAAAACCTCATTCATATGAAAATGACCCTCATTCTAAATCAAACTATAAGATGATGGAGATTAAAGTTACATCAATATGAAAATTTGACGTATAAATCATTTGTAGAATCATTAAAACCAGTGCCTCACATATTTGCTATATATCTTGCTGGTTTTGCAGTTAATCCTAACACACCTGTCAGAACCCTAGACGTGACCTTTGATTCAGATCTCTCCTTCTATCTGACACCAGCCTCCCCTAATCAACACACCAGCCTCCCCTAATCAACACACCAGCCTCCCCTAATCAACACAACCAGCCTCCCCTAATCAACACACCAGCCTCCCCTAATCAACACACCAGCCTCCCCTAATCAACACAACCAGCCTCCCCTAATCAACACACCAGCCTCCCCTAATCAACACACCAGCCTCCCCTAATCAACACAACCAGCCTCCCCTAATCAACACACCAGTCTCCCCTAATCAACACAACCAGCCTCCCCTAATCAACACACCAGCCTCCCCTAATCAACACACCAGACATCCCTAATCAACACACCAGACATCCCTAATCAGCACACCAGCCTCCCCTAATAAACACACCAGACATCCCTAATCAACACACCAGCCTCCCCTAATCAACACACCAGCCTCCCCTAATCAACACACCAGCCTCCCCTAATCAACACACCAGCCTCCCATAATCAACATTAGATCTGACAAAACAGACATCAAACACATGAAGCCCAGCAAACAATTAGTCAACCAGTTAAACAAAACCAGTAAAACAAATGTATTTCAAGAAAAACTGTATAATACAGAAAGTATCTAGTTTAACCCACAACCACCACAACCCTTTTTGTAAGGGCTGGCTCCAGGGCCGTTAAACCTACCGCCACCAGAGGGGGAACGCGAGCCAGCAGAAGGCGTAATTAGCAATCAGCAATGACGACCGGCAGCTGTCCACCCCCTTACTTAAGGTGGATGGCTGCTGGCTCTCATTGCTGAGTTGTTCGGTTTCTCTCTACGTACTGCCAGCCATTCCTTCAGGAACGTTGTTGCTATTCGGTGCTTCGTCACCAGCCTCTTCTCCTTCTTTATTCGAGTCCTTTACTCCTGCGCCCTTATCTGGCCTACCTCAAGTTTTCTTTGTTCTTAGTTGTTCCTATCGTTTGTTATTTTTTGGTTGCCCATCTTAGTTTGGTCAGCGCTGGTTTCCTTCCCACGGCGAGCCTTCCCGTTTGGGTTTTTTGGTTTTGGTTTTGCCCCTTAATATTAGCCAGCATTTATTCCTTGCCTCGTGTACACTTATGTGTACTTCACGACACGTTGAGTTTTACTCCGTGTGATTTTTTTTGTTTCCTCCTTTTTCCCTGGCTACTCACGTCAAAGTATTGTACGCTATATTTTTGGTTTGTTATCTTATTTGTTTTGTCTCGTTTCCCGTGCTGCTTACGGAGGTCTTAGTTTGTAGTTTTACGTTGTGGCACTTGCATCCTCAATTCCCAAACCCCACGTGAGCGGTCCTCTCCGGACAGCTCACGTTACACCTTTTTCTCCAGGTGTTACAACATTCACTATCACCACTGTGGTTTAGATGCTCTTCAGGTTCATAGCAAATATTTGTGTATCAGTTTTTGTAAAGCCTCTCAGAGACTTTGTACCATTGGGTGCGAAGAGCACAATAGTAGAGAGCTGTGTCTGCCAGAGAGAGTTCACTAATAGTGAGCTGAGTGGATGTGTGAGAGGCAGCTGATGAAAAACGTGGATCTGATTGTAACGCGTTGTGGTAGGCAGCGGTAGGCGTAGGCGTTTCAGACATTTCTTTATTTATCTTAATCAAAATAACTTAAAGGCTCAGGCGTATAGCAAAAGGAAACATAGGATATATAGAATAAAGCTCAGGGCGCTGAGGTCTCCCTCTCAGATCTCAGAATAATGTCCAAGCAGCAGGCATCTTCTCTCCAGGAATACTGTAGTCCTTCTTCAACAGGCTCGTCGAATGTGCAGCAATGGACAGCACGACCTATGGGCTTAAGTACTCGTGAGAGGGGGACAACCAGGTGCTAATATTCAGGTGATAATGAGTGGGAGAGTGGTAATGTCTGAGGGGGGTCTTGCGTGTGTCGTGAGGGGTGTGCCGTCTGGTGCTCGTGCGGACAGGTGCCCTCTGGTGGCCACCCTGCCTTCTCACCGTGACACTGATGTGTCACCTTCACTATTGTATCGAGCACCTTTAAGCAATAAAAACTGTGGTGCTCTGTTAGGATGCTGCCTGTACCAGTAAAGAACAACATATTGACTACTTGAGTCATATGAACATCTCAGTGTAGCAGATTCTTCCTCTTTGTGAACAATCTCAGTATCCTGATCTGGTCCAATCTGATCAGCACAAAACACACCTGTAAGAATGAACATAATTAATTGAATTTAGAACCTGTTGTTCTCAAACAGTTTGTTCAAAAACAATTGATAGCGAGTACCTGATAGCATAATGGAGCAAGTGCGTCTCCATGGTGAATGTGATCACACTGAATCAGTAGTGGGTTTAAGCTGTTGTTGCTCTAATATCAGTCCGGCAGCTTGAAGTGTGATTTACAAAAACTGGGCGTGTCCAATATCAGTACTTGCAGTTACTCACATTACATTCATGTGCTGTTATGACCCAGTGTTACGTGTGAGGGTTTTGGATGTGTGTTTAGGTTTCTTTTCGTCTCCCCTTTCTTTTGTGTTTTCTTTGCTGTGTTTTAAAACAACAGTACCAAAAGGGGACTCCAGAATTGGAATTACAGAGACACAGAAACAAAGTCACAACCACCGCCAGCGATAACAGTGAACAACTAAGCAAACCGCCAGAGCACGAATGACGATGCTGGTGGAAGCCTCTCGCACGCTGCAAACAGAGGGGGTTACATACACCCTCACATAAGTCAAAAGGCATAACAGTGCACTCACATATTCAAATGAACTGCAGTACATGTGCATTTGAGCCGCACTCAAACGCTGGACTGCAGTGTCATATGACTGAATCACTGCTGGAGTTTCCTCTGCAGGTTTATACTCTTCAACTCTGCTTCTCTTTCTAACCACCCACTTCAGTTGCAAATCTACAGAAAGTCTGCCCTCTACTGGTAGATTTCTGTCATCATCGTCCTAGGGGGAGCAAAGGTTTTGAGTTAATGCATCAAAATGTTTATTAGATTTTCCACTAATTGTCATTATTATATAAATGAAAGAGCTACATATATTACATATTTTCTTCTTCAAAGAAAGGCAAATGAAATGAGGGAACAGAGTACCACAAAATAATAGATTATTCATTGCTAAAGTGTAAAAATACCCATTCAAAATCACATTGGTAAGGAAATCAGCAATATGCTTTAGTTATTTTATTTAGATTATTTTAATAACACTGCAACTACAAATCTTAAATTTATGAACATATCATATAATCATTAAGATGATCTCCATGCTGGGAGGTTTTTGTACAGTGTATCTGTGTAGTAGGAGGTTTTTGTACAGTGTATCTGTGTAGTAGGAGGTTTTTGTACAGTGTATCTGTGTTTCCTGTCACTGTGGGCTCCAGGGCACAGTAGTACAGAGCAGAGTCTGATACTGCAGCAGAGGAGATCAGCAGATGCACTTGTTTAAGATTCTGATTAACATCAGCAGACAGACGTTGTGGGAGAGGTTCACTTTTAGTTCCACTTGGAAGGATGTAAAGGAGGAATTCTGGTCGGGATTGTGGATACTGTCGGTACCAGTAAAGATTCTGTACATCTCCACTGAACTGTTTGTAGCTGCAGGACAGGGTAACATCACCACCCTGAAGCACAGCTTTATGGGGGGAAAGTGGTTCTATTGGATCTGCCATAGAGTCACCTGCCATAGAGAAGAGAAGATAAAGTTCACAGGATCATGGCAGAGTTACACAAGTCTGACTCAAACCCTGCAATATTAAATCAAACAGAGACTAATGTATCACACATTGTACAAGCACAGTAATGTAATTGATTAGTTAATTAATCAAATCAGCCCTAACTCACCCACAGAAAGCCACACACACAGGAGTGTAATGGTGAACATGATGACTGGTCTGGACAGAGTGATGATGTACTCAGATGTTTCTTCACTCTTATATCGTCTCAGCTCCATGAAGCTCCTCCCACATCTGTGACTGACAGTGTCAACATCTGAAGATCCTGCTGCAGGGTCCAAACATGTCAGTTTCACTTGGGAAACAAAATGGCTGAACTGACTGTCTGCTAACTGCATATTGATTCATCTTTAGTCATAGTGTGTCCCAGTGTAGGACCCTTGTTATAAGTTTTAATAAGGATTTGGAGACATTATGCCAGCTGTAATTTTCAAACATTTCTAACTTCATATTGGCAGAAGAGCCTCTGACACTCAGAACATAATGTGGTCCATTCAGTACTGCAGTCAAACTCCTGATACTGACCCTTTGGTATCAGTACAGGAAACGGAGTGACTTGGCCAGAGGCCGAGATTGTCTCAGATCATTACTGCAGTGTTGATTTTGCTTACATACATGTGGAAATGTAAAAGGATTAAGTTTACATTTATGGGTAAATAAATAGTGAGCAGAAGGATTTCAAAGACTGGAAGCTGAAGAGATGCTACGTGTTTAAATTTATAAGAAACAAGTAGCTCCCCTGGTGGCAAAAGCAATGGCTCTGATGAAATCATCTGTGGTGCTTTGTGTACAGTGTGTCTGAGTTTCAAGGCTACAGAAGGAAGCCTGACCAGAGGGAGAGAGACTCCTCCGTTTCTCCTCTTCCGACTCACTGTGTGGTGGTGTCTGTTATTCCGGCTTTTTACCATGAGGTGGGAAGATGATGCCATTTATGTTCCGGTTTGGTCTTTGTTTATCGGTTAGGGAGATTAGGGAAGCATTGTGAACTTTTCTTTGTGTTGTTTTCTTGTGCAGTACATGTACATAAATGTAAATGTAGAGCAGCAAGGTAGATGTTTCTAATATAGAGGGTAGTGAGTGTGTGTTTATGTCCCGTTTGATAAAGACAAATTACTTTGACAGTGGGTCAGCAAAGTTTTAGACATTAATCTAGTGAGCACCTGCTCTAGTTCATTCTCCAAAATCTCTTTGTGTAGTAGGAGGTTTTTGTACAGTGTATCTGTTTCCTGCCACTGTGGGCTCCAGGGCACAGTAGTACAGAGCAGAGTCTGATACTGCAGCAGAGGAGATCAGCAGATCCACTTTCTTTGCGTTTTTGTTAAATTTTACCGACAGTCGTGGGTGAGGTGGCTTTGCATATGTAACATCTTCTGTACTTCTAATAATCAGCAGCAGAAACTCTGGTCTTGATCCAGACTTCTGTAGGTACCAGTGGAGACTATAAGGTGACCCATCATACGTGCAGGACAGTGTGGTACTGCTGCCTTCAGTTAAGAAGATGACGGCTTTGTCTGGTCTAATGCCACTGTCTGCAGAGTCAGCTGTAAAAACAAAAATGTTCATTTAATTATATTATTAAACAGAAACCCAAACACTGTCAATTTTATTTTATATTGACAACTTACCAATACTGGGAAGAGTTATGACAGAGAAGAGCAGTAGTATGTTCATCCTGAATGTAAGTTCAGGTCTTGAGATTTACACAAGAATGCCAGTATCTCCTGAAACACACTATACTACACATACTACACCCTCATCACATCAAGCTCCTCCCACTCATCACATCAAGCTCCTCCCACTCATCACATCAAACTCCTCTCTCATCCTGTAGTGAGTGCAATGGCTACATGTATTATGTGATGTGTATTTGTGTGTTAAATCTACGTTGAGTAAAATGCATTCAACAAATACGTCCAGGCAAGTCATGTATTATATGTATTATATATAGCAAATATATTTATATAGCATTGTCAAAAATCAGCTCTACAATTGTGTGTTCAGGTCCCTAATGAACAAACCACTGTCTTCCACACTAACAAACCAGCTTCCTTTTACATTCATCCAGTGGTGTTAGATGAATTGGGAGCTCCATACTTGATGCTTCTCACAAATTTATAACAAAAAAAAGAGCCATCTTGAGCCATCAACCTTGTGTGGTTGAAATGGTTGAACTTCCACACAGGATAAAACAGTTTTTGTAGATTCAGATTCACATTCAGACGTTTTTGTGCAGATGATCATAGTTTCCTGTCACTGTGGGCCGCAGGGCACAGTAGTACAGAGCAGAGTCTGATACTGCAGCAGAGGAGATCAGCAGATCCACATGATTTTTATCTTCATTTACTACTGCAGACACTCCTGGTACTGGGGGATCAGCTTTTACTTCAAATTTAGCTTCACCAACCAGGTAAAGAAACTGTGGTCTGGATCTGGAATACTGACGATACCACAGCAGAGAATCAGTTGCAGAAGATCCATTGTACAGACAGGAGAGGGTAACAGGATTTCCTTGTAGGACATTTACAGTGGAGGAGACTGGTCCTATTCCCTCTCCAGAACTATAACCTGCTGAAGAGATTCAAAGACAAGACAGGAAACATTTTAGGATTAGTTTGGTTTAGTAAATATTAACCCTTCTTTATTATATAAAACCTTCTATAGTTTACTAAGTATGTTCATCCAGTGCAGAATGTTTATTTCTGTTCGTGTAATGTCCAGTGATCATGTGCATCTTACCTAAAATGAGAAACAGAAGCCAGTGTCCACTAACACATGCCATGACTGAACTGCAGACTCAGTTTCTGATACAGATTCTCCTTTTCTTCATCTCCCCTTAGAACAACCCACTGTCACATCGCCTGCAGTTTCAGGGTTTCTAGATGAACGCTGCCCCCTTCTGGAGGCTTTACTGAATTACTGTGTATCAGGAGGAAACGTTTATCGTCACACAGTTGTTGCTACTATTAATTCATTGTGAACTATTTCCACCACTGCTAACTGACCACTGAACTGATCACTCATAAATCATGTAAACACAGGGACGCCCCACGTGTGTGTGTGTGTGTGTGTGTGTTCACAGTCTGAGCAGCAGATGATGGTGCTTCTAGTAAACACATCCCATACAACACTGTTAATAAACTTTACACATTTTTGTACAGTAGATTAAATAAGCACTAAGCACAGGACACACGGCTGTATTCCAGCTTTTCTAGCATTTCATCTTAATTTTATCAATGTTTCAACAATATTTCATAGACTAATCTAAATCTTAGTTGAGTACCTGCATTAGTTCATTCTACAAAAGCTCTCATTTTGTTGGAACACATGTTTGTACAGTGTATCTGTGTAGTTGGAGGTTTTTGTACAGTGTATCTGTGTTTCCTGTCACTGTGGGCACCAGGGCACAGTAGTACAGAGCAGAGTCTGATACTGCAGCAGGGGAGATCAGCAGATCCACGTTCTTCAGATCTTTATGATGTTTGATGGATATTCCAGGAACTGGAGGTACAGCTTCAGTAATTTGTTCATAATACTCCAGTATGAGGAACTGTGGAGGAGATCCTGGATACTGCCGATACCAGTGGAGACCATCATAACTACCTCTGTACTTACAGGACAGTTTAACACTTTGTCCTTCCACAGCAGAAACTAATTCTGAATTTGGAGTGATGGGATCTTCAGCTCTGGTACCTACACAATGTTAGAGAAAACTGCATGAATAAATTAAGCAGAGACATGTAATCATTTTAAATGTTGGTAACATCATCAAACATGTTACAGTGCTGTGATCAGTTCCTGTTTGTTCCAGTGATATTTGTAGCTTTGGTCTACAGTTACTGCCACTGTTACCTGTAAGAGCTGAGAGCAGCAGTAGAGTGAACATGATCATGGTGCTACAGGGAGGAGAGTCACACTGAGTTCAGCTCCTCAGAATGGGCTCCTGGAGAACCATCAGCTCTGCTCTCCACACACACTCAGCTCCTCCTCATGAATGCAGAACTGGTCCAGGGGTTCAACCAATCAGGCAAGAGGAGCCTGAAGAAACAACATGTCCCTGTATAAATGCTGGAATGTGTATTGACCAATAACTACTAATGCAGTAGCAGCATCATTCTACTATTGATGATGACAGAACACAGTGATAATTCTATTATTTATAATGACAGAACACAGTGATAATTCTATAACTGATAGTGGCAGAATACTGATAATTCTATTATTGATAATGACAGAACAACACAGTGATAATTCTATAACTGATAGTGGCAGAACACTGATAATTCTATTATTGATAATGACAGAGTACTTTGATAATTCTGTTACTGATCATGACAGAACACATTGATAATTCTGTTACTGATCATGACAGAACACATTGATAATTCTGTTACTGATCATGACAGAACACAGTGATAATTCTATAACAGATAGTGGCAGAACACTGATAATTCTATTATTGATAATGACAGAACAACACAGTGATAATTCTATAACTGATAGTGGCAGAACACTGATAATTCTATTATTGATAATGACAGAACACAGTGATAATTCTATAACTGATGATGACAGAACACATTACCCTTATACTGATGATGACAGAACACCTTACCCTTATACAAGCGGATTGCTTTTTGTACAGTGTAGCTGGGTTTCCTGTCACTGTGGGTTTCAGGGCGCAGTAGTAGATAGAAGAGTCTGATACTGCAGCAGAGGAGATATTTAGATGCACACTGGTCGATTCTTTCCTGTGAGTGACTGATATTCCTGGAACAGGTGGGTTGGCATTTACTATGGACCCTGAATACTCCAGTATGAGGAACTGGGGAGGTGACCCTGGATACTGCCGGTACCAGTGCAGACTGCTGACATAAGTACTGTAATTACAGGACAGTACAACAGAGGCACCCTCGCTGGCAAACACTGCTGCAGTGTGTGGGGTGATTTCATCTGAAGCACTGTAGCCTGCTGGAGAAAATATAGCATTAGAAAATAGTGGTCCACGATATTTTTTGTACTATATTAGAAAATCCTAGTAGTAATGCTAATATTAATATATTTCGATTGTTTATTGTTATATATGAAATAGAATTATTTCAGTTATTTCTTCAATGACCAGGTTGCAAATTACCTTCAAATGATGACAAGAAAATCAATACAAACATCAGCATGTTGTCAGGCACGTTGGCAGGTAAACACAGACGCATGTGCTGGTTGCTGCACAGGTCTGGGCTACACAGTGCTAAACCCCTCCTTTTAAATGACAGGTCTGCATATTCTCATCAATCCTTCCGATTGTCTGTAGACCAGATGGAAGGTCTTTACACGGTTCTATCTTATCTCAAAATTGCTGCAAAAAGGTTTAGTATGCAATGCATTTCGAATTAGTTATTACGGTCATGTTCACTTAGAATCCGACATCATTTAGCTAGACGTTGCATTTGCACTCAAAATATGCAAAGACTGCTTTGCTACTAAGCAGCCACCAGATGGCACTCTAATCACACGTATTGGGAGATGTTGCGTGAACTTTTCTGACTACTAATGTGCCATCTTAAACCAGATCTGCATGATGTTCAAGCCGTTTGTGGCTCTGAATGTCTCCAAAATGTGTTTGATTGCAGTTATTGCGAATAAAAGTGATTATGAATAATTATGAATTTTAATACTAAATATATTTTGTCACTATATGCAGGTGTTATATAAGGCATTAATGTGGTTTTTGGTTGTGGTTGAATCTATGCAGACTCCAAACTCTCTGTCCTGCTGTTTTTGTACAGCCTCTTAGGAATTTTGTGTCACAGTGCATCTCTGCACAGTAGTACACAGCTGAAACGGACAAAGTTGGCTTTGTAATAGTGAGTCCAATGGAGGTTCTGGAAGTTGTTGTCTGAAATCGGGGGTCAGTATTATCACTTGCTTTACGGACTCGTTCTCTTTGCCAGCGATAATTAAATCCACATGATCTGGTCCAGTTCGATCCTCACCATGTACAACTACAGACACCTACAGACGTATCAGCACAGGAAGTTGGGATCATTTACATTTGCCTCATTTGGAAGACATTATTTTCCAACAACCTGCAAACGTCCATCTTCTCTAACGCTAACACAAAGAAGCTAAAGTCCATGGCTAATGTTGAGGCAAACGATTTTTCTTCAAATCCAGTCACATCTCCTAATGGCTGGACATACCAAGAACAGCTGCCATAAACACACACAGATTCATCTGGCAGTGGCATGAGTGACGCTGAGTGATTACTGACTGACAGTTTTCAAGAGCAGTGAAATGGTGTGGCAGGAGTCCAGTTCATAAAGCCCGTGTAGACGCACCCAATACGAAGAGCTCAGAACGCTCTCAGAATTAGTGAAACGGTGTGTATATATCGCCATCTCCTGGTTGTCAGATGTCAAAACATCTCTTTACATTTTCCGTCAAGTAAAATTATTAATTTTATATTAATTCTCACCTACAAACATACATAATACCCATCTATTTTTTCTTCCTTTACAATCTTTTGCAGTGCACTGCACCATGTCTATCATGGTGTAATATGATGATGTTGTATCATGTTGTAATGTGATTATGCATCAAGCCTTAATGTATTTGTTAGTAGCACTACCATTTTCAGACACCAGTGGTCCCCATCTCCTAAATAATAACGTGATTCCCATTACCTGTTTTAACATTCTGTATAAATTTCCCCCCACACCAAATTGAAACATTAGCAGTGATTTGTTCAATCCCATTCCGGAATATTCCTTTTCTAACCAGACTGTCATTTTGACCCTCTCTTCTGACCTTTGACACTAGTGCTGTATTGCTGCATTTTCCAGTCTTTTTGCATTGGGTTTTTCTATCTCTCCCATAATGCCCCATATGTTTTGCACATCTGGCACATTTTGTCTTGGTCTTAGATTTTTTTTGACTTATTGATCAACTGAACATCTCTGTTTTCTTCAAAACCAAAACTTTAAGTAATGTGCAATAGGCCTTTAATTAATAAGCGTCACCTTACACCTCTTCAGAAGCCTGGAGAATGGTTTAGAGGGGTAAACCCTCTCCAGAGTGGTCGTTGAAGTAGGCTGATATCAAAAGGAGAAAAGTTCAATTTTTAAGAATACTAATATAATAAAGGTAATACAATAAAGATGTAATGTAATAAAGAATTTGAAAAAAACAATATTGCCAATGCAGACACAAACAGAAGCAGAATCTTAACATCTGGAGCATAACACATCTGGACCATAACACAGACCTTTCCTGCGCTCTGTTACAGTACGTCAGGGTGTAATGTGATGGCCCACCAGAAGGTGGCGCAAAGAGCAAGCGAAACGCAACATCAGTGTTCAGCCTGTTATGAAATACACATCTGAACAGTGACTGTAATGCATCAGAATATAAAGTGTGGCCTATAATCACATGAGGATGGAGAAGAGTCTTAATGCTGGTCTTCCATGAGTCTTAAAGCATGGTGGATACTTGAGTCGACCATCAAATAAGAGAGAACAGGTCCTTAAACTGTACCTTAATCACAAGTTCACTGATGAAGCTTGTGTAACCAGCAACCTAATAAACATATCGTGCAGGTGGTAGGAGCTTCTCCAACTCAGGAAATGACATCACCGTGTAGCTGAGGGATTTTTGCAACACCGAGCACTTCATTCAAATCAGGAGTTAAAGCTCGAGCAGTTGGTAAAAATATTTAGATTTAATTAAGAACTGAATAAAAATGCCTTTACACATGTGTATGTGTATCCTCGTCTCGATACATGGTAAGAACAACATTGAGCACGATATAAAGTAAATATTGCAATGACTGGTATTCAACAAGATTCATTTGTGAGCTGCACAGCAAACTAACTAAAAAAAATACCCTGATTTATTTTCAGTGTTGATTACAGATGTTCTGGGACAGACAGTGGAACAAAGTGAACTCTCCATGGTAAAGGCAGAAGCAAAAAGTGCCTTTATTAGATGCAAAGTGACTGGTCTGCAGAGTGGCAATTATGTTCACTGGTACCAAAAGAAAGATGGTGAAGCTTTTAAAAGGATCCTGTACATCGAAAAAGGAGGCAATAGCTTCACCCCAGATCCTAACCACCCTGAACGAGAGTTCAGTGTACTCAAAGGCTCCTACGATCTGAAGGTGTATCCAGTAAAGAAGAGCCATTCAGCAGTGTATTACTGTGCCTGCTGGGACACAAGCAGCCACAGTGACAGGAATGACTCACATCCTGTACAGAAACTCACACACGCATAAGCACAGAGTGGCCCAGAGGTCCTTACAAAGGCATTGCAGTATGTCTGACACAGGATAACAGACAGTCCTCCTGTTCACTACATAGTGTGAGTCAGGATAGTCAGCACTGTCGAGCTATTGTGAATATCCAGAGTGTTTGCCAGACCATTCTGAGAGTCTTGTATTAAGATCTGTTTTCCATGTCTGCCACATTTTGTCTGAATCTTTTATATGACCTTTACTTGATCCGTTGAACATCTCTACTGTTTTTTTTTATTCAATAGTAAAACCTGAAGTGATGAGTTAGTATAGGAATCTCGTTTGTGTACATCATTTATTTTTTACTTTACACCTTCTTAGAAGACTTGAGGCTTGCTTAGAGGAATAAATCAATGTGAAAATGGTCTCTGACAGAGACTGCTATCAAATGAAGGAAACATCAACTGTCCCTCTGTAAAGTAATAAAAAACAACAGAAGCAGAATCTTAACATCTGGACCATAACACATCTGGACCATAACACAGACCTTTCCTGCCCTCTGTTACAGTACGTCAGGGTGTCATTTGATGGCCCACCAGAAGGTGGCGCAAAGAGCAAACGAAACGCAACATCAGCGTTCAGCCTGTTATGAAATACACATCTGAACAGTGACTGTAGTGTATCAGAATACTGTATACAGTGGCCTATAATCACATGAGAAATAATTTACAGCAGAATTTCTCATCTCCAGGCCTTGAGCTCCAGGTCTTCAGGTGTTCGCTAGCCCAACATGCCTGGTCCAACTCCCCGGCTGTTGAAGAAGCCCGTATCCACTCCACAGACCCACTCAGCAAGCCCTGTCTGAGGTTCCCTGATGTAGTGTGTTAGGGGGCTGCAGGATGGTGTCCACCAGTGTAGAAGGAATTTTAGGTGGGTGAATGGAAATATAAAAGTGTCTGTTACAAGCACCTATTACGTTTAATTAAAGGACATTAAATAATTGTCTTCATTTGGCCCCTGAAGACAGTGAGACACTCTGATGTTTGGACAGCCAGTGAGAGTTTGTTCCATAATCACAGATGAAGCTTGTGTAACCAGCAACCTAATAAACATATCGTGCAGGTGGTAGGAGCTTCTCCACCTCAGGAAATGACATCACTGTGTAGCTGAGGGATTTTTGCAACACAGAGCACTTCATTCAAATCAGGAGTTAAAGCTCGAGCAGTTTGTAAATACTTAGTTCAAGAACTGATTAAAAATGCATTTACACATGTGTGAGGGTATCCTCGTCTTGGTGCAAGGTAGGAATTACATTGAGCACAGCCATTAAAGATGCATTCAACAATATAAAGTAAATATTACAATGACCACAAGATTTATTTGCAAGTTGTACTAACAAAACTATAACAAAAAAATACCCTGATTTATTTTCAGTGTTGATTACAGATGTTCTGGGACAGACAGTGGAACAAAGTGAACTCTCCATGGTAAAGGCAGAAGCAAAAAGTGCCTTTATTAGATGCAAAGTGACTGGTCTGCAGAGTGACAATTATGTTCACTGGTACCAAAAGAAAGATGGTGAAGCTTTTAAAAGGATCCTGTACATCACTCAAGCAGGCAATAGCTTCACCCCAGATGTTAACCACCCTGATCCAGAAGACTTCAGTGTGCTCAAAGGCTCCTACGATCTGAAGGTGTATCCAGTGAAGAAGAGTCATTCAGCAGTGTATTACTGTGCCTGCTGGGACACAAGCAGCCACAGTGACAGGAATGACGCACATCCTGTACACAAACTCTTACTCTATTAAACCACAACCAGAGGCCTAGAGATCCTGAACAGAACGGTGAATTAGTTGAGCTCACCAGAGAACTTAACAACAGGAAAATACATTATCTTAAATATTTACATAAACCATTTACTGACAGAATATAAACTCTGTAACACTCTATAAACAGCTGACTACACAAAACCATGATGGTGTCATTTGTGCTGGACTCTTTTCTAGAGTGTTTGTTGTATAATACCTTTGATTTGAAATGGAACAAGGGGTTAACATCAGAAATGTCTTCTGATAACCTTTACTGTAAGAAAATCTCATTTGCAAATTTTACCAATAGGTTATTTTATATGCAAAAAAAAAATTCCTATATTTTTGTGTCATAATGTTATGAAGGGGACAGGGAAGATAACTGAGATTATTTAATCTGACCTTTAATGTATTTAATCTTGACCCACAATGCTTCAGTTTGCCTGTATCACACGTACATACACCAAAAGCAAAAGCCTGTTTTCTGAGTCACAGAGACACAGAGACACCATAAACATTTACAGCACTGAAAAATCACCAAAGAGCACTTAGTAGACTTCACAGTCGTCATGATAAAATAATAAAGCAAAGTGATTTGCTGTATAAAGGAATAATCTGAAAATACGTGGAATGTACTTTGTAGCAAGTCAAGAAGGAAAAAGCCATTTAACGATCAGATCACACACACACACACACTCTTCTGTGTCGCACCGCCCTCAGGAAGTGACATCATGCTATAACTGTTATGTGTTCTTAAATATATTTTATTTACTAAGAACTCATGGAAGATGCTTTTCCACATATATATGGTTGTTCTGTCTTTGACACAAGGTAAATATCATATCAAGCAAGGTCAGTAAAATTGCATTCTGAAAATAGTAAGATATGATTGACTGAATTTTAATAATGATTACAGTGGCTGTGTGGGGAGTGACGGTGGACCAGAGTGAACTCTCCTTGACGAAGACAGAGGGCAAAACTGTATTCATCAGCTGCAAAGTTACTGGTCTGTCCAGGAGTGATTATATCCACTGGTACCAAAGGAAAGATGGTGGACCTTTCACTAGGATCCTGTATGTTAAGGAAGACGGTACCGGCCTCGTAACTGAGACCAACCATCCCGATTCAAAGGATTTCACATTAAAGATAGACAGACAGTCCAGTGATTACCAGCTGAAGGTGTATCCAGTGAGAATGAGCCATTCAGCAGTTTATTACTGTGCCTACTGGGACACAAGCAGCCACAGTGACAGGAATGACTCACACCCTGTACAGAAACTCTCACTCTGTTAAACCACTAGAGGCCTAGAGACATTAACAGAAACATTTAACTACACACACACACACACACACACACACACATTCTATAGTGTAAACCAAGTATTTATGTTTTGCTACATGATAATGAATTATCTTAATCCACTTGAGCTGCACAATTTCAATGACAAGACATAATGTACAACTTTCAAGCAAAATTACCAGAAAAATCCCCAGAACCAAACATAGATTTGCACCTGGAGATCAACGTTATTATACAATATCTATTGTAAGTTTAACATTGATGAATGGACCATCAGACATTCAAGATTAGCTTCATAGTTTATTGTATATGTGTGAAGAGCACCCTAGGAGCAGTACGTTACAGTAAACAGACACTGATATGTTGCTCTGACATTGTGCATTTCAGCAACCACCCACAATTCAAACTTCTCTAAGAATTATTGAATTATTCAATTTTGTGGTGTTGTGAACCTGTTGAGTATCTCTGCTTGCTAATGCACAGTGTAGACAGGTTTATTTTTGGAGTAATATTGATATTTATATTGATTGAATTGATCAGTTTTATCTTAAGCATGGCATCTGTGAAACAATGTGTAAGATGTCACAGAATAACTAGTAATATAATGAGCAGGTCATTATTCTCCTCCTCAGGAAATGACATCATTTGAAAGCTTGAAGATAGATTTTTGTCATGCTGCAATGGTGAGCACACAAATTAATTTTAGTTGACAGTGTAAAGGTGAGAAATTTGTAAAATATCTTTTGTACACAACTAAAGAAAGATGCTAATATATGTGTTCATGAGTCTTCTGTCTTTGACACAAGGTAAGTACTATATCAAGCATAATGTTTAAAGCTTTAAAGATTTAACCAAACAAACAAAAAAGACTTATAAGTGACTTATTTTGTGTGTTATTCACAGTTTCTGTACTGGGACAGACAGTGGAACAAAGTGAACTCTCCTTTACAAAGGCAGAAGGCAAAAGTGCCTACATCAGCTGCAAAGTTACCGGGAGCAGTTATGTTCACTGGTACCAAAAGAAAGATGATGAAGCCTTCAGAAGGATCCTGTACACAACCAGTGCTGACAGCTTTACTCGTGATCCTAACCACCCTGAGCGAGGAGACTTCAGTGTGCCCAAAGGCTCCTACGATCTGAAAGTAGACACAGTGAGGAAGAGCCATTCAGCAGTGTATTACTGTGCCTGCTGGGACACAAGCAGCCACAGTGACAGGAATGACTCACATCCTGTACAGAAACCCTCACTCTGTTAAACCATAACCAGAGACCTAGAGGTCCTTAGTCACAGCTGAGGGATGTCTTCATGTGCATGTGAAGTATTCCTATACATATTTGGAGAATGCAAAAATTATTAAAGAAAAATCCACAGCCTGAACAACAAACAAACAAATGAGTTTGGTCTAAAACAGCTCAGTCAGAGCTGAAGTCTGAAGATAAGAAAACCTCAGCAGCAGTTAGATGAACAGATCACACAAATTATTGTGACTGCTACACCGTTCTGGGAGATTATCTGTAGATTATCTGGGAGATTATCTGTAGATTATCTGGGAGATTATCTGTAGATTATCTGGGAGATTTGGACAATATATACTGAAGGAAATATACTGAAGGTCTGCAGGTTCTCATCCCGGCTCCAGCTAAGATGTGGTTTATACAGTCCACAGATCCAAAAAGACCTGCGTTAGAAACGCATGTATGACCACATTTTCCTGGATAGCGGAGTTATAGAATTAATTATAGGTGGGAGATTGAGGCCTGTCACTGTTAATACTGACTAGAATCTGGCGAGACACATTGTTGTACCTTTTTATCGTTAGAATGAATTCTTAATGTTCTATACTGAACTAAATTAAAGCTAAAGAAAACAAAATGGCACAATGCAAAGAAACACTGCCCTCTAGTGTCACATAGTGTCACATACCGTCACATACCTTGACTATTATGGACTTTCAGGACATGTGGGGGCCCACCGTGATGGCACCGTAGAGGCAAGGGTTTGCAGTCAATGTCAACATCTGAAAAACACTCAGTAAATGTCTTAAAAGTACTCATTCTGAACTGCAGTAGGTTACAGTTAAATGATAATCTATCCTCAACTTTCAGTGCTTGGTAACTTGTACCGTGGTTTAATTTTGGGACCTCAAAATACCATGTATTCCGGCTGGTACGAGTGGACAGGAATCCAAGCATGGACGACTCTGGCCCTGACTAAGGCGCCTTCATTCATAATGCCGCTTTGATGCCAGTCTTGATGTTCGCTGCTCTTATCGTTTTCACTATAGGATTAGATATCCTGACCAAATTAGCACGATACATACGTTAGCCAGTCCTTTGCTTGCATTTCAGACCTAGCTTTATCCATTTTAGCACAGATGCAGGACACACCATTATCTTCCAGTTAATAGTTTCAGCCATAAGGAATTTTCCTCCATTTTAAATAGCATTTGGGTTAGTTAACGTTGGTTTAAACAGTCTGTGGAGTTTTCAGTTTCATAGTTAGCTTAACTTCAGTTGGGTTGTTCTTCCCTCTGATTCAGTTAATAACTTGTTAACTCTCTGAACCTTAACTCTCTGTCGTTATGCATTCTATACATTACAACGTTGATATCATTAATCAATAAAATTTGCATTTGTTCATTAAACTAATCACTGTGGCAAATATATTTTAACCAGTGGTATTAGGTCACTGCGCAGACTCTGAGCTTCACCTTCACCACTGAGACTGATATACATAATTTCATCTATTCCAGCTATCAAAAATGTATTTCCCTGAAATTCAGGGTGGTGTCACTTTATAATTATTCATAATTAATCAATATTCCCTACATGAGAATGAAAGATGGTCACTGCAATTACACCAGGGTCTTGGATGGAGTGAGTGATTCTTGCATTGAGTTCTCAGCGATGGTAAGAACCCAGTGAGGAGCAGGTGTTCTAGAGGCTTGCTGAGCATCTCAGTCTCGCCGGGTGCATTAGGTGGTGGGCAACCTTCATGACGAGATGTCAATCAGATATGCTGAGATGCAGGATATGACATCATTGTTTTTTTAGCTGAAACATTTCTGCACGTGCCCATGAGAGCGCACAGAGACAGGGGCAACAGAGTGTTGAATTGAGCGTAAACTTTACATATATTTTGCAACCAAAGTAAAATGACTATAGCTGTATTTGCTGTTCTCTTGTCTTTGTGCTTAGGTAAGTACAATGTCAATCTGGGTCCTATAAAAAATGAATAATAATAATCAAGAATGGTATAAAAATGCAAGAATAGTAAGTAACGTTTTCATTTTAATCATAGTGGAAGTACTGGGAGTGACGGTGGAACAAAACGTACTCTCCTTAACCAAAGCAGAGGGCAAAAGTGCTTTCATCAGCTGCAAAGTAACTGGTCTCTCCAGCAACAATTATCTCCACTGGTACCAAAAGAAAGATGACGAACCTTTCAAAAGCATACTGTTCGTCAAACACGGTGATGGCATCTTCACCCCAGACCCTAACCACCCTGAGCGAGGAGACTTCAGTGTGCTCAGAGGTTCCTACGATCTGAAGGTGGATCCAGTAAAGAAGAGCCATTCAGCAGTGTATTACTGTGCCTGCTGGGACACAAGCAGCCACAGTGACAGGAATTTCTCACATCCTGTACAGAAACTCACACAGTACAGACTTGAGCTTGGCAACAGGATGTCACATCAACTAAAAGTTCACAGCCTAAAATGATGGCCAATTCTTATAATGGTATTTATAATACACTAATCCTAATTTGTAGCACCAGAAGGTTAAAGTTAAAGTGAGTTGCAGCCTGTTAATCCTGAAAGAAAATTTCACTTCACAGTGGAAGTGTGTTACACGACAAACCATGAGGTGGTAGGAGCTTCTCCACCTTCAGGAAATGACATCACTGTGTAGCTGAAGGATTTTTGCAACACAGAGCACTTCATTCAAGTCAGGAGTTAAAGCTCGAGCAGTTAAAAAAAAACATTTAGTTTAAGAACTCAATAAAAATGCATTTACACATGTGTATGTGTATCCTCGTCTTGGTGCAAGGTACGTACTACATTGAGCATTGTCATTAAATATGAACTCAACAATATAAAATGAATATTACAATAACTCACAATGACAGTGGTTTTAAATCAAATTCATTTTCAAGATGTTCAACAAACTAACAAAAAATGGCTCTGACTTATTTTCAGTGATCGCATATGTTCTGGGACAGACAGTGGAACAAAGTGAACTCTCCATGGTAAAGGCAGAAGCAAAAAGTGCCTTTATTAGATGCAAAGTGACTGGTCTGCAGAGTGACAATTATGTTCACTGGTACCAAAAGAAAGATGGTGAAGCTTTTAAAAGGATCCTGTTTGTTATGGAAGACGGTACCGGCCTTGTCACCGATCCGAACCATCCCGATTCAAAGGATTTCACAGTAAAGATAGACAGACAATCCAGTGATTACCAGCTGAAGGTGTATCCAGTGAGGAAGAGCCATTCAGCAGTTTATTACTGTGCCTGCTGGGACACAAGCAGCCACAGTGACAGGAATGACTCACATCCTGTACAGAAACTCTCACTCTATTAAACCATAACTAGAGGCCTCTGCAGGAAGAGACATTAACAGAACAGTTTAAGCAAAGCACCAACATACACAGGTAATATAGAGTAGACATTCAAGTCGTTATGTTTTGTTACATAATCACAGACCATTTAAATTAACCCCCAGGATATACTCAATTAATGACAAAAAAATAATGCTCCACTTTAACCAAATTAACAGAATAATCACCAGGACCAAACACAGACTTGCAATTGCACATTATACAAGATCTATTCTGGACAATATAAAGATAATTGGTATAAGTTTGTCATAGACTTTACAGTGGACCATTGGAAACTTTCTGGGTTAGAAAGCAAAAGGGCCTTTATTAGATGCAAAGTGACTGGTGTGGAGAGTGAGCATTATGTTCACTGGTACATTTTATTAAAATCTCCTACTACTGCAAGTTTCCCAACTTGTTCCTGAAGAACGTTGTAAACTCTCACTCTATTAAACCATATGAAATCTGGGAACTAATGTGTAGCCTCACAGAATAACCAGCAATATATCAAGCAGGACAGGTGTTCTGCCCCCTCAGGAAGTGACATCATTTAAACGCTTGAAGATATTTTTTTCTTGTTGCAACAGATAGCACACAAATTAATTTTAGCTGAGAGTATATGCGTGAGAAATTAATAAAATATATTTTGTATACAACTAGAGAAAGATGATTATATACATGTTAATGAGTCTTCTATGTTTGATTCAAGGTAAGTGCTATATCAAGCAGAATCTCTAAAGCTGAATACAATTAATTTAAAAACACAGTGTCTACAGAATCCCTAAAGCTGAATACAATTAATTTAAAAACAGTACAGTGACTTGTTTTGTATTTTGTTTGCAGTTTCTGTACTGGGACAGACAGTGGAACAAAGTGAACTCTCCTTTACAAAGGCAGAAGGCAAAAGTGCCTACATCAGCTGCAAAGTTACCGGGAGCAGTTATGTTCACTGGTACCAAAAGAAAGATGATGAAGCCTTTAGAAGGATCCTGTACACAACAGGTGCTGGGAGCTTTACTCTTGATCCTAACCACCCTGAGCGAGAGGACTTCAGTGTGCTCAGAGGCACCTACGACCTGAAGGTGTATCCAGTGAAGAAGAGCCATTCAGCAGTGTATTACTGTGCCTGCTGGGACACAAGCAGCCACAGTGACAGTTATTACTCACATCCTGTACAGAAACCCTCACTCTATTAAACCATAACCAGAGAGCCATTAAGAGACATTAACGAAACAGTTTAAACAAAGCAACCACACATGCACAGGTGATATAGAGTACACCTTCACGTCTTTATGGTTAGTTACATAATAATGTAACAACCTTGTATACTTATTGAACTGCACACCCAAGATACACACAATCAGTGACAAAAGATAATGCTCCACTTTCAACCTAACCACATTATTCACCAGGTGCAAACACACACTTGCATTCAACATAATTATTAACATCTGGACATAATTATTATTCTGGACAATATTGATATAATTGGTGTAAGTTTGTCAGATTTCACAGTGAATGGACCATTGGAGACTTTCTGGTGTCACGGTACGATGGTCCCATAGCATGAGGGACAACACACAGATGTTTCTAGACCAGTGTAGCACAGACTCTGTAACACACAGATGTTTCTAGATCAGTGTAACAGAGATTATAACACGTAGATGTTTCTTGTGGAAAGCGTCTCTGCATCCAAATGGACAATGTAAGCAGGTTTTGGGATTAGAGTGGCAGACCTGCTAAGTGTTTATCCTATCATGAAATCTGACAAATGGTGTGTGAGATGTCACAGAACAACATAACACAGAGTTCAAGGTGTTGTTCTCCACAGGAAATGACATCATTTAAAAGTTTCATGATTTTTTTTTCTTTTTACAACGGAGACCAACAATTTAAGGTGAGAGTGTAAAGGAGAGCAATTTATTAAAGATCATTTGCATACAACTAATGAAAAATGCTGATATACATGTACATTGGTCTTCTTTCTTTCACACAAGGTAAGTGCTATCAGAATGTTTAAAGCTGAATTAATCAAAATTCAAAAAAACTACAGTGACATATTTTCTTGTGACTTCTTCACAGTTTCTGTACTGGGAGTGACAGTGGAACAAAGTGAACTCTCCTTTACAAAGGCAGAAGGCAAAAGTGCCTACATCAGCTGCAAAGTAATCGGGAGCAGTTATGTTCACTGGTACCAAAAGAAAGATGATGAAGCCTTCAGAAGGATCCTGTACACAACCAGTGCTGACAGCTTTTACCCAGATTCTGACCACCCTGAGCACGGAGACTTCAGTGTGCCCAAAGGCTCCTACGATCTGAAAGTAGACACAGTGAGGAAGCGCCATTCAGCAGTTTATTACTGTGCCTGCTGGGACACAAGCAGCCACAGTGACAGGAATGACTCACATCCTGTACAGAAACTCTCACTCTGCAATATACTTCACAGTGGCTCAAAAGGTCAGTAATGTTTTTGCAGTCTGGAATGTCTGCATCTCTAAAGACAAACTTAACAGTTAGCGATTCTAGATGTGATATTTCTAAGTTTTTTTTTTATCTGCAAATTAAGAGGCTGAGTGTGACAGCTTCCCTCCCGACCCTGACCCAAACATTCGCACTATGTGTAGATTGTTTTTTTATTATTATTTAAAAAAACAATTTTTTGTAATTATTATTTTATTTTAATTTAAAATTTAAAAAACAGCTTACTTTTCTTAGCCACCATGTAAAAGAAAGAAAAACTTAATGTAATGTCTATATTACAGTCACAGCATACATGTTTGCAGCATGCATTAACTGTCACAGTAGTATCTGAATGAAAAAATAACTATAGGAAATGACATCATTTCCAATCTCAGGAAATGACATCTTTTTAGAGTTGAGTGATATTTACAAGGTGCTGGACATGATTTCACTCATTTTAGCATTTTAGGGAGCTGCTTATTATATATCTTGTGTTTAAAATTAGAGAAAAGATGCTTAAATATATGTGCATGGTTCTCCTCTCTTTGACACAAGGTAAGTGCAATTAAAAATTAAATTGACAAATAATTCAATATTACAGTCATTTATTTAAAATGTTAATCACGGTAAATATGCAAGAGATTCCAAAACATGTCAGTGATACATTATGAGTGTTGATGGCAGTGACGGTACTGGGAGTGACGGTGGATCAGCAGGACGTCTCTTTGACAAAGGCACCTGGGAAAAGCGCGTTCATCAGCTGCAGGATCACTGGTCTGCGCAAGGGCGATTACGTCCACTGGTACCAGAAGAAAGAAGGGGAACCTTTCACTAGAGTTCTCTACATTAAGGAAGATGGCACTGAACTCACCAATGGGCCGAACCACCCCAGGGAGGACTTCATGGTGAAGGTGAACAGGAGATCTAGTGCTTATGATCTCAAAGTGGAAACCCTGAAGAAGAGCCATTCAGCAGTGTATTACTGTGCCTACTGGGACACAAGCAGCCACAGTGACAGTTATTACTCACATCCTGTACAGAAACCTTCACAATAGTAAACCATAAGCAATGAAAGGTATGTGATAAGATGTTACATTCACCAAACACCAGACGTGTACATCCCAACACACGTGTGCCTCCCAACACACGTGTGCCTCCCTTAATCCAAGTCAACGTGTTATTGCATCCAACTATTCACAAACGTCTCTCATGAAGCCCAGGTCATTTGGGCCCATGCACAGGAACATGCCTCTAGTGCTTTAGATACATGTGTATCTGACAGCAACAGTCAGCCATGTTGGCAGCTGTTGAGCAGTAGAGGATTACAAATAATAGTGATTCAAGATTTTTTTCACCTTATCGCCTACAGCATGGATATAAATGGTGTTAATACATCAATACACATTCTCTTAAGTTGCATACCATAGTCTTTACCTTCAGGAAGAAATGGAATCCAGTAACCCTCAGTCACCACTAGAGGCGCTACAAACCACAATGTGCATGCAGTGATCACATACCGCATATGATGACATATGATTGGAACATACAACTACAATTATGTCCAGTGCAAGACCCCTCACAAAGTACACGATCATGGTAGACGGCTCGGTCCATATGTGCCCGACTGTGCCAGCAGGAACAAACATGAACTGGGTCTTTCATGACGTTTTAATGTGGTTGACTACACAAAACTAAAGCAATTTCAGTGTGACAGTTGAGAAAACAAGTTTTTGAAGGTGTACCCAGCATTGAAGACTGGCTTATTGCAGTGCAGAATGCAATATACACATTGTCAGTAACTAAATCGCTATACAAAGCAGCTAATACTCAACAGTAGGAAGTTACATTCTGAGAGGTTTAACCAATCACACTACACAAAGGCCACAAACAGCTCATATAGTGGATATGTTATAAATCCTATAGTGGACAA
Source organism: Brachyhypopomus occidentalis (assembly GCA_020368025.1). Taxonomy (NCBI): domain Eukaryota; kingdom Metazoa; phylum Chordata; class Actinopteri; order Gymnotiformes; family Hypopomidae; genus Brachyhypopomus; species Brachyhypopomus occidentalis. Next base: position 33,758 of record JAGXOD010001411.1, read on the forward strand.
CAAGCCTGTCTAATGCTTTGGCTGCACTAGTTTGGATGCAAATGGATGTGAAGAGTGTTAATGTCAGAGGACCATGAATGTCTTCTACCAAATATAACTGGAGGGAAAATCTAACATGCAAATTTCACAGATAGTTTCTGGAAACAGGGATCACAGTTCTTCTGTTCTGACAGTGTTGTTTAAGCTTTAAGTGCAGAGCGTATGGATGTCTGTACTGTATATACCACTAAACAATATGCCCCCCCCCCCCCCCCCCCCAGGAAATGACATCACTCTGTAGCTCAGAAACGTTTTCCACAGGCAGCACTGAAGCCCAGTTGTGTGAAAGAGCATTTTATATTAGCATATATAATATTAAAGCATATTTAAGATGCTCGTGCATGTGTGCATGGTCCTCCTCTGTTTGACACACGGTGAGTACCTTTTCAATCAGGCATATTGAATTTTAGAAATGGAAATAAATATTTATATAAAGATTAATTCTAATGTGTCTCACAGCAGGTGTGCTGGGACTGACGGTGGACCAGAGTGAACTGTCCTTGACCAAAGAAGCAGGAAAAAGTGCGTTTATCAGCTGCAGAGTGAGCGGTTTGTCTGACAGCAATTATGTCCACTGGTACCAACTGAAAGACGGTGAAGCTTTTAAACGGATCCTGCATGTGAATAAAGGAGGTAGCGTCACTCCTGATCCTAACCACCCCGAGGGCCGAGACTTCACTGTGAAGGCAGATAAGCAGAAAGGTTCTTATGTCCTGAAGGTGGACACAGTGAAGAAGAGCCATTCAGCAGTTTATTACTGTGCCTGCTGGGACACAAGCAGCCACAGTGACAGGAATGACTCACATCCTGTACAGAAACCCTCTCTTTTAAAGTACAACCATCCCCCCCAACAGGAAAGAACTCATGAAAACAATGACAATTATGAGCTCATAAGGACATTAATGCTGTTACAGTGCTAACCTGGAATGCCCTGCATTTTGAAGTAAAGAAAACAAGTTAGAAAGTATTAAAAGCTGTAAAAATCTTCTGACAAATGTTACATAAGCAAGTAAAAATTTTATAAACTTTATTTAAAATTACATTCATTTGATCGGTAAATGTTGCAGATCTATGTTTAGTTTTAGCTGCAAAGTGTTGCACTTCTATTAAACACCACAAACCTTTTAAGTATAATATGCATTAAAAAAAACCCACCAAACTAACAATCCTACAGCCATGTAAAATAATTTGTGTATCCTCAGAAAAAGACTGCACGTCTTCGGTTGTTGTAAAATGGTTCAATCACAGCTACAAGAAAGAAATTCTGATATAAGTGATAAAATGATAAAAAAAAGTCTGAAGCAATTTAAGAAACCAATCAAGCAAGCGCTGGTGACTCTCCACCCCTTCAGGAAATGACGTCATTTTATAAGTGAAACATTTTTTATTACCCTGAAGGTGATCGTGTGAGAGACATATTCGCTCATAATGTTTTCATAATCTTATCGTTTTTGTAAAAAAATTAAAATGCCTTTACATATATACATTGTTCTCCTGTCTTTGACACATGGTGAGTACAATTTCAAGCAGACATTTTAGAGATTAAGGAATATAAAAAAACATAAAGGTATATTAAAATGACTGAATTCTAATGTGTCTCACAGCAGGTGTGCTGGGACTGACGGTGGACCAGAGTGAACTGTCCTTGACCAAAGAAGCAGGAAAAAGTGCGTTTATCAGCTGCAGAGTGAGCGGTTTGTCTGACAGCAATTATGTCCACTGGTACCAACTCAAAGACGGTGAAGCTTTTAAAAGGATCCTGCATGTGAATCAAGAAGGCAACAGCGTCACTCCTGATCCTAACCACCCCGAGGGCCGAGACTTCACTGTGAAGGCAGATAAGCAGAAAGGTTATTATGATCTGAAGGTGAAAACTATAAAGAAGAGTCATTCAGCAGTGTATTACTGTGCCTGCTGGGATGGCCACAGTGACAGGAATGACGCACATCCTGTACACAAACCCTCACAGTGTTTAACCCTAAACACACAACAGAACTGAACAATATTAACTGAAACATTTAATCACACTGATTACATGTAAACATAATAAACTAAGATTTATTATACGTGAGTATAATGACAATAAAAGGCTTTATCTTATCTTAATGGTTCTTTTTGTGGGCTTAAAAAGATTAATACAATTATTTCCAAACATAATGTTTTTATATGTTCTGGAGAGGTCTGGATTTGAAGGGTAATGTCAGGTGGATGCAACCAGGGCAAGTTTTCACATTTAGAAAAAAAATTATTTGCATGAATTGCATTTATAAGCAAATGGAAATGATGTCCGGATACTTTTGGTCATACAGTGTAATTTTAGCTACAAAGTCAGAGCTGGACTTTGAAACACACCATTTAATGACCACAGCTTTGGTTAAACCCTACAGACCTTCCTCGTTGGCTCAGAGGAGTGTTGGGACTAAGTGTCCATCTGTGGATTACATTCCATGAACATCCATGCACAACATTCTCAAAATGCAAATCTTGTATTCAGAAAATGCAAAGACAAAACTATAACCAAATGGAAACCTTTCTGAAATCAGACCAAGAGTGAAAGTAGGAGGGTTTCTGGTCTACAAAAGCTTCATTAGGACCTCAACCTGAAAATGTATGGCACAAGTTGTAATAAACCAGTAAGCAACTAAATGAGCAAATTATACGGTCTGTTAGGACATCCCCCAGGAAATTACATCATTTTATAGCAGAGAAATGTTTACCACAGACAATGCTGAAATTCAGTGAAGTCAAATATTTGAGAGCAGATTAACATTGTTCAGTAAACAATAATGAAAGATGCCTATACCCATTTATATGGTTCTCTTCACTCTGACCCAAGGTGAGTATATCATGTAAGATAATTACAGATGCAGTCAACAAGTAAAAAGATTTTTTTTCTAACTGATTTTCAATGTTGATCGCAGTGGCTGTACTGGGAGTGAGAGTGGACCAGAATGATGCCTCTTTAACCAAAGAAGAGGGTAAAAGTGCATTTATCAGTTGCAGAGTGAGTGATCTCAGAACCACTTACATCCACTGGTACCAGCAGAAAGATGGTGAACCTTTAAAAAGGATCCTGTACATCAACGAAGCAGGCAGTAGCACCGTCACTGATCCTAACCACCCCGAGGCCAACGAGTTCACGGTGAAGACAGATAAACGGATGGACGCGTTTGACCTCAGGGTGAAGACGGTGAAGAAGAGTCTCGCTGCTGTGTATTACTGTGCCTGCTGGGATAGTAGTGGCACAGTGACAGGAATGACTCACCTCCTGCACACAAACTCTCACGTCAGCCAATCCGACATGACCAGGACTACACTGTTTACATTCGCAAACGCCTGACAGGGCGGGGAAACAGAAAACACATGGGAATCCAAAACAAGAGCACATGGAACGAGGAAACAAAGACATGATTGACATGAGGGGGTGGAGCCAGATATATATCTGTAGGTATACATCTGTAGATATATATCTGTAGGTATACATCTGTAGATATATATCTGTAGGTATACATCTGTAGATATATATCTATGGATCTATATCTATCTATAGATCGATATCTACAGTATCTGTATTTTGGTAATAGCTAATGTATATGGTTCTTCATTATTCCTTGTAGACCTTCTGCAGCTGGTGGTGGAAGCAATTCATTTTATTTGGGTATATAAAGGGCTTCTGATAGCAGCCAGGTAGACACCATAGCTTTAAGGTCAACGTATTTTTATATGAATGTACTGCACGTCCTTCATTGCCTTACTCTTTAACACTTTACTAAGTCTCCTGTGAAATGTACAGGGTCATTGTGGAATTCACATTTTTTCTCTATGAAAGAAAGCGAATGCAGCCACACCACTGAATCCAGCAGCTCCACTGAATCCAGCAGCTCCATTGAATCCAGCAGCACCACTGAATCCAGCAGCTCCACTGAATCCAGCAGCACCACTGAATCCAGCAGCTCCACTGAATCCAGCAGCTCCACTGAATCCAGCAGCTCCACTGAATCCAGCAGCACCGTTCTGGCTGTATGAGGACGAGGGCTGGTGTTTTTGTCTTTGAGTGACACACTGTGGGGAACTGGATCAAGGTGTTTGGCTCAGGCACAAGACTCGTGGTGACAGGTATGAAAAAATACTTTTTAAAACTCTTTCAGAAATTGTGGAACAATTTTAAGCAGTTGCATGTCAGCAATATCAAACAATCCAGTTGACCATGTAGTACAGAAAGGATTCTACATTAAAGACTGGTGTTTGTGATTGAACTCTAAAGATTCCGACAAGTTTGGATAAGATACTATTTAGTTTATTTAGCAGATGAGCTGTTGCTAGTATTTGCTGTAGTCTGTTTCTAAGTATGACTATGGATACGATATAAGTGTTTGGGTCGGGAACAAGACTAATCGTCACTGGTATGAACACATCACACATTGTTTACTGCTGAATTCATTTGGAGTCTTTAGTATTTTTAGCATTTGGTGAAAAATTTGCAACTATAGGGTTATTTCAATTCACCTGAAAGTAACAGCTGAAAATTCATTGCGAAACTAAATAACCAAATGATTTGTTTCTATTAGATTTCTTGTAAAGTATTTGAAAAACGCCCAAAAAACTTCAACATAGCATTAGATAGTGTATGATATAGAAGATCCAAATATATGTGTAGTCTAAGTATTTGTGATCATATATCATAAATGTTATGAGATTTAACCAGAATTGTTGAGTATCAGTCCCTCCAGTCCTGATTAACGTTAGGCTAAATGTAAACCTGTGAATATTTTACAGCCCTGTTTACAATTGCATGTCTGAGTCCAAGTCCATGTAAATGCTTTTAGGAATACAAAGATTATTATATATTATGAAATACACATAATATTGCAAAATATTCATTTATAGGTTTAAGGCATTTATAGGTTACGTTTTACTAAAACGATGAAATTACTCTGCCCGCACAAAACTCTTGGTAGTCTGGTTTATTTATTACATTCTCAAATTCTCAAACACTTCCAACTAGTGTTTAATGTTCTTGGCTCTAATCAAGTTTTGGTGACATGAATTTAATCTCCCTGAAAATCTGCCCTCACGCTCCAAACTAATTTAATACCAACAATGCCAAACCAAATATATACTGAGAAATACTGAGAAATGGTTCTGTAGCCAGATGCGATTAGTAATGCCGGTCGGCCCACCTGTAGGATATGGTCCACTAGTGAGGACCAAGAACTGTGATGGACCTAGAGATCTTTCAAGCAGTGGAATGCTCCCAGATTACCCAAAGGGCAGTGGAATGCTCCCAGATGCTCCCAGATTACCCAGAGGGCAGTGGAATCCATGTACCAAGTACGAAATGATAAGATTATAAGATTAGTATAAGATTTAAAAATATGTGCTGTTGAAAGGCCAGTTTTCTTTTTTAAAGGTCAGCGTGAAGATACGCAGTATTGCATTAACACAGATGATGAAAGTATATCATTAGGCTCAAGTTGAACAAAATAACATTTGTGTAATGCAGGACATAGAAGCTGTAAATGAATTGAAGCAGCTGCGTTGAATTGAAGCAGCAGATGAAAAGTGCAGGATTTATTTCAGTAATCAAATAAGAACAAGTTCATGCCACTTTATGGCCTTTAAGCAGTTTCAAGTCACATTATGAGATACCATGTTATTTGTTTACGGGTCACTGTAAATAGATGCTGTGTGGTCCTTATCAGGCAAACTTGCGTGGTCCCAAACACAGCACTGCGCAAATGACTGCGAAACAAAACCATGACCAAAAACACTTGTCAAGTACCATACACGTACCATACAATTTATATGTAATATAAAATTAACATGATATAAAACAAATTATGTAAAATAAAATTCATATGATATAAAAGCAATTTTGTTGCAGATACATATAAAGAATAATACAAACATAGTGCAATATTTAAGATTAAAATAATTTGTAGAAAAGTGGACAAAATAAAAGAAAGTACATTCAAATATGCTTTTCAAAAATGGATCCAAAATAAAAGAAACTGTATATATTGGTTGTGAATAAAATAGATATATCTAAATTCATTTCAAAGAAAATGAACTTTACTATCAACGCATGTTCCATGGTGCCTGAATGAATCGTTCGTGAAGAGCAAACCCCAGCAGGCTTTGTCTTAAAAGCACTTCAAAGGAGCCAATGGAACAATTCAATACTTTTGTCCACAGCATAAGAAGAAACTATTAAATAATTTAGTTACACATACAATAAAGGTTTTACAACAAAATATTGTCATTCTAAAATATATTTGTCTTCTAAACTGACAGATGCTAAGCCGAGGAAGCCTGTTGTGTCAGCGTATCCAACATCCACCCCACAAGGAGACGGCAAACACACCCTGCTGTGCCAAGCCAGCGGTATGTTACCAGACCTGGTGAGGTTCACGTGGGAAGGGACAAAAAAGGATGGAGCAAAGATGGGGGTGCCGGAGACAGACGATGAGCTGTTGGAGCAGACGGACAAGAGTCCGGAGGTCAGAGTCACCAGCATTCTCATCATTAACCAGCAGAAAGCAGCGGACAATAAATACACCTGCAAGGTCAAACACGAGGTGGAAGAGGTGGAGGCTGTTGTCCCAGGTGAGTTGAAAGCAGCATCACTAAAGCATTACCTCATTGTCATTAACAACAACTTATTAGAGATTTTTGTAATTCTTTATTTGTTTTCAGTGTTGTATGGTATTTAGAAATAAGCAGAATTATCTTCTGATAATAACTGATTTAAGGTCACTCAAGGATTCAGTTTATGATCCACTATAATGTTGAATCCTCTTAGTTGACGTGGCAGAGAGAGACGAGGCTGACACAGGCCCGAGCCCCACCTGTGCACCCTCACAAGAAGACCAGCAAAACCTTGTCCAAGGTCAAATAAACAAACACCTCATATAGTCACTTCTGTTTTGAAACCGAATCATGATTACATTTGGTAAAAGAATCAGAATCACACGTGTTCAAACCTCCAGGTTACCGTGGATTATTTGTTTGCAGTGCGTGTGTCTGATCTTCTGTGTAAGGGAAGGTGAAACACAGGATCACAGCGATGTGCTTCTCTCTGTCTTCGCTGCAGGTTCGTTGGGTCTGAGCAGAAGCCTGTACCTGTTCAGACTGACGTATGTGGTGCTGGTGGTGAAAAACATGCTGTACTTCTGCTTTGTCTCCGTGTTGCTGTACAAGAGAAGCACTTGGAACAAGGAGTCCTCATGAGACAGTCCATCACCATGACAACAACGGTCAACACATCAGCAGTGCATTCCATGTTTATTTTCTGATTTCCTTAATTACCAAAATTTACAACGAATTTTGTCTCAGCAGTCAGTGATTTTTGCCAATATTACATTGATGTTTGTCATATAACACACTGGCTCTGATTATGTTCAGTACTTCAGTGTAAATAAGTGGGGGAAAAAAAATAATTTCTTTTCTGTAGTGTTCTGTTTTAATAGGTCTACTGTGAAAATGCTGTTAACTTTTACTGATCATAAACATAAAATAAAAGTCTTCTGTTTACTACAGAAACAACTCTTTTGATTGGCTTTTAACACTGTAAGACTGACAGGAACTGGTAGATAAGATGCCACATGGCCCATAATGAATGGGAAATGATTTACATAATGTGTGAGTGGTTCGTAAGTGTAGGCTATGCTATATGTGGGGCACAGTGCTGCATGACACCTGTACCCTACGATCCATCCCTGTAAGCATATGATCCATACGATCCATCCCTGTAAGCATATGATCCATATGATCCATCCCTGTAAGCATATGATCCATACGATCCATCCCTGTAAGCATGAGTAGATCCTGCTGCAGGGTCTCTCATGCCTCCATGGGGGCCTACTCCTTGTTAAGGCACCCAGTGCAACAGCTACATGTTTCTGTGCAGTCGTTCTGTCTATGTGCACAGACAGCAACCCCGACTCAAGAGACCAGAGGGGGATGTGTGTGTGTGTGTGTGTGTGTGTGTGTGTCACAGAAGTGACAAGAGTGGAACGGGAGCAGCTGGAGATCAGGCAGCTAGCGGTGATCCGACATAAAGAGACTGTTAAATCATCAGAGTACAGGAGCCATGGCCAGTCCATACCTACAGAACTAGATAATCTTCCTCCTAGACCAACAGAGGGATTGTTTTCCAACATAGGAACTGGATTCTTACACCTCGCGTGGCAGACACACATCGGCACCAACACGTCTCTCTGAACGTTATCACATTAACGTTCTCTCTGCTGCTGGCTTTTGATTTCCCACCTGGTGTCACCCACACTGCTAATACCACCACTATGTCATCCATCTGCCCAAGCTTACACCACCTCAGCTTACACAGGGTGATGTTTTGTGAGTCAAGCTAAATGTTGTCAGTTGTTTCATAGAGCTGCAGCCAGACGTTAAAGCCACAGTGTTAGCTATCAAACTTTTGAAGTTTCTGTTGCGTTCACTTGTATTAGACAGTGACAGCGTTCAAGTTTCAAAAGGGTTTGATATATGGAAATTGTTGATGAAACCACTCATAATGTTCTTAACACTGGCCAATTTTGTTCACCAAAAAAACTGCATATTCCGTAGTATTTTATTATTAGGTGTGTTCTCTTCCTTTCTTGGTGCAAAATTTCCTGTTTTGTAGTTTTTTTTTTTGTTGCCAGAACTTGTCATAATCCCCTCTGGCCCCTGTTTTATTGACTTTGCTACCTGTGCTTTATCAATCTAAAGAAGATTCAAGGGAGTAAAAGCAGAGTAACAGAGTGAATGACACTATGGATAAAACAGGTATGTGTAAGACAGGTATAGGTTAGACAGGTATGTGTAAGACAGGTATGTGTAAGACAAGTATGGGTAAGACAGGTATAGGTTAGACAGGTATGTGTAAGACAGGTATAGGTAAGACAGGTATAGGTTAGACAGGTATGTGTAAGACAGGTATAGGTTAGACACAGGTACAGGTATGGGTAAGACAGGTATGTGTAAGACAAGTATGGGTAAGACAGGTATAGGTTAGACAGGTATGTGTAAGACAGGTATAGGTAAGACAGGTATAGGTTAGACAGGTATGGGTAAGAGGTATGTGTAAGACAGGTATGGGTAAGACAGGTATAGGTAAGACAGGTATGTGTAAGACAGGTATAGGTTAGACAGGTATGGGTAAGAGTTATGTGTAAGACAGGTATGGGTAAGACAGGTATAGGTTAGACAGGTATGTGTAAGACAGGTATAGGTAAGACAGGTATAGGTTAGACAGGTATGTGTAAGACAGGTATAGGTTAGACAGGTATGGGTAAGACAGGTATGTGTAAGACAAGTATGGGTAAGACAGGTATAGGTTAGACAGGTATGTGTAAGACAGGTATAGGTAAGACAGGTATAGGTTAGACAGGTATGGGTAAGAGGTATGTGTAAGACAGGTATGGGTAAGACAGGTATAGGTAAGACAGGTATGTGTAAGACAGGTATAGGTTAGACAGGTATGGGTAAGAGTTATGTGTAAGACAGGTATGGGTAAGACAGGTATAGGTTAGACAGGTATGTGTAAGACAGGTATGGGTAAGACAGGTATAGGTTAGACAGATATGGGTAAGACAGGCATGGGTAAGACAGGTATGGGTAAGACAGGTATGTGTAAGACAGGTATGGGAAAGACAGGTATGGGTAAGACAGGTATGGGTAAGACAGGTATGGGTAAGACAGGTATGGGTATCTACATGTGCACTGGCCCTGTCAGCGCCTACCCCAGTGATGAATGTCAGCATGAACCTCACAGATCTGATAGGCCTCTAGGGCAAATTAAATAAACCTTAGAGAAGCCTTCAAAAATCAGAAATGCAGTGGATATGAGTGTTTACAATAAGCAAATAGGGGATACCGTGCAGCTCCTATCAGTGTCTGGCATGAAAATTATTAAACTCAGTTTGGCATATAAACGGTTTCTGATAACGGTGAGGTATCTATCACAGCTGCTAGTGGTAAATGAACATATTTACATGTGACTGTGCTAGATTTCTTTATTCTTTGAAGTCATGATAAAACTCACATCTTCATTTTGTTACTCTGTTTCCCTCCTAAAGAAACCATCTGTGGGTGTTTTTACTGAATGCAGAAGGAATAACGACTTGACTTGTGAAGATCTGTGCTAATGTTTTTGCCTCTGAATGATGCACTGTGGGAAGGAAAATCTTTGGTTCAGGCACCAGACTTTACGTGGAAGGTAAGAAAAGATCCATATAAGCTGTTTAAGGAAACTGGATACTCACCATTTGGCACATTAATTAATTCTTGATTTTAGGTTCCCAAATATTCATGACAGTGAACTGGTTCACACTTGGGAATATGTGGTAAATGCTACATTATACACACACTTTGCGCCAGTTTCTGCTTGGTCCATTTTTCTGATACGTAGACTCGTAGCTGTTCAGAAATGTTGCCCTAGTCTGTTTCAAAGTGTAACTCAGGATATGCCTACAAAGTTTTTGGATCTGGAACCCGGTTAATTGTCACTGGTATGAAAACATTTTGCAGTTCATTTTCGGTCTAATGTAATTTAGACTTCAATGTTGATTTACGGTTGTATTCAGTAATTTTTGAAGAAAATGGTGGAGCCTGCTTTAGTTTTTCTAAAACACCAAAGCAAAGGTGACGATACCAAACCTCCTTAAAGTAACAACCAGACACTCCACATTTCTACACTCTAGGTTATTATTGTTGATGTTGTTGTTGGTGTCATTGTTGTCGTTGATGTTAGTAGTAATAATAGTAATATTACTTTTGTGTTCATCGTGGCTATTGAAGTCAAAATCGTTTGAGCTGTATAATCTCAGAGAATACATAAGTGCGTAAGTAAATGTGTCTTCAAAGTTAACCTGAATCCACAAGTTCAGCTTTCAATTTAGATTAGCAATTTAACACCAATGTAGGCTGATTATTATATAACCCAGTAAATATATATCAAACTGTTTTACATCTTACGTCTAAGTAGTTCTGATCCATATTAATTATACATGTAAATTAGTCCTGATTGAGCATTTTATACAAATGCTCATTGGTTCCTAGGCAGTTTATTTACATGGCCCACTAAATAGCCCTTGTGAAGTCTGGTATTTAGTGTTGGTAAAATATTAATATCAATATATTAAAAGGCCCAGACAAGTTTTCGTCAGCATGGCCTTGCAATCAAAATGAACCTAAAATCTAATCATCAAACTAACATTGCTTTAAAAAAATTAATAATAATTATAATTATTATTGACATGAGAAATTCTTATAAACAAAATGCAAAAGGTTTATTTTCACATTTGCCTTTTGCTTATTCAAGGTTATCTTAATATTTAGCCATGTAGCCATCCATGTCTTTGTATTTCACCATGCTACTGGTGTGACACCACACATTTTTTCTTGGTCAGTGAGTCTTCACCTGTGTTTGAGGTACTTCAGTGGACAGTAGGTCTTCACCTGTGTTTGAGATACTTCAGTGGACAGTAGGTCTTCACCTGTGTTTGAGGTACTTCAGTGGACAGTAGGTCTTCACCTGTGTTTGAGGTACTTCAGTGGACAGTAGGTCTTCACCTGTGTTTGAGGTACTTCAGTGGACAGTAGGTCTTCATTCCGCTTGTCAAATCTATTCTTGTGCCTTAAAAATCCGCCAATGTCATCAAAGCAAAAATGTAAATATGGTCTGAAAAACAGATCTGAATTAATGATCCCTACTGAATTAGCAATACTGGCTGAAAAAAGTGATATTTTTTATCAAATACATTCAATTCTCTGTCCCTCAAAAATTTGTATAGTATACATTTTATTTATTATTTGGATATGCTTATATAAAATAATTCAAATGTGATAGTAGCACTGTGCAACTTCTGTTTTTAAATAATATTTTTAAATGAGATTCAGTACGCTGTCCAACATAGTGTAACATCAGAATCGGCCGTTGGGTGTTCTTAATGGGTTAGGGTTAGGGTTAGGGTTAGGGTTCAGGTTCAGGTGTGTTGGGAAAGATTTGAGCCAGAATGATCTGGTGGGTAGATTCATTTTTACAATGCATTAATTCTTACAGTCCATCAATTAATACGTTGCTTCTTTCTCTTCCTGCTTCCTGGTTAATATTATTTAGACCTTGGAAATAAAATAGTGAGTGTTATGAATAAAATAGTGAGTGTTATGAAAGAAACATGACACAATTTCTAATTTATGCATAGTTGTGTATATAAATACAGTATATACATTTTAATTCATGTCATGGGAAGAAGCCATGGGTCCAAAATATGAACACCAGAAATCCGGTTGTTTATTCCTAATGTATTCCTAATGTATTCCTAATCCCTCTAATCCCAGAGAATCAAGCCCCTAGAACTACGTCCCTCACACATCTACAATGGGTCTACACTGAAATCAGCTTATAGTTTATTTCTGTGTAAAGCTATTTTAAACAATGTTGCAACAAACTGTTAGTTTAGATATTATAATTTAAAAAATCTAGGACTGTGCATCTTGTAGCCTCCTGAATGCATCAAACTATAATTATGTTTAAAAGCTCTAAACTCAGTAGTGCCAATAATAGTCGCCTAGCACAAAAGAAATGAAGTCAAAATGTAAACATTTTTAATAGTTATTAATATTACTGCCCATATTATGTGGGTATGCCAATAATTCTGGAAGGTGAAACAAAATTGTTTTAAAGCAAAATGCTGTTATTTAAATAAAGGTCTAAATAAAATTATTTAGTTACAAATACAATAAAGATTTCACAACAAAATATTGTAAAATATGTTTGTCTTCTAAACTGACAGATGCTAAGCCGAGGAAGCCTGTTGTGTCAGCGTATCCAATATCCACCCCACAAGGAGACGGCAAACACACCCTGCTGTGCCAAGCCAGCGGTATGTTACCAGACCTGGTGAGGTTCACGTGGGAAGGGACAAAAAAGGATGGAGCAAAGATGGGGGTGCCGGAGACAGACGATGAGCTGTTGGAGCAGACGGACAAGAGTCCGGAGGTCAGAGTCACCAGCATTCTCATCATTAACCAGCAGAAAGCAGCGGACAATAAATACACCTGCAAGGTCAAACACGAGGTGGAAGAGGTGGAGGCTGTTGTCCCAGGTGAGTTGAAAGCAGCATCACTAAAGCATTACCTCATTGTCATTAACAACAACTTATTAGAGATTTTTGTAATTCTTTATTTGTTTTCAGTGTTGTATGGTATTTAGAAATAAGCAGAATTATCTTCTGATAATAACTGATTTAAGGTCACTCAAGGATTCAGTTTATCCACTATAATGTTGAATCCTCTTAGTTGACGTGGCAGAGAGAGACGAGGCTGACACAGGCCCGAGCCCCACCTGTGCACCCTCAGAAGACCAGCAAAACCTTGTCCAAGGTCAAATAAACAAACACCTCATATAGTCACTTCTGTTTTGAAACCGAATCATGATTACATTTGGTAAAAGAATCAGAATCACACGTGTTCAAAGCTCCAGGTTACCGTGGATTATTTGTTTGCAGTGCGTGTGTCTGATCTTCTGTGTAAGGGAAGGTGAAACACAGGATCACAGCGATGTGCTTCTCTCTGTCTTCGCTGCAGGTTCGTTGGGTCTGAGCAGAAGCCTGTACCTATTCAGACTGACGTATGTGGTGCTGGTGGTGAAAAACATGCTGTACTTCTGCTTTGTCTCCGTGTTGCTGTACAAGAGAAGCACTTGGAACAAGGAGTCCTCATGAGACAGTCCATCACCATGACAGCAACGGTCAACACATCAGCAGTAACAGAGAGATAATGTCAATTGAAAACAGACATTTTTTTCATATATATTGAAAATATTTTCTTATTAGCAGAATGATGTAAATGTTTTAAAAGAATTAGACTTTTTCATTTCTTTGATTCTACTGATGATGCGCTTCAGTCAAAGACAGATTACTCATGCCTGTTTATATTCCTTTAATAATGTCTGTTTATATTCCATTCATTACATTAATAATACCTTATACTTTTTGTCATGTTATCAATTATTACATTGCTGTGTTGGTTCTTTAGGTTAGGAGATGTATTTCCTGTTTCAATAACTTTCTTTTTATGAACATTTTAGTTTAACGTTTTCTTGATCATGAATAATAAAAGTTAAATGTGCTTGTTCATTGTTACTGCATGTACTTTTACAGTGTTTTTTAGAAAGTTGAGCTGTAATTGAATTTAACCTGTTCATACTTAAACTGAGCTGGTCTACTACATATTTGTTTTAAGTGTGAATTCAAAATCCAATTTAAGATGTAATTAGGATGGAATCTGTATGAGTTTGCAGGCAGTGCACCTGAGTTTGCAGAGTGGAAAAATACTCACCCGCAAGCCCACAGTCAGCGGGGCAGATCAGCTATTAGCAGAAGCATGTGTGCAACTCTCGGGTTTTATATGTGGGCACCGTGGTTAGGCTTCATGCGCATGAACCATAAACACCATAAACAACTGCATGGCCTTCCACCCACGAACCTTCATATTCATTTTTTAGATGCATTATTTATTTTGTTTATTAAGAAAAATATTAACTGGGTTTGAACACTGAGTATAGATTTATTAATTCACCGATCTGTTATCACGTGGCTGACTTCTTTGTGAATACGTCATCTGATATATTTTGATTGTATTCGTATGCAAAATGATATACAGGACAAAATAACTGAAATGTCACGTGCTGTCGTCGATGCAGGTTAATTCGAATTTAAACGGCACCGACAGGAATGAACAGCGTTATACCTAACGCCGAATACTAGCTCGAAAATAGATTTACACATTCATCATCTTTCAGACTAACTGCATGGGACAGTTCAGGACCCCTGACATTTCAAGGACTGGACCTGTTTTAAAAGACGGGATGTATCTGCAGTTGACCAACCGCAATTTAAGAACGCTTGTAAATGGAGTACTCAGTTGTCGTTTGTTTAAAATCTAAGAGGAGTGTTGGATATAAGCTCCCCTCTCTTAGTTCACGAGCAGGCATAGTGGTATGTATATCTATTTTCAAGTTGTGCTAGGAAACAACAAGAATGGCAATGACATTGTAGTCTAGACCATTATAAACGCCCGCTTATAAACATAGGTGTTTAGTTGCTTTTTAAGAGTCAGCAGAATCCATCCATCTTTATAAAGAGGTCAGTGTGTTCCACAGTTTCAGAGCAACGGCCTCTAATACTCAATCTTTAAGCGTCTTTAATGTGGGACTAATTCTTATTCTTGGCTGTTTTCTGTTTACCAGAAATCAGAAGTGCAGATGTCTGTAAAGATAACGTATTCTGTTGCCCTTTTATGCTATTAAAGGTGTAAATACTTCTTATTGGCTACTTGTGAACCATCACCGCCCACAAGTGGTGTAGTCTTCAAACTGCATACAGCAGCATCAACGCTGAAGACAGCCAGCGCCGGGAGTGAGAGATGGCACAGTGTGTCGAGAGACAAAATATGCTCGTGAAGTATATAAGGTGAACTTACAGGTTCCTGAACATCCTGATATTTGTACATAGTGTACGTGTAGATACAAAACGTGTACTGTCAAGAAAGAGGTTACAATTTCAATGACTTGATTTTCAATGGTGAAAATCAATACATGAAACAAAGTTTGCAAAAACAGTAAATAATAATAAAAAAAAGTTAATGCAGCTCTGGACTAAAATTCTAATCAGTAGACCTTTTGGTTCTGCTATAGTACAGCTTTCTCTAGAATACACTATTGTATTCTAACACCAACAACATAATACGGCTGTATTCTGATGTCAGCTCAGTGACGGTCCCAGAATCCTGTGTGTACCAGAAAGCCTTGTGCCCTGTGCGTTGTGTAAACCTTTATAGGTCTATTTTATGACTGGCTTACCTAGACACTTTCAATATATATTTACACTGTAAATATGAATATAGATTTATTTGAATGTATAATGTATATATTAATACATACACTCTGAAATAAAGCATAAACTCCTAAGCATTGATTTTGGAATACCTAATTCAGATTAAATAAATAAGTAAAACAAAATACTGTAAGGGTTGAATAATATTCTTGTTGAATAATGGTCTCTGTAATAACCTTTGTATGTTTTTTTTTTAAAACCGTTTATGAAGGGCACGTTGACATGACTGAAATATGCCACAGCAACCCTGCTGGAACTTTTGCACTATATTTGATTAGTCCAGAGAAATCTTCACATTCATGTTGACTGCCTGCAAAACCAGCTCCACATGGACATTGTTGGTGACCTTAACCTTCTGGTCTGCTCACCATGTCCTAGAATGAAAGGGGTTCTGGAGGAACGTCTTCAGCTCTCGGAGAAGATCTCACATAACAGGTAAGGCACAAACTTTTTCAAGTGTGGTATTATTATTAAATGTGGCATTGTTATTAAACTAACCATGTAATATATGAAATTTTGACTGTAGAATTTATAATATGGAGATAAATCTAGTATCTATATTAAAATCGTAAAGACTGCGTAATAAACATTATCTGCCAGATTAGAAAATTAGCTTTGTAGAATTTGTTGTAGTCTGTTTCTGAGTGCTACGAACGGTTAATCGTTACTGGTATGAACACATTTTGCAGTTTCTTTCTTTGTCAACATAAAGTTCTTAAAATGTCTAATTCATTACGGAAAGACATAGCAAATTTATGCAATTAGTGCCTTTTGCTTGTCTTGAAGGTTCTACAAAACAATAAAATATGAAAGAATAAAACATCACAATAAATAAAACTAAACAAAAACTAAACAAATACAGCTTAACAATTAAAACCCTCAGTTTTGCCAGTCGTAAATATTCTGTAGTAAAGGTGGTGTGCAGATATTGCAGTGTTTGCTTGCACAAAATCACAATAACAGTTAACAATAATTACTAAACTTTACGTTTCAACTTTACATTTTTAATCAGGGCTACAGGGACAGCAGTGTTGAATTTTACGCACCTTCACTAATTCAGTTAATACCAGCCGCTCTATGAGTTAAATCAAGTGTTTGAGGGTACAATAAATACCAACTTCATCAGTCCTGAAGTTTGATAGCACTGGTCATAGTGTTCACCTGTAGCTCACATGGTAGTGTTCGTGTGTAATACTACATGGATAATGTCATGGGTTTGATTCCTGTGGAGAGAGCAGGCAGTATTGTAATGGTATATATAAGTTACTATAATTAATAGTGCAAACAATGACTCTTGTCATTGTCATGTGATTCATCTTTCACAACTAATAAATGGTGCTACGCTTTGTTTATGTGTTTATAAGTTTATTGATATAAGAGCATACTTTTGTACATGAACATTTATATACACAACCTTTCACACTAATGGAATTCATAGCTATACATACACAACTGATATTGTTACTCGGTAATATTAAAAAAATACGCTGACATCAAGTTCCTCCCCTACAGAACCAGATGCTGGAAAACACAACACGAGGGGTCAGAGGTCAGAGTCACCAGCATGTTCATCATTAACCAGCACAAAGCAGTGGCCAATAAACACACCTGCACTGTCCAAGATGACAGCAGAGAGAATGAAGACCACAACTGCCAATTTGAAAGAGGTAGCTACTATGCTCCGGTCTTATCTCACTCACAGCCCATGATGAAAAATATTGTGCCTATTTGTGACTTTATGTATTTATTATTGCATTTATTACTTATATGAAAATCAGATTACTGATTATTATTTATTTAAAAAAAAAGCATCATCGTTTTTTCATATGCTAAATCATGTATATTATGCTCTGTAAATTTGATGAATTTACTGTTGTTGCAAGAGGGATTGCATTGAACGTCTGCACACGTTCTGCTGTACACGCTATATTTACATAATGAGCGGTCATTAACTATATCATTTACATAACCCTTTAAATCAAGAGCAGAGAGACAAAGGTCAGGAGGTCAGAGTCACCAACATGTTCGTCAAAAACCAGCAGAAAGCAACAGCCAATTGCTACGAGTCACGGTGGTTCGGCCTGGAAGCCACCACGAGCACGAGCTGGTTCACAGAGGCACACGCCCATCCCAGCTAGGCACACGCCCACTTCAGCTAGGCACACGCCCCCATCCCAGCTAGGCACATGCTTATCCCAGCTAGGGCACAGCCACTTCGCTAGGCCCACTTCAGCTAGGCACGCCCACGCCCATCCCAGCTAGGCACACGCCCACTTCAGCTAGGCACACGCCCATCCCAGCTAGGCACACGCCCACTTCAGCTTATCCCAGCTAGGCACAATTACAGCCACTTCAGCAATTACAGCCATGCCCATCCCAGCTAGGCACACGCCCATCCCAGCTAGGCACACGCCCATCCCAGCTAGGCACACGCCCATCCCAGCTAGGCACACGCCCACTTCAGCTAGGCACACGCCCATCCCAGCTAGGCACAATTACAATTACAGCCACTTCAGCTAGGCACACGCCCATCCCAGCTAGGCACACGCCCATCCCAGCTAGGCAGCTAGGCACACGCCCATCCCAGCTAGGCACAATTACAATTACAGCCACTTCAGCTAGGCACACGCCCATCCCAGCTAGGCACACGCCCATCCCAGCTAGGCACACGCCCACTTCAGCTAGGCACACGCCCATCCCAGCCCCATCCCAGCTAGGACATCCCAGCTAGGCACAATTACAATTACAGCCACTTCAGCTAGGCACACTCCCATCCCAGCTAGACACACGCCCACCTAACCAGAGCAGTTGACGGTAGCGAATCACTTCACTAAACTCGAGCTACGCAGTGCCTATAATCCCATCCGCATTGGAGAAGGGGATGAGTGGAAGGCGACGTTCAGCACGTCCACCGGGCATTGCGAGTACAAGTTCTTGCCGTATGGCTTGGCTTCTGCCCCGCCATTCTTCCAGGCGTTCAACAAGGTCCTAAGGGAGTACCTGAATAGACAAACCTTGGACCACCATGTGCGTGACGTACAAGCAGTCCTGGCCACACTCTTGCGCATTTGAGGAGTGGAGACACTGGTTGGAGGGGGCACGACATCCGTTCACGATCATCACTGACCATAAAAATCTAGAGCACCTCAAGAGCACTAAAAGACTGAATGCGCGCCAGGTGCGGTGGTGGCTTTACTTTTCTCGTTTACAGTTCCAGGTGACTTACCGTCCAGGGGAGAAAAACACTCGCACTGATTCCCTCTCCTGCTCGTTCCCCCGGGAGCATGGAATCCATGAGCGAGGAACCGATATTGCCGCCAGAGTGCTTTCTGGGAGCCGTAGAATGGGAGATAGATCGAGCCATAACAGCTGCCAATCCGCATCCGCGCTGTCCGCCGCACCGCAAGTACGTTCTCCCCGCACAGCGCACCGCTCTGATTAGTTGGGCTCATACTTCTCTGGGGACAGGACATCCAGGCTCTACACGCACATCGCAACTGCTGGGTACTTGCTATTGGTGGTCAGGGATGCACCGCGATATACTGGAGCACGTGGCCTCCTGTTCAGAGTGCACACGGAGTAAGGTGCCGTGTACGCCGCCTGCCGGTAAGCTGCCCCACTTACCGATACCCAAGCAACCATGGTCACACATCACGCTGGATTTCATAACGGACCTGCCCAGAAGGTAACACCACCATCCTTGTTGTAGTGGATAGGTTCTCGATGGTGCACTTCCTACCCCTGGCCGGACTACCCACGGCATGGGAGACTGCGGATCTCTTATTCCGACACGTGTTCAGGCAGTTCGGTTTGCCCAAGGATATCGTGTCGGATAGGGGACCGCAGTTCACCTCGCGTGTGTAGAAGTTCATGTCCAAGATCAACATCACTGTCAGTCTCACCTCAGGTTACCACCCCCAAGTCAACGGCCAGGTCGAATACGTCAACCAGGAGCAGGGACGTTTTCTGCGGGCGTACTGCAGCGAGCACCCGGACACATGGTGCACACTCCTGTAGTGGGCCGAGTATGCGCAGAACTCCCTCGTCCAGAGTACGGGTAAGACACCGTTCGAATGTGTAATGGGTCGCCAGCCTGCTCTGTACCCGTGGAACGCGGCCTCGTCGGACTGGTGCTTGAGAAGTGAGAGGGTCTGGGCGGACACCCATCAGCAGCTGGAGGAGGCCGTGCGACGCTTCAAGATAAATGCGGATCGTAGGAGGAGCGAGGCCATCCCAGCTAGGCACACGTCCACCCCAGCTAGGCACACGCCCATCCCAGCTAGGCACACGTCCACCCCAGCTAGGCACACGCCCACCCCAGCTAGGCACTCGCCCACCTCAGCTAGGCACACGCCCACCTCAGCTAGGCACACGCCCACCCCAGCTAGGCACTCGCCCACCCCAGCTAGGCACTCGCCCACCCCAGCTAGGCACGCGCCCACCTCAGCTAGGCACGCGCCCACCGGTGGAATTTTGCATAAATAGTACGTCATCCGGATGCGTACTGGAAAAATTATTTTTATTCGCATACTGTATACTGATACTGCAGTACGCCAGTAGTATGTAGTAGGCTATTTCGAACACAGACATTGATTATCTGGGATTATACCATTTCAGAAGTGTGTTACCAAGAAGGCCTGTAACAAAAAGATCGTATGATAGTTTTACTTTGGTTTTTATTCATACTGTAATAATCTTGGGATGAGATATAATATCTTTTTAAAGTTTATCCACTATATAACTAGCTAGAGATTTTGTTCTGAGTGTGTCTGGATAAGTAAATGTTTAAAGCAACATACTTAGTATCTGAACATAAGCAAATCTGTGTGTCAAAACCCTCCTGTTTTTATTCATTTAAACGAATATGTAAATATACTTCTGCTTTCACATCTACATTTACTATACATAATACATATTTATGTGCATTTTATGTATAAATACACACACTGCCCTAATAAATGGCCCCATCAAAAATATTCCCAGCGACATTATCCCCAGAGCACCACAAAACGTGCAAGACATGAAAACAACAAAGCTACTGCAAGCAGCAGTGCTAGAAGGCAGTTCAAGCGTCAAGATGGAGGCCTTTACAGAGGTTCGAGTTCGCCTCTGATAACCCTGCTGTCTCCTCCACGTCGTCTCTCCTCCTTTTGCCTTATTTGGTATTAGTATGATCATCGAAACCGAGCATCATGCTTTAAAGATGTGATTAGGACAGAAAGTGCTGTGGTAGGAAAGTGTGGTTGAGGGTTTGCAGGTGAATATGCAGGGTGGAAAAAAAAAAACAAATACAAACACACACACACGTAATGTGCAGGGTCGATCGGCTATTAGTTTCTGCAGGATGTGTGCAATGCTCTGATCTGAGCTTTAATCTGTGGGTATCACAGTTCGCAGCAGAAGGGCTACAGATGGGTGAATCATCAGAACAAAGTCTTTGCAATGCTTTCCAAAACTCTAAATATATCAGTAAACACCAGTCTGAACTGGTTGAAAGTTAAGTCCTCTACCATAACCATTACATAATACAGAAAATTCATATTCAGAACACATGTACAATTGAATGTTCTTCTCTCAGAGCAAATAAACTTTAATTAAAACAAATTACATTTACCATGAACAATAACCTTCATAAATTTCCATACAGGTAAGAGGCATTGGCTAAACAGTGTACTGCCCAAAGGTGGGATGGATCCAAACACACGTCGGATACTTCAGCCCTTATCTGTAAGATAACATATTAGTCTGGCTAAAAAATAATAAACCAATGATGTTTAAAGTCACTTTGGAATTAATGTAGCCCACATATTTAAAGATACGCTAATGTACGTGCCTCATGACAGTAGTATGCTCACTTTAAGATCATGCAAAATTAGGTGAGCCCTTTATTTTGCAAGATACTTTGCAGGTTAAAACTGCTTATAGGTAATACATATGTAAATTCAAACTCTTCTATACAGACTAATGGCTAGAATGTTAAGAGAGACTGAATGAAGAAGACAGGATTAACAGAAATAAACCCTTAAGAAGCTTTTCATCTGCACAGCAGTAGACAACCTGATCTTCACTACGCCAAAGCAAGTCACGTTTGGGACTTTATGTGTAAAATATTAGATGTCAACAACCTCTGTATATAATTTAGGACACATGGAAGTCACAGAATTTATATTTCCAATGGAAGACATTCAGCTACGGTACAGTCACAGGGCAGTGGAGGCGATCTATGCCTGCGTCTGTTTGCTAGCTGAACATGACGTGAAAATGTAATACAGGCGGAAAAGCACAGGCGAACGCTTCCTCATTCTCAACTATGATATCGGTCAATCATCAAATAAAAAAAAAACGTGTAAACATCTGGGCCGAACGCACAAGTGGCACAGAATCAGCACAGCAGAGGAGGACGCAGAACCTGCGGAGAACCCGCAGGAGTCTGAGCGGAGCGCAAGAGAGAGAGAGTGGCAGTGCCGTCACGCCGCTGACGGTGGAGAGGAGGCAGGCGGGGGGGTGTCCGTCTGACCCAGCGTCACGCGAGTCTCCAACACCGAGCCTGCGCTACCACCATCCGTCCCAAGAACCTGCTGAGAAAGGAGGAGATCGCCAACGAACTAATGCTACAAATACTGGGGGGGTGTTAAAAAGATAATAATTCAGTTTCAATTATGCCTGGTCCGTGAGTTACCTGCTAGACTATTGGCTTCTCAAGGTCATGTTTATCCTCAAGATCTTCTTCTGAATCTGAAAAAAATATGCAAGTGGATTTACTTGCAAAAAGGTGCAAAAAAAATGTACAAAAACAAAACCATCAATAAGGAGCCTGAGTGTGAGTGAGAGCTGCGATCTGACATGATCGTATTTAATGTAGTGCACATGCACATCAGACTTGCGTACGTACGCTTACATAAACTCACATACAACATTCAGTCACTCATGTGCAATAAACTGCAGACAGCGAGTTAATACTAAGCATAAACCTGTGAAAAACAGTGAAATTTTATTGTGAGCAACAGTTCTACATAATAACTTGTCTGGGTGAATAACGGCCACACCTGGACTATCTCAGTGGCTTTTACCAGGAAACCTTTTCTGTGGTTCAACAGCTAATAAATATGTGAACTCAGTCACACAGAACATGAGTGACACAACTATACAAAGACACACTAAGGAATACATCAATCAGATGTATTTACTCATTAAAACATGACCTTCCTGTGAATAAAGCTTTGGTATTAAGCCCTTTCAACATGTTGACACCTGCTGTTGTGTCCTGTCTTCTGATTAGTCATGATTAGTATCTTACCTGCCACAGACTCTGGTGGGGAGTAGAACTGTCCATCTGACTGGGCCCCTGGGTAGATGAGTGGGGTTCTGTCTGGAGCGCTATGGACCGTCAGATACCCTGCCAGACGGAACACAGGCATCAGGTAGAGCTACACGCTCTAGAGCAGCGTTTCTCAGACCCGAGTCCTCGGGCACTAGCAGTTGTTCCCACCAAGGGCAGTAGGAACTGGCCTTCCAACAGGTCTGCGGAGAGCTTGGTTACAACAGAAACGTGGACGGTGCCAGAGCACAAAACAAGGGCTGAGGAAGAAAACACAGCCCACATGAATTCAGTAAGAGAAGCCACAGTCCTCAAACTGACGCCAAGTTGAGCTGCAAACTCACGGTTCTCATCGGTGGCTTCCTGAGGCAGCACCTTAAAGTCCAGGAGCCACGTCTCGATCCAGGCCAGGATGAAGGAGATGATGGGCAGAAGGTAGCCAAACGCCCCCTGGGAGAGCAGCTGCACACACAAGAGCAGACAGGGCAGGCAGTAAGACGCCCCCACTCACGCTGCCCCGAGGTCTGCAGGAACCCTGTAACCATCCGACTGCCAGTAACGACACGAACAATCAGCCAGACTCATTTGGTTGTGTGAGAACCGCTGAAAGGTCCGAGCTGCCTGGATCTCTTTCCAGGATCATGACAAAGTAACAAATACGCTATTAGCACGTTGTGCTATTGTAAGGCTGTATTACAATGCAAAATCATTCCACCTGTACACACATGCACAGATTAAACTGGACTGTATTATAATGTGGCCACAAACAAGCTTGTAGTAAAGTTATTACATTCATATAGAGGAATGAAAAACAATAAAAAGAAAAAAGTGAAATAAAAATACCTTTGATATAATAACTTTTGCGATCAAAAACGCACTGGTGATTAATGTAGTAATCTGTAAAGAAACACAACAGTCATTATTACTCTGTAGAAAGTAATTAAGCACTGAACAGAATAATCACAAACATCTGATGATCAATATGCGTTAGTATATCAGACTAGCGCTGAATTCTAGACCCATTTAAATAAAGCTTGTCTACAGAACTGAAAAAAAGAAGCAGTTCTTACACTTCACCTACAAGACAGAGCACTACTGCCCCCTTGTGTTGACAAAAGCAAGCGCAGCCTTCTGCATTACCGTAGGACTAGCGGGGAGTGAACGTACCGCGATGGCCCACCAGTGGCGCAGTCGGCAGACCGCATAAGCCAGTATCAACGCTGTGAAACGGAACACGGCCAGCACCTGCACAGGGAACACAGCATGTCAGAAGAGCAGTGCCTGAGGGGGAACATGGCTGCTTTGGCTACAGAGGACACACACTACTTACAAAAATGTCAAAAAAGGATTTGTGGTAGTCATATTCCAACACCTCCTTTTTCAGTTGCTCTTGGATTCCTCCGCTGACCTGCGACAAGGACAATAGAGAGGATATGAACTCGATTATAAAACGCAGACTGTGCGTAACTCACAAAGGCCGTAAAGAGTATTTTCTTCTTCCGTATAGGATTGCTCAGCAAAGTTTACAAGCACGTAGAACTGCTGCAACAGGAAGAAACACAAATACACCAAGAATGAAGGAAATCTCTAAGCAAGCATGAGTCAGTCCTGAAGGGCTCATGTCACTGATATGGCAGTCTCTGTTGTCTTTAGTGAGAGCTGCGATTGGAGGAGGCCGTGATATGTGCTACACCAAAACCCACGTTGAGCTCGATGATCCAGAGAAGAGTGATAAAGAGAAGGTCAAAGGTCACAAACAGACAGAAAGTCCTTCTGACGTCAGAGATGCATTTCTTCTCCAGTCCTTCATAAGACTCGACTCGAGCAGACAAGGCGGTGGAGTTAATGGAGCCCAACCCCCTTAGTGTGGCCCTGGAGTCCACGCTACTGCATTGGC
Source organism: Brachyhypopomus occidentalis (assembly GCA_020368025.1). Taxonomy (NCBI): domain Eukaryota; kingdom Metazoa; phylum Chordata; class Actinopteri; order Gymnotiformes; family Hypopomidae; genus Brachyhypopomus; species Brachyhypopomus occidentalis. The sequence continues at coordinate 58,911 of JAGXOD010001411.1, forward strand.
TCGCCATGGCCAGTCACACTCGCTAGCCACTCCCACCGCTTCCGCTCAGCAAGGCTCAGCAGTCATGTCTGCACACACTGCAACAAAAGAGGCAGACAGGATTGAGACATTTTCCCACAGCTGTGGAGGAACTGTTTTTGGGTAAAAGCCACGAGTGTGTCTGACCCCTTTTAGAGCGCCAGCATGTGGCCGGCAGGAGTACAACTGATTTTGGGGGGTAATGGGGCAGATAAACAATGCAATCGTGACAGTGTTTGCAAAATGATAAAGCTTTTTTTTTGTCTGTTTGTTTTTACCAAAAAGAAGCTTCGGATTAAATCACAAATGCAAGATAAAATCACCACCAAGTACTGCAATTGTACAGCTTAAGAACCATTATATTCCACATTATTTGAAGTGGGGTTTGCCATAGACCTAAATAAGGATACAGCGGTCAGGTTAAGCAAAATCATTTTAGCTAGTTAGGAATGACACAAAGCAAAGCCTGCAAATAGGCTACTAGATGTCTGTTACATGCCATTTTAAACACACATTTTAGGGTCCCCACCGGCAGTGATAAAGGTAAGACTGGCATTACATGCGGTTACACTACAACCCTGTTACTGCTGAAAAGCACAACACACTCTGCGGGTGGATCCAAAACGTTTTACTGATATTTACAATGCGTATCGTAAATGAAACGATGTAATTAAATAACAATATTATTGTTATGCATGTTGCATTTATCACAGTAAACCCAGCGAGTCCTTATCAAGTCCTTAACATTGCAAGTTCTTATCATTCCTCATCAAGGAAGTAAAACTAGATTGTTAGCATGTCATTGACTTAGCAAAATTTCCAGTCATTAGACCAAGTTCCGCATATTTTTGCCATTTACCTTACATGCCTTTTAACCGTACAGATATTTAACAGATATTTAGTTTTAGATATTTAGAAAGTCGTGTTATTTTGCAATCGGACAACAGGTATATCTAGCTAGCAAAGTTAACCTACTGACCTGTAAAATGACATTTTTACTAAAACTACGTCTAATGATCGACAACATTAGCCTAGCAAAAAAAGAAACGATGAAAGGCTGTATTTAATTGAATGATTAATACCTGTTGTAACTACCTCTTGTAATGGCAGGATAAACAGCTAGCCAGGCACGGTGTGTTTAGCTCGAGTGGCTAGCGAGCTCGCTAACGAGATGGAAACACAACAGTTTACCGTTCAGCAGCCTTTGAGCCGCCTAATCACAAACCCCACAACAAATAACCCCAACAACATGTTAGTCAGTAAGATATACAACTGTCTGGCCATCATAACTCAACCAACTTGGCGTCTTGTGACATGTTAACATGAAAGCTAGCCCTAGTTAGCCAGCCAGCCAGCTATCAAAACAAACACGGTAACCAAGTCACCAGGATAAAGTTAGCTACTGCCACCTGTTTATTATCTAGCCTCCCTCGGTAATACATGTATTAGGTTCACAGTGCGACATTAGCGGCGCGGCTGGTTAGATAAACTGAGGTGTAGTAGTTCGTCTTACCTGGTTACAGTACAGCTTCTCCAGACACTTTAGATGTTGCTATACGAACCAAAGATTCGAATAAAACTGCTTAGCTAGCTTCCAAAATACGGCGTTTCCGGTTAGCTCAGCCGGGCCGTCTGCGTGTCGGTGGAGGTTTATCGTAACTGCTGATCTAGTGCCAGTTAATCGTGTTGTTTTCCATTGGTTCACCAAGGCCTCGATGGGACGGGAGCTGGTCCTAGATCAGCACGAAAACGAAACTTCTTTCGTGAGCGTGCTAAGACGGGAAATGACGTCAACGGTTTCGGAAATAGGAATTGTGGGAAGTGTAGTAGCAGTACACCCAGTATTGGTTTATTTGCGCCTAATCGCAGAAAATATATAAATGTACCATTTGTAAGCTACATTATAGTGCTTGTTGTCTGTAAACATGAACTAAAGAATCAACAATTCCTAGTTCCTTTCTTTTTGTTATTTTATTTTTGGTTTCAGTGTGTCATGAATAGTTTTGCATCAAAAACAAACAGTACAAGATAATATAAGTAAACACTACTATCAGTGCTTCAACAACAAAAAAGCTGTCTGTGCTTTGAACTATGTCCAAAGTGTGTTTCCAGGTTTTAATTTGATACACAATTTATTTTGTGGCTCATAAAAACAAAATAACATGTAGCAGTTTACATTAGAACATAGCAACTGTGTATACTGTCACATTTATTATTGTAAATCGTTCTGGATAAGAGCTTCTGTAAAAAGCTTTAAATGTGTGCATGTAAGTTTCTTGTTGCAAACAAATTAGCAGACAGATAGTAAATTTAAGCAGATAGGTCTACACTCCATTAAATTCTTAGTGTAATGTGCAGCTATGCTTCTTATATGCTATATTGGTCTTCTCCCTGTGCAGAGTGCCAAATACCAATAGTGTAGAAACCAGTTTCAGCAGTCAGAGACCATAGGTTCAGGTGTAGCAGACAGACAGGTGCTCGGTGGGTCGAACACCCCAGGGTCACTGATACCAAGCTGCAGGTCAAAGAAGCGTGTGGAGGTGGTGACACTACTGTTCTTGGTGTAAGTCTCCTGCACAGGGTAACAGTCTTTCAAGGTGTACACACCCACCCAGTTCTCATCTGTGAGGGAGATACGGACCAGAGATCTCATTTCTGGCAGGAAGCACAATCATAGATCTTCCGTCGCATATACATTTACATTTACATTTACATTTACGGCCCTCCTTTATCCAACTTACAAAAAGTGCTTCATTGTTTTTCAGAACAAAAAAGTTAGTTTAGGCTAAAGTCAGGAAGAAAATGCAAAGATATTATTAGATACAGTCAGTATGGACGCCTAGATATACTCAAATATATACTGAGAAAACCCTACTTAACAGATAAAAGCAAGAAAATATATACAACATATACAACATTCTGACCCTCCTTTGTCAATATCTGTTCCAAAATCTAAAAGGAACCTGATACACACCAACGATACCCCACCCATGAATCAAGCCATTTTCTGGCCTCAGAAATTCTGATCCATTTAATCAGACTTCACTTACTTTTGCGAGCTGGTTTTCTGTCAGACCACTCCTGAACTTCAATCATGTCTCCAGGCCCACCAATGAAGTACTGGTCTTCATAAGTGGAGTTCAGCGGGATGTCGTATGGATCCCAAACGTCAGTCAAATTAAGTTTAGCACACTTCTTGGTAACTTGCTCAATCTGGAAAAGCACCCGACTATTAAATAGGTAGATGTATTCAAAGTACCTGGAGGAGGTTAGACAGAGATAGTTACATAACGCAGCAATAGGTTAGTTTATTAACATTTTATTTATTTAAAAAGCAATAACTGCTATGCAGCAGCTTCAGTTTAAGTGTATGTTCTTCAACAGTCTCACGCAATTTAAATGAATTTTTTAAATATCAATATAAAAAATGTATATTGATGAGTCATCGTAGGAGTCGATGCTTAATACCGCCAGCAGTTTGTCCAGGTTGAACAACTGCAGATTCGAAACTAGGATGTAATTTGTGTTCTTAATGCACACAACAGGCTTAGCTGACGCCCCTCTGTTATTGTACGCATTACGGTACCGCAGTAACTTTACTCGAAAGGTCAAACAACAAGCAATAACGTTTGCGTTTCCAGAATAATCGACATAAATTACTTATATATTTAAATAATTTCTTAGACTCTACGCCTTTTAAAAAATTAACAGCACTGTTGACTACGCAATACTCAAAAAGTAGCAAGATTAGGCCACTTACTTCTTGCAAGGTACGTGTCCTCTCTTCTCCTCCAGCGTCCTTATTCGTTGATTCTGTGCATCATATGAGACCGCCGCCCGTGAATTTCTCCCTGTGCCATGGTCATATTCAACGGTCCGTCCTTCCCACTGTAACGGAGCGAGACAGGGCTGTGTCAGAAGGACGGGCGACGGCCGGACGAGATGGATGAGTGTTGCAGTCACGCAGTATGCGAGCGAAAGCATAACAACACTAGACATTGTGTTTACTACTCCAAAAGAAGTCAAATGCATGGTGCTCTGCACCACATTCAGGAGAAGCGCGTGTTCCAGGACAAACTGATGCGCCTGATACAGCACCAAATATGTTCGGAAGGTAGTCTATGACTCTGATTGGTTGAACTGCGTCGAAAACCTCAGGCTGGTGTATGTTCTGTAGCGGATGTCTACCGGCCATATAACCTTATTCTGTTGGTAGGGTGTTAATATATTTATTTTGAGATAAATAAATTAAAAATGTAAATAATAATGTTAAATAATTATTTTTACATTATGCAAATTAAATTATTGTCCGTCAGGGATAGAATAACAAAGCAGCCTAGACTATAATTACTCCACTAGTAACCTGTTTTTCTTTAAGTGTTTGTACTTTTACCTGATTTACCTGATTTTTAATTTGCTTTGCTACTTAAGTAACTACATTAAGTGCAGTTATTTGAACAGAAACAATTCCATTTAGTTAAGGCACTGTTGTTATTTGTTATAAACTTTTTTCTTTGCTTTAATTTTATGGATTCTTAAGAAGATTACATTCAATTCTAGCCACGCCTAACAAAATTATTGAAGCTAACGGGACATAGCAAAACTTTATATTTCTAAGGACTAAGAACATTTTTAATAAAGCTAACTCCAGCAGGTTATACAGTGGGTTATAAAAAACGTCCAGACCTCGTCCCTTATCGAGATTTACCACGGTTAAGAGAAAACGAACGTGCCTCAACCAGCTAAATGTTTTAGGACCGAATCATTCCACATAAGCAATATGTTTTTAGGTGGCGACATTTTTCTCTTTTTCACGTTGTGACAAGTTTGCTTTGTCTTTATTATTTACGTAGAGTTGTCGGCTTAAAATGGCTATACCTCAACGTGGGGCATTACACTCCAAATCAGAAGAAATAGTTAGCGGAGAAATGTCTGAGTCCAGTGAAGATGAAGGACCGGAGGAAGTCGCCTTTGGTGAATCCAAGACTGTCGCACTCAAGGACATGAAAGATGCGTTAGAATCAGTCAGAAGGTATTGATTTCTGATCACGTTTGCTAACTGGTTAGCTCAGCTAGCTTCCTGTTTATCGCTGGTTGAGCCGCCACACAAGTTTATTCTCGATATTTATCACCAGGGAAAAGGAGCTGTTGAAGGAAAAGAGAAGAAAACGACAGCTGTTTTTCCTGAAGCAAAAGGTTCACAGCTTTGCATAACAAGATATTACATGCCTGGAAAAAAAGTGGATTTATTAACTATAATGGAAGGAATTCTGATGGGAAATGAAATCAAAGTTTCACTTAATTTTTCACAAAAATGTTTAATGTTTTCAAGGAAAAAAGGCTTCCACAAACTCTTTTGGAAGAATTTGAAACACTGCCTCAGAAGTACGTGTCCTTATTGTACAGAATATATTTACACGCACACATACATTTATTCATTCTCTCTTCTAACTGTTGTTTCACTGCCCGTTATAGACAACCGAAGCTATCAGATGACAAAGGTAAAACCGTTACCGTTTCTTTGTTTCAAACATTGACTTTTAGATTTTTATCTGATTGCAAGTTATTGTGCATTGATTCGTGTGCCTGTTTAGAAGAAACAAAAAGGCGTCTATTCTGGCTAAATGCCTTCTCACTTCTGTAGATGAGGACAAAGAGGAGAAAGCGGAGGTGAAAAAGTCTGTCAAAGTCAAAAGGTAGGCTCAGGTTGTCTGATATGAACTAACTACTAATCCACGTGTGGATTCACAAGTTGGAAACAGAGGGAAAGTACGTTGCTATAGTTATGTTAAGGAGGGGTCTGCGGCAATATCATAGCCCAGAATGACTAAAGAAATGCTTACTCTTCATATTCCATAAGCAGTAAATTGTACCACGAAGTACGTCACGTGACCGCTCGAGCGTATATACTAAAAACAAGCTTCGCTCATGGCGACGTCCTGCGGCTCGCTCTAGCTTGCAGGGCAACAGCAGCGTCACGCGGGTAAAGGACGGCGTTCCCGCGCCGTCACTGCAGCAGTCAGCCAAGGACTTCGTCCACGCGCGAATGTATGGCCCAGGAACGCAGAGGACGACCAGTAAGATGACGCGAAACCGCCTGGCCGTTACAAACAATACGCATTTGTTTAATGTGCCATACAGCAGAGAAGTTATTTTGGCCACAACACAATGCCTTTTGACCATTGCCAGTGTAGGTGTTTTTTCCAAACAATGCAATGTCTCTCAGATGCTCAAGTCCTGTCCCTCGAGAAGAAACGCGGTGTCAACCAAGGAGCAGCTGTTCAGTTTGTGAATAAGACATGGGGTGAGTTGGAGGTTTGGCGTAGTAAGCAGCCCCTCCTTCTAAAAGGTGGCGGCGAGTTTAAAAGCATGACTGTTGCCATGTCCTCCTAGGAGCTGAACAGAAGACTAAGGCGGAGAAGTCCAACAAGAGGTTCGCTCGTAAACAGCAGCTGATTCCCAGCTGAGAGCTGCAGTGTAATCGTGGCTGTGTGGAGGTGACTGAGGACCAACACTCGCCTTCCTGCTGCACGCCCCAGCGTGTCCAGCGGCGGAGGTCTGTGGACAAGCGGGTGGGAACTGCGTCTTGGCCCCCCGCGGACCCACATCGCCGTCAGCTGCCGCCGTGTGGCTGAATGAGCCTCACTGGTCTTAGGCAGCAACACACTGGGACAAACCAATTTGCAAACATTTCTTTTCCTGTAACATGAGACATTCTAAGTTGAGTTGCTTTGGTAACGAGTCACCGACGTCAGTTGTTGATGTGTCCGAAGACAAACGTACTAAATGTATTTTGTCATATGTGTTAATTTTACAGTGTGTAAGGAGAAAATAAACGGCAGTAACACTTCATAGTGAATCTGAACACCTTCCATGAATATTCATGAGGTTGGAAAAGCTGTCAGTCACAATAGTTTTAATGTGTGCAGCCAGTGATGGTATTTACAGTTCAGCATGAGGTCATCTGCACCAGTGGAAGTGGTACTTGTGGAGGTCACTGTGTAATTACAGAATTATCCATAAACAGCCTTTGTTGTAACATGCATCCACATTAAAATCAGTCCACAACCAGTGACATGCAAAACTGACATCGTAACTCCGATATGCAATGAAATTGTTTAACAAATGCAATTTTCAGAATCTGGAAGAACAGCCCTTAGACATGACTTGTCCACCTGGGTATTTATATTTTTATTACTGAATGATAAGACAGTGCTGTTGAACAATACTGCATCATTCTCCTTGTTCTGAATGTACTGATGGTCAATAGTGCTGGTTGGCAAACCACGGTGGAAAACCAGACACGTGCTCACCACTTTGGGCCCAAACATGCCATATTTATCACTCTTCCCCAAACAACACCGCTGATCTGGGAACAGTTTTTTTTTTCCCCCTCTTGTGAACTGTATGCAAGGGGCGCTGAGCTGACCTCAGCACTGTCGCTCAGAGGCGGCCGATAAGCGCGGCTGGCCGTCGCCGAGCCGTTGCTATAGGGAGAACGCGCGTGAGCGGCGACGGCCGACGAGGACGGTTCAGATGGCCCGAGCGGACCGGTGGGAAGAGCCACAGACATCCAGCACAGCTACAAACCGAAGGGGCCAAAGGTCGCATCAGTCCTGCGGTGCAGTTGGCAGAGGGAGGGTGCACTTGCACAAAGAATGGTGTAACTCATACACAGCTCACACTAACTCTCTACGCTAATACCACCACTATAGAGGAGTCCAGCAGTGTTGCACTGCAGTTTGCTTTTTTCACTTTTTTTTGTTTTCGTTTAGGTAACTAAAATATTCCACTCTGCATGTTAATATAATTTAAAAAAATGGTTAATGGTAACAAGTACACAAGCCGACACCTCACAAACAGCAGGGTCTTTCTGTTCTGGGACCGTGGTGTTTACTGAGCCAGCGTTCACTCGAGAACAAATATATATGCAAGTTTAATGATAAACATTCATTATAATCAGAATAATTTGCCTCATGCCTTGTAAACTAGGAACCAATCAATCAGAGCCTGCAACACTCACCCACCCAAAACAAACCTCCCTCCCCCTCCCACCCCCTCGAAAATTAAAAATGAACAAAGCAAAACGGTATAATGGTTCGGGAACCGGGTCGGCCCGAGGGATCCTCCCCCTAAACGTGTCTTTAGGTGCGGGCGGCCTGTGCCGTGGAGGATCCAGTCTCGTGGAGAGAGCCATGATGTGTGGGGTGCGTGGAGACCAGGAAAGGGGGGGAGGGAGGGAGGGAGGAAGGGAGGGGGCTGGGCCCCAGGCTGAGGTTCTGGGCCTGGCCCGTCGCTCCGGGGCGTCGGGCGGAGCGATGACGGCACGGCCTGCGAGGACGACGGCCGCCCCTCCGCCGCCGTTAGTGCAGGTAGTCGTCCACGGAGGCGAAGGCGCAGGAGCCGATGCCCGTGCGAGCCATGAGGGCCAGACACTGGGCAGCCTGGCCCACCGCCTGAGCCAACGGCGGCTGCTTCGGCAGGTTATGAGTCTCTGGAACACACGCGCACACAAGAGCATTTCATGTTTGACTCTCGGACCCTTTAATTGATGCCAAATTTGCTCAATGTTGCTTCCTTTTCCTTTGTCCAATTCTAGGAATGCAATTCGTCTGGCTGCTCTCCCACACACAGGATATTCTTAGCCCTGGCCTATAAACAGTGTGCCTGTTGGGATAATATGGATGTGATCAGCAAGAACAAAAAGCATTCTTTAACCACCGACACATGCGACTAGGACCGAGAAAGCTATTTTAAAAGTAAATGGATTAAGATTTTAACAGACTGCCTTCAGTTAGAGTTCAGGCTGCCTTTAGCTCTGACTAAACTGACTCCAGAATAATATACTTCTGGAATTCCTGGGACAGATGTGTATTCAACTTCCTGCATCCTGTTCCTTCCCGTTTTGGGCTGTGCATGTTGTTGTGTAGTTTCGCCCTTCGCTCCTGTGATCTTTCCTACACATGAGGTTTGGTAACGGCGGTCAGTTCGTGCCAGTGTGCCGCCTTCACCCTGCAGGACTGTGTTGTTAAGTTTGTTCTGAGTACTTATTGTGTCTGTGAGAAAATCCACTACCACAACTGTTGAATATTGACCAATGGGGCAGGAGGGCGGGGCTAATAACCCTCTTTAAAAGCCTGTTCAGAAACAATCGGCCATTTAGAAACTAATGAGCTCCAGTGTCTTCTCACAAAGAGCATCTGATGGAGATTAGGGCATTTAAATAAAACCAAAAAAAACACCGCTTTCGTCTGTGAGCGAGCGTTGTGCGTTTGTACCTAGTATTGCACTGTTGAGCGTGGAGCAGACGGGCTCTCTCTGGATGGAGTCCAGCTGGTAACCCACGGGGCTGCTCCAGGGGTCGGAGTAGGCCAGCAGGCTGAACGCGTCCTGCAAACGGAGGAGAGACGGTCACCACACCGCCACACAAGAGGCTCTCCCTCTTAAATCCCTTGATGCACGTTAATCAAAATACATGACCTAATTCGCGACCTATTCCTGATTAACCCGTTTCTCAAAGGCTTTCGTCGTTGGCCTCCACGGCACATCGTTGGAACGAATCCCGTTTAAGATGGCAAGAGCAGAGCTGTGTTGCGGAATGCGTTTTTACCATTTCTATTTGCAGCATGTTCCTCCTTATCCGTGCAGTCTAAACACGAGCTACTGCAGCACCCAAACGAAGACGTGACGTTCAGTAAGCTGGGAAAGTGCTGCCAGACCGCAGACCGGCGACACGCGGACGGCGCCGCTACCTTAAGCATCTTCTTGTTGGCCGAGTTCTTGCCCCGTTCCTGGCGCAGGTGTTCACTCATGCTCTGCAGCTCCCGGCCGAAGTGGATCATCCTCTCGATGGCGGCCTGACTCCCCCCGCACAGCTGCCGCTTGGACTGGACCGACTCCACTTCTGCGGGCGAAGCCCTGAGGTGAGGCGCTAACGACAACGTACGGGGCACGTCTCAAACAGCTGCTCGCTGCTGCCACCTGCAGCCCTCCGAGTGCAGGTTTTTAAAAGCTGCCAGTTAAAGGTGTTTTATTGTCATCGGTCTCACCCATCTCCGTCTCGCAGTCCTCCAGGACTCCGTGCGTGGATCCTCCGTTCAGGAAGCCGTTGGAGGACTCGGACACCCCGTTAGAGATGTGATCCACCTCCATCTCCACTTCACTACTGAAACACAAAGCCCCGTTAGCAGGTGCGGAAACGACCGGCTTCGCCAGTCAACTCACCGATGCAGAGTAACCCGAAACCCAGAGGTAATATTACAACACCAACGCAGTGCAAATCTCATCGTTATAATCTCATCCCCCCCCCCCCAAGTCAGCTACATCACAGGTGAGTCGCGAAGCATGCGCCAGTGTCCGTGCGCGAGGGTGCGGGCGGCGCCGACGCCGCCGTACCTCAGTCCGGCCTGCTGGGTGCGGCTGCCGTTCAGGGCACTGAGGTCAGCGGCGGTTACGGGACACGGCTTGTGGTTGTGAGCTGAGGTGTGGCCTTTACTTGAGGACACTCCGTTACAACAGCTGCCATCCAAACCTGGTGATGGAGCACACACAGGTATTCACATATTCACATCTGCAGACAGGGTTACGCATCACGTTCCCAATTTACAACGTGTGTTCCTATCCTTTCATTTAAATTCCTTTACTGTTTGAGTTGCCTTTTTTTTTTTATGAACAAGAGTGTATGAAAGGTACAATATAAATACAGTTTTAATTACTATTATATGATATGTGGCATTTTAAACCATCTTGAGAACGTCTTATGCAGCAGCCAAAGGTCAGAGGTCATCTCTGCCATATATATTTCTATGTTCATTGTGTAATACCCGTTAGGTAGGCCTGAGAGCCGGAGGGTTTGTGGGCGGGGCTACTGAAGAGTCTGGGTGAGCCAGGGTAGCTATCCTGGGATTTAGGGCTCCGCCCTCCAAGACAGCGAACCTCACTGTCTGTCCCATTCACCATCTCTATGAACTGCCTGACTCTGTGTAGAGAGAGAGAGAGGGAGGGGAGCGGAAGGAGAGATTCACATATTTCCCCATCTGCCCATCTACCAGTGGTATGCAAACCCCTTCTGCATACACCCTTCCCAACGCTTTGAATTAGTCACACTCTGAAAGAAACGCGTCCTACAGCAACCAAGAATATGCAAAATAGCCATAATGAAAGCCTATTTGTGAAACGTTTATCTTATTTTTCCGTCCACCATCTTGTTACTGCAACGGTTCAAAGAGGCCGGGCAGCGCCGCTGCTCATGGGTCTCCGCCACTCACTTCAGCATGAACAGCAGGTCGGGGTTGCGCTCCAGCAGGCTGGGGTAGAGCTGCTGGGTGGTCTCTATGGCCTCCCCCATCCGGCCCGACAGAACCAGCTTCTGGATCCCTGCAACACGGCACGGCAGTGAGGCCAAATACCAGCAGTGCACCATCTGTTCCACGCCGAGTCAGCTGGGAAGAGAACGTGTGTGTGTGTGTGTGTGTGTGTGTAGGGGCGCTCACTCTGTCTGTTTTTGATGGAGGCCAGCTCCTCATGGACGGCCTGTTCGGTGGACTTGGCAAAGGCTTCAGCAGTGGCGCAGTAGCTGTGGTGGACCAGGTAGGAGGCCACCATCCTGCAAACACAGCAGAGGTCACGCCAGGGTCACCCACGGCGCCCGGGACCTGCGAACCGCTGCACCGTGAAAGGCTTGGTTCACGTGTCCGGAAACCAGTTTAGTCTCCCTGAAAAATCCGTCTTTTGTGTTGAGATTTTGAACCAGAAACCATTTTCTCCCTCTCTCTTCTCTCTTATTAGATACGTTTATTTTTATAGAAACACAACAATAACAACTTATAAGTGACGTGTTCTGCCCCTGGGGTCATGAGAGCTGCACGTGAAGACCCACTTCTGGATCATGGCCTGCCACTCGCCCTCCCGCTCGCCGATGGGGAAGCGCTCGATCTGGGCCTGGATCTTGGTTCTCCATTCGCGCATGTAGTCCTCGATGTCGAAGACAAAGGGGTGTTGACCAAAGTTTGCGTCCACCACCTCCCCCGGGGTCTGCAGGCCCACCGTGGGGTACAGGTTCGGCTGAGGAAGGAATACAGCGTGCAGAGGAAAAAACGTTCAGCGTGCTACATTACAGCAAGGCCCCGAGTTGATTTGTGGGTAAAAGTGGAACGTAGATGGTTCTAAACGGGCTGTTATGTGATATCCTCAGCAGATATATCCCTGGGGGCCCAGTGTTCGTGGTAGAGTAAAACTAAAGGCTAAGGCTGGGAAATCAACATGTCTGGAAGCCACACTCAGGGAAACATGAATGCTGGAACCGTGCCAGCTCTGTTTTCTACTCGGCCGTCTCAATGGGTTATTGTTTTCAATCCAAACGGACCTTCTGTTCTGGTGGCCTGTGAAAGGCAGGAGGCCCACGACTGCCGTAGTCACATCTAAGTCTCCCTGAAAGAACGGACTCGAAACATCTGACGGCATGCAGAGATTATCAGAAAGTTCAATGCCACTACAGACTCAGTGTTCATCACAGATTGGTAAATGATATGGTAAGTGGAAACAAACTCAATGTCAACATTTAGGAAAGTATAGAATAGTATAGAACACAGAAGTGCACGGAAATACTTTTATAATCAAACATTTACAAAAAAGGTTTAAAATAGACACTTACTGGTAAATCTGTAAAAGCTATTCCTGGAAAAAAAAGGACAATATATTAATACACTTTTATATACATAATAACAATAATCAATGCCAAATGAAATAAAATTATATTATTCAACAACTAATCTGTCCTGCATTTATGTTTTTTCTGAGTACAAGAACAATAAAACCTTCATCATTAAAAATGCACCCAGCTGTCTCGAGGTGTCCGTTCTCTCAGAATTAGCTTTGCACACTCATGTTACTTATTTTGTAGATTTAGGTTGTGGGTTGATCCCAGATTCAGACAAGAAGTTTATTGATATATTATTCTTAACCTAGAATATGTACTTTTACTTAGTTGTATGTATTGAGTGCAAAATTTGAAATGAATGTTTGTGTGGAGCAGAAGACTGTCGGCGAGGTAGGTCTATAATTACAGGAAGACAGCGGGAACACAATGCACAGTCAGGAAAGAGCAGCAGAGGTCTGTCTGAGGTCAGCGCTCGGAGTCTGCACTGCCAGAACTGCGCATCACACATACTCATCGTCTCCCTAACCTAGACTGTGGCCGTTCTTTGTGTAGAAGCAGGTGTTGTTGATGAGGTTGACGCAGCAGCCAATCACGTCGCCCGTCGTGAACGTGGGCCCGTAGGGCTGCCCCGTGCCCGAGGAGCAGAAAGAGTGCCCGTCATCGCCGTGGTAACCATACGAGTGTTTGTCCCAGCCTGGAAGGATAGAGCGAGGGGCAGATAGTTTAGCCTGTGGGGAAGCTCTGTGGAGGGCGGGCAGAAGGCCCCCGGGCGGGGCCACCAGGGCTCTTATCTCCCCCACAAACTGCCGGGGATCCACCCTGCGTCCTGCGATTGTAGAACATTGGCTGGGTGTCACCACAAAGTGGCAAGTAGCTCCCATCTGAACACATGATCCTGACGCACGACTCTCACTTCAGCACAGGGTTAGGGTGTTTCGGTGGGACACACCCATATGGGCACAATGTATTCAGCAGCACTAACCACAGAGGGACATCCAGTGTGGGACCTGCCAGGTTTGGGCTACAGTGTTCAGTCCTTAAGCAGAAACAATCAGGCTTCCTTCTAATTGGCAGCCAATTGGTAAACACAAAGTCATGGACATGCTGACAGGCTCTAGGACCCAGGAGGCAGAATATAAACATATTAATCAACATTTCTAAACAGATGTTTTCTCCAATGCAGCATTACAGCCTAAATTCTTATAATGGCATGTCAAAAGAACTGAAAATCACCAGCGGTGGATCTAAAACAAACATAGGATGCCTGAACACTTAAATGTTGCATCTTTACTTATGCTGCACAGGCTCTACAAAACAACTTTGTTTTTTTACAAGGCATAGAGTGATCAGCTCAAGGAACCAACTCACACACACACATTCCAAAGTTTTCCTGCTGATGGTTTTCTTTCTCCACCAGGAAGAGGCTTCACACTTCACACAGGGTCACACTTTAGTCAAGTGCCAGGTTTGAACCGAATCTCACATATTATTGGACGAAATCAAGGTTCCAAAACAGGTAGGTAGACCATGCGGGAAAGCAACCACAGTGTCTGTCTAAAACATATCAACACTGAACTAACGTTAGTCCTCCCATTTCAAGTAAGAAAACAGTTCAAATGCCTAAGAAGGATCCAATTATAGAAATGGAACTAACAGAACTATTTGCACTTCTTCGATGCTTAATAAAGCCGTTTTACACAAAGCTAGCAAGTTTCGAACAAAGCATTCCAACCAACAACAGTGTATTACACAAACTGGATAAATTAAAATTATTCTATTCTATTTCCATTTACAAAATAACCAAACTTCTGATTTTGGTGTCATTGTGTGATGGAAGAAAATCAAAAGCAAGTGAAAATGTTTGAGTCAGACAAAGACAACCCTCTCCTTCCAGAAGTCAAACGTTCTTGAAATGACAAGTTTTATTTATTTATTTATTTATTTTTACCTGGAAGTCTGTTCATGTTGACTCCTTGGGCTGAGAGACCAATTCCCATGTACCTGATAATTTACAAAAAGACAATTATTCATGCATGAAGGGTTAAACTGGACAGAAATCATTGGACAGCACTGGACAAATTTAACATAAAGTAATCTCTTAATTTGATCATCATTCCTTACCCATCTCGTCCTTTACTGATAATTTTCACCTCAAAGTAGTAGACCCCACACGCTGCTGGAATAGGGTGTGTGGCACGGACAGACGCTGCATCTTTAGGTGTCTTTCCATGACCTAACAACCAAAGCAAACACACCTTCAAAACTGCTGCACAAGGATTTTTCTCAGTTTAAATTGACTATATGGATATTACGTAAACGTTACATAAAGTTTCTTGTGTGGTTTATCATTAGTGTATTTATATTTACATACAGGAGATTAAAAATGTAAGTGCGGTCATAAAATGTATCCTTAACTGACTATAAAATATCTTAAAGGTTTTGCGGGGAGATTTTAAATGCTAACCTTAATAATAATTTCTAGTAATAAATCTCATTAGAACGCCATGAATTATACCCTACAGACCCGTAAACATGCAGTGGTTCCCCATCCCAACAAAATGTTTACCAAGAAAATGTTAAGGGCCCTTGTTGTTGCTCGAGTTATTTTAGGTTGTCCAGCTTCCAACAATAGGTTTTCATTTACCAAATGGCAAACATAATCCTAAAGGTCAACTACCTAGAATGACCAAATCAGCACTAAAACCCGTAAGTTTAGCAGCAGCTTGTAACCAAAGGATTCATGCTCACCAAGGGAAGCTCCAAACTATATTACCATTAGACGAACAAATACACACGTCCTGCCAAATGACAACTAATGAACATACTATACATTTGATGCATTGGCCATATTGGGCAGCTAAACAAACTGAGTTAAAATTTTTTGCGGCCTGTCTTTCTGTCTTACAAAGGTAATTAAAATGGCTACAAGGCATATGACACTTGAGCAAGTGTAGTGGCTGCGTTTATAAGAACTCGTTGAGCTAGTTAGCCACCCCTGCTGCTGTGAACCAGCTAACGCCTTTAACACCACAGGGCCCACAACACCAACCACCATGTCTGCAGAAAACTGTTACGTCTTGTCAGCACATTAGCGGCATTAGCAAGCTAAGCTAAGCTACAAACACGGGCCTTGTTGACCTGCTGTGTATAATTAGCTGGTCCAGCTATCCTGACTTGCTATGCCATGTCTTACAAGAGGGCCCTGACCTCAGGATGATTGCGGATAAATAACTATATAGCTATAATTCTTATGTCAGGAAACGTAAAACTTATCTCGCTACTGCTGTGGCCGGCTAACAAGACTACAAAGAAGCTGGCTAGCTTGGTAGTTACTTCCGGACTTTATTGGAGAGTTTTTAGTAGCTAGGTTAGCTGTTTTTTTCCAGCTGGTTAGCCCGTATAGCTCTCTGAACAGCTAACTCTGAAACTCAGGTCCAACATGAAAGAGCTGTCGTGGTCGTCGTAATTATATTTTATTTTTTTTACAATCATCATTTACACACATGACGGACGGAGCTGACAGGCTAGTTAGCTAGCCGTTTAGCAAACACGACTTTAACGACCATAGTGGCCAAACCACACACGAAAACAAACGCAGCAAACATAATATCGCACATTCCCTACCTTATCTAGCCAACATTAGCTGAATTGCGTTGGTTTGAAAACATTACGACTGCTAACCCAACTGGCCTGGCACTTTAAATGCTGGATAGCGGCTAAGCTAGGCTAGGCTACCTGACACAGTGTATGCTAAGTTACCTTTATAGTGCACTCTGAGGTTGTTCTGAGAGAGGCCGATGTAGCTGAATTTGTCCTTTGGACTCCACGATCTGGGCAGCGGGGTTTCTTGTTCGTTGACGGCCGGATACAGGCGTCTGAGCCGCTGGTTGAGCTCCTTCTCCTGCTCGTTTAGAGCCAAGTCCCCGTGAACGACGACCGACATCAGAAACCCACAGCCCGATGACGGTCCTGACATTGCGACGAGGTGCCTTCGCGGAGCAGCTTACCAGCTACCCTCAGCTGGACAGCTATCTAGTAAATACCCACTCGTTAGTTATAATGTGATGTCAGGATCCACACGACAGAATAGTAAGGTGTATTTGCTTCTTTTTTATTTTTTAGCTAGCTCGCTAGCCACAAACAGCTCCCTGACTGGATTTAGCAAAGCGCAGGGGCTACTTGACGTTAACTATTACCAACACGTCGATGCAAACGGCTACTAAATGAATCCTAAAGTTAAATATTGAAATCTAAGAAAACATATAGCTAGCTAATCGGATAATGTAATCCGAAATAAGGCATCGACAGAGCGCAGTAGAGGTTACCCCGATCTTTTGTTTGTTGTTGGTGAGAGATCCACTATTGTGATTGGTTGGTGCAGAGTCCAGTCACACTTCTCCAGGACTTGATACATGAAGAGACACAGCCTATCAATATGTCCTCGTTTCATGTTGTCCTATATCGTTCTACGTGGAAATGGATTTAAATCACATTTTATTTTGGGGAATGTTTTTATTTTCTATGCAGATCAGAACTTGGTTTTAACTAACACACACAAACACACACACACACACAGCATTCTTGTTTCTTTATTGTTTTCTCAGAAGGCTTTCTTATGAATTAAACATTTACATGAAATGGTAAGGTTTATATCACGTCTTTTTTACATTTTACATGATGTGGTGCCCTCTTAATTCGACATGAACACAATTACTGAAATAACAGTCTAAACCTAATTTTTAAAAAAATGTTTTTTATAAACAATGTTGAAACATGGGCAGTTCATCGTAATTCTTCCACAACATTAACACAACTTAACTATTCAATATCTGATACGTTTATTTATTGTTTAATTTACTAAATACTTGAATATGAGTGAGCATATTTATTTACAGAACATAACAAATCCGGTATTGTATTGCAATTTTTCAGCACCAAATGAAGTTATGAAGTGAAGCCATTAGGTTGAAGGGTTAAATCTTTTTTGCACACTTACTAGTTTCCTGCAATCAAAAGCAAGAACAGAATTCTCTTAAGAACAACAGGATTAATAAAGGTCTCATTGAACAGTTTGGTAAGATGGAGATCAGACAAGGCTTCTTTCATGTCAGTAAATATGTCCTTTCCTTGAATTAGCCTGAACTCTACCAAGGTTCAGGAGATGAAGACAACTCTCAGACATTATTTTCAGAACATGATTAATTCAAAAGAGTGCAAGCTATTTGCCAAAGACATGACACATGATCATATGGTCAACTCTGTAACTTTCAGGCTAGTCTGCTAAGTTAAACACAGTTTTACACATACGGTTTTGTGACTAGCACATACCATTCTCACACAAGATATGATAGTATTCTAGACAAGCCAGTACACTGTACATGAAGCAAAATCACTGGCTCAATGATTTACATTGGCATGTATTATTTTTTTTCAGGCAAGTGAAAGAAGCACAGAAAACTAAACTACACAAGGCATTGTTGCATTTATAAAGCCTTCATACTAGAGATGAATGTTAGTAGTCCTTTTTTGAATTATTCTTTAAGATAAAAACGAAACCTTTAATGACAGCATGGATTGCTTTGGTCCTCTGTACATTTATGTACATTGCTCTCCTTGAAAACCTAGAATGACATTTCAGAAACCATCTGGTGTTTATAGGTTTCCACAAAGCTGTCGTGCTGATGGCAAATCCAAAACAATGCTGGAATGTTTTAGGCAAACGACCTTTCTATGGTTGCTAAGGCAACACCCAGCTCCAGAACCCACGGCACATACAGTAGCAGAGCCCGTACAACATGCCCAGAAGCAGACTGACAGGCACAAGGCAGACGAGCAGCACGCCCAGTGTGGTCTCCTGTACGATCAGCATGTAGACACCCAGGGGCAGGGATCCCAAGTACAGCACTGCTAGGAGCCACACCAGGGCCCGGGCCAAGTTCTGGCACAGCAAGGCCAGACACCGCCACACCGTCCAGCACCACGTCACTGAGACCACAGATCCCAGGCCGTAAGCTCTCGAGGAGTGTCCCTCTCCGGACGTGAGGATAGCGAGGTCCCACGGCGGACGCATGGTGGTGATTACTGCACCAACGGGCCGTGCGGAGCAAGGGGACGTGGACACGAAGCCACCCGTCACATGCCCAGAGGTGGCCGGGTTCTCAGGTTGGCTCGCATCCGGACGACAGTTCTGGGTAGGCAGCTCCATCAACAGGTTGTAGTGGTTGGGCAGGCTGCCTACGGCCCCAGCGGGGAGGCTTGTAACACAACGGCAGAAAGGACAGACAACGGCACGCGGGGAGGACTCACTCAGGTCAACCATCTTGGCCAGACACTTGGCACACAGGCGGTGGTGGCACTCGAGAACTCTGGGTCGCCCGTCTGTCCGGCCGTAGGCACAGTAGCAGATTTTACACTCCAGCTCCTCCAAGCCAACGTCGTCTCCTGGGTCCTCCAGCTCCTGTTGCATCATGGGCCGATTCGCACAGCGGACACAGACGTCAGCTGCATCGCAGCCGTTCTGCACGCTGACCGCCACAAAGGCCCGGGGCAGAGTAGAGAGGTACCTGTGCAAGACAGTGGAGTGTCAGACTTCATGCAGGACACTATTTCACTCTCTGCGTGGAACAGTGGGGAAAGGTGACTGTTAACACAGCACTATAGTGATGCAGCAGAGAGAGACTGGGTGCTGAAACACAATGGCTGGAATTTTCCAGCTAAGTCTTTTGTTGCCAGCAAAATCCAGTGCAATTAGTGTCTGCATATCCCATTCAGCACTGACAACAGGCCTATGTTCCTTTTGAATTTTACTTCTGTGAGACAGCTAATATTCAGAGTGTGATCATTTTAGGCACTGTGGCTGTAGTCATACCTGTATGTGATGTGATCTCTGAAACATGTTGCCCTACATCTACAGCAGTGGTTCTTTCTATAAACAGTTGTTATGCATTTTGTTATCAAAGCATAGTGTTGTTATTTTTGTTCATGTATGCAACTGATTATTGCACAAGTATTTGTATGGAAAACCAGATTGTTGGGAGCTTGACTTTAGCAATTACTCAAATATCTATATACATAAAATAACTATAAAATAAATGGAAAGCAGTATCCCCGACAACGGTGCCCCTAAACACACATATAGCAGTCAGTTAACGTGCTTAACAGCTCTGCAAAATCTTCACGATCACTTTAAACATTAACCAGTGGAGTGGAGTGGAGTCCCTTTGGAAATCAGGAGAAATGCAAAATGTGTTGTCAGATGTCAGTTCATTCCTGCACATGGGTCATTTCAAAGACCTGCTAACTGGACTATTCTTGCTCTACAGCAGGTAGAACTTACAGGACAGCTGGGGGACGATGACGTAACAGTTCCCAAGAACAACCCTGGCAGGCTCTGAATGACGTCAGCGCGCAGAACAACAACAAAATCAACAGCAGCTGGAACCGAGCGCGCGGAATCGCGACGCGGACCCGATCGTTTTCCTATGGCCAGCGTAAAGGATGCCACAGAGGCGGGGCTGTCGGAGACGGCTGCAGGAGCACGTCCTCCCCGGGTGGGGAACTCAGGTAGCGTGATGGCGGAAAAAGAAGAGCAGGCGTTCGGCACTCGGCTGCATTTAGTTGCGTCTCCTCTGCGTCGCATAGAAAAGCTGATTAACTGGAAAAGGCCGCTGAGGACTTCCACGCTCTTCGCAGCAACAAATATTGTGTTCTGGTGAGAGACATGACGCGGCGTTTTTTTCCGCCCGTGTTTGCTATGCGATTGAAACTGTTATTGTCTGTAGAATCAGCACTGAATTCTCTATTTCAAATTAATGTCTCTATGAAGTTGCACGCTGGTAATTATGTCCCAAACTTTATCTGTAGCCCAGGATATATAAGCCTGTGCGTTATCCTAATAAACGTGAAAAAGCCGGCATGACAGTAATGTGTGTGGCTTACAGTCGTGGTTTAGGTCGTTTTCTTGCCTGCATGCTGTTGGACAGGCGTTGACAGAATAAGCTCTGACAACGCGTTTGTGGCTCGTGTCAAATGAATTCAATGTTAGCTCCCCTGATTTTTTAAAAGAAATTCTTTAAATCATGCATGATCTGCCAGTGCGCATAGTGACATACACGTGCATGTAAACCTACCATTTGTTTTCTTACACGTGTTAGGCAGACGATTGACCGTGTACAGGCAGTGTTTAGGCTGACTAAACCTATAAGAAAGTGAGTGTTCCCCTTTGGAATGATATAAATACCCAGCACAGGTTATTTCCTGTGTGTAAGTATACTGCGGCCTGGATTTTAATCTCTGGAGATTATACACTTGGCCCTTCTACCAGGAGTCGGCTAGGGTGAGCAACAGCTGGCAAATGTGCATTATGGGAGTTCTGGTTGTCCACCAGGAATCCGGAAGAGTTTCCACCGTAGGGAACTGTGGGTTCTCCACGTGTGGTAGACGTGCTTACAGAGGGGCAATGCTGTGCCTTCCAGAGGGGCAATGCTGTGCCTTCCAGAGGGGCAATGCTGTGCCTTACAGAGGGGCAATGCTGTGCCTTCCAGAGGGGCAATGCTGTGCCTTACAGAGAGGCAATGCTGTGCCTTACAGAGGGGCAATGCTGTGCCTTCCAGAGGGGCAATGCTGTGCCTTACAGAGGGGCAATGCTGAGCCTTCCAGCAGACGTTGGTTTGCAGCAGAGGTGTGAGGCTGTTTTCTGTCAGCTGAGTCAAATGGAACAATGCACTCTGTCCCCCTCTACACCCAGGACTGTGTCCCTCAGCGCCTGTAGGACGACGTGTCTCCTCTTCCTGTGCCTGGCTGCCTGGCTGCTGGTACAGGGCACGAGGGACGTGGTGCTTTCCAGGTCAAGAGGTGAGGGTCACCGTCTACGGCAGGTAGACAAGCGGAGGGTCTATGTAACCATACATGTATATGCATACATGTGTAGGCCTGATCAATCATGTACAAGACGAACATATGAAAGTAATGACTAGTTAATAGATTATTGTGTGATTTCATCATGCCTTTGGTATTGTACATCAGATTTGGATGGATTAGCTCGACTGAAATAATCTGAAAAGCATACATTATTACACACATTATTACACATGTTATTACCATAATAATGCATTGTTGGTATGATTTTCTTAGTCTGATATTGTATTCTTTGCTCATTTGATGCGCATTTGTGTTTATTTAATGCATTTAATTTATATACATGTAAAATATAATCGACAGATTGTTTGACGTGATTTATGTTTTGTTCTTTTGTTCGATAGGGGCACATTTATGGCGAAGTATGACTGGCAGGTATGTGTAAATCTCATGCAAGGTTTGGTTTACATTACTTGTCTGACCGGTTTTTCCTCCTGATCCATATCAAATATGTGCAAGTTAACGTCTAACCACTAGAGGGTGTTTCATCCGTTATTGAAAAGATGAAGCAATTCATAAGCTCTGAACTGGTGACACGCTGCTAAACGTAATAGTGCTGTTGAAATATCGGGAGACGGTGTAATGCCTGTCCTCGCGTTACACCCTCGGCTACCTCAGATTTTACATGCTAACGATATATCTGAAGTCGTACTGTACTTGTCATATTAGTGAGAGAGCATGATTGATCAATCACCCAGGCTGTCGGTAATTTTCCGTAAACAGCCCACACTTTCCGCAGGATACTCGTTAAGGTACTTGATAATGGCTTGACGAATTGATCTATTCCCGCTAATGAATAGCCTTCGTCTCTCCGTTATTGTCGACCCTTTTGCCTGGCCCTGTGCTGTAAGCGGTCATACCCTCACACTGTTTATGTATCTATGGTGGAAACGAGTCCAATGCCACCGTTGTGCTCCAGAGTGAGGGCGAGAATGCGGTTATCCCCGTTGTTCCGTTGACGTGGAGCAGGGCTCGCGCGAAATGCTCGGATCCAGCTGCCGCTTTGCGCTCCCACCTAACGTCCTACACGCGACCGACACACTCGCGCCTGTGTTCTGTTAACAGACACTGTTGTAGTTAGTGTTTCAGGTGATGGAGGGTTCTGTGTGTGTGTGTGGTTTTTAAAATTTGCTTTCGTTTTCTTTTGAGAGTTGTTTAGACCTCAGAAATCTTCAAGGTCTCAGAACTAACATCTGATGAACATATTTAAAACAGTTGGTTAATGTTTGTAGTAAATTGGATAACAAGCTGGCTACATCATGATCATAGTAATTGTAATCACCGATTCCGATAACATTTCCTGTTATTGACACTCTTGGGAGTTGTGGATGGTTGTTTGTGTTGTTTGTTCCAGAATCCCAGGTGTCCTGTGTTGTGTTGTGAAACTTGAGTTAGATGTTGTGACTCTGTCTGTATCAGCATGGCATGTGTGACGGATAAGAAGATGACACTGTGCTCCAGGAGCTACTCACACACCCCTGATAATCTCATTGGACAACAGTCTTTCAACTCGCCCACCGATTCCCCCAGTACGATGTATGGATGCTAATTAGCAAGGGGTGTGCCCGTGTAATGCAGCCTTCTATTGGCCAGGACCTGACAGAGAGGACCATGACTGACAACGTCGGCTTGATCATGCTCACGTCAGCCATACCTCGTGTCGTAGTCACATGACCAGTTTATGTCAGGCTCTCTCCTGCTCTGTGTTAAGACACATATTGTGTCACGGACACATTTGAACTTTCCTGATCAACATTTTACGTAATCATACTATAAACTGATACAGCAGCTGCACAATAACTTTAATAACACACAGCTTACACAGTTATTCCATCTAAAACAAAGTCTCACAATAATCCTATGAGACCTTTAGTCAGACTAAACTGAGGAGACTCATAAACATCTACAAATAGTTTTCCGCCCTGATTATGATCCATTAATAAACACAGCATAATGAGATGAAAGCCTTATAAGATAATATTTTCATGTTGTTAAGGTGCGGGTTGTTGTAAGAGAAGCTATACTCGGCTTGTGTGTCATACGCCTACCCAGCGAGGTGTGTGTGTGTGTGTGTGTGTTCCACGCTGGCCTGCGCACGTCTCCCTCTGTCTGATGTCTGCTTGTGGAGTGCCATGCGGTTCTGGTATTTTTAGACCAGGCTGGTTGAAATTTGGAAGCGGGGTGATCTGCCCAGCAGAACAGCAGTGTCCACGGGTCCGTGTGGCATGTGACCTGTAGGGGCCGTTGAGGACAGGACTCTGGACAATAAACGCAGACCTCGGAACTGAGACACTCATCCTGAGCTTTTTCTGCACGGCTCTGCGCTCAAAGCCTTTGAGATGCTGGCAGAGGACAGTGGCTCGGGGTTAAGGTAAAGATCTCTTCACCGCCATATGGAGAAGAGACCTGCCGTTCATGTTCGGTTACCGGATACATGTTTTATGGGGATGGAGAGGTGTTCAGATAATCTAGTCAAATATGTGACAGTAGAGGGGGAGGACGTTTGGAAAGGGGAGGAAAATGCATGGTTAGTGAGCTTAGAAGCTGAACTTTATTGATCCTGAGAGATATTACAGATCTCCAGGTAAATTGTGTTTATCGAATAATCGTTCTGTTTTGGAATTTAATGGTGGTTTTGAGCAATTGTTCAGGTCTTTAGCAGGAGAGTCATGTTACTGATAGAGAGAAGGTGCTAACCATGAATGATTTTATTTCCTGTGATGAAATAGTCCTTCCTGGAATCTTCTGATGGGCAGCAGAGTTCAGAGTCGTCACATTCGCTTTATGGAAGTCCAAATAGCAAAGGAACTTTAGTTTCTGTGGTTCCTTTGGTTGATGTTATGGAGGCATGTAGCTTTGCGTGGCTATAGCTTTGGCGTGAGGTGATTTAGTGAAGGGATTCAGTGACATTCTGACACTTGCGAGGCTAAACATTTCTCAGCCTGATCTGTGAGGAAGGGAGAGGTCCTAATTTCTTCACTGTCATTCGTCACATTGTTCAGCTGTTGGTTCTGAGCTATTTTGGGGTCCTGTCACTGGGGCTTGTTACATTCTTGTTGCTTTAAGTGTTGGTTTAAAGATTAGTGTAGGAGTCAGAAAGAGCAGCTGTGTGGACATTGGTCTCTCAGGTCAACTGTTGTCAGAATTAAACAAGGCAGTGCACCTTCCCATATATTTTAACTGTAGTTCTACTAAATGGACATGAAAGTTTCAAACAGATACTGATATGATATTGTGATATTACACAACATACTACTGTGTCATAGCTCATCTGTTTGGACGTAGGTCACCACCGTGGCCCATGTCTGAGTTTTAGATTTGGCCATGTGTGTAATATAAATCACCACGTGGCAGCCGAGGACACGCATCTTTCTTCAGCTGCCGTTTCCTTGTAACGGAGACGAACCCAGTTAATGTTTTTACAGGCTGCCCACGATCGTTTGGACACCTCGTTGATGCCTGACCACCTGCTTCTGCCACATGTTGGGCAAGCGGTTTTTCCTGAGTCGCAGCGTCAGCCTCAGGTTCACGTGATGAAATACTAACGTGAGCCCTGTTGCCTCATAGTCACACACGCGTGGCTTCGTCACGCGTGATTAATTTCTTAAGAAGGCGTCTCCGTGTGGTGCTATGCACAGAGAACTTGGTAGGCATGTGACCGTTCATGGAAATGTCGACTAAACATACACATAGACTCACATAAGCCGATGGTGTCCTGTGGTTGGCGTCCCGTGCTTGGTGTCCCTCGCTTGGTGTCCCTGGTTGGCATTCCAGGTCTTGTGTCCTGGGGCGGTTGTGAGAGTCAGCGCTAGTACCGCTAGCTCTCCGAGGTCACAAGATCATGGTTGATCTGTTATGGGATCCTAGAGAGCTGTAGGTGAGCTGTGTGAGGGAGCTTAATAGTCACTTAAAGGGCATTGGAATGACAGGACATCTGTTAATAGATGCTCATCTCTTGCCAAAGAATCCCAAGATCCCCTCTTGGGGTTAGCCAGGCTAATTCATGGTAAGCTAAGCTGGTGTCACCATGAGGAGCACTGACCCGAGGAACGTGTCTTTTTTCTGTTGTTCTGGCTACCTCTGACTTAGTAATTAAAATACAGCCCATACAGTTATCAAGCATCGTAACTCGGGGATTGTTCAGTGGTGGTATCTCTCCATTCCACCTGCTCTTATTTGTAGTTTTGGAGGCTGCTATATTAATGGACTGCAGAGTTCTGAAGATGAAAGTCTTCCTTCGTTGCTGTGGGTGTTTATAGACCGCATCGCCACTGTAATCTCATTGCCAGTTCTCCACTGCACCTCGCACATGTGATTATGAACGTACTCTTTGAAGACTGGGGGGGGGGCGGCTATGATCTGGAGGAGCGGAAAGCGTGAGATATCCGATCTGAGCGGCGCTCCGAGCGAGTCTCAAGCAGCTCAGCTCGACCTCGTTTCCTGCTCCTCCCGCGATGCCGCGCTAACTAAGAGGAGTCCTCTTCTGCATCGCTGGAAATGAATCGCGTCTGAGACTGCGAACTGCAGCGCACGTCGAGGGGACGGTGGCTGCAGGAGGCAAGACTTCCACATGCTGTTCGTATTTCAATAAAGGCAAAGGCGTCGCCGTTAACAGCCTCTCCCTCCCTGCACATGCTGATCCTGTTTTGTGCACCATTTCAACCTACTCAGTGGATGCTATTTTATGTGTGTGTATGGGACATGACACATTATTTCAGCAAACACAGGCGTGTAGCCAGCAGCGCTTCGAAGCAAACGTGGTAAGGGAGGCTCATTAATGTGTCTCAGCTCAAGGCATGGAGCCCTGGGCCTCTTTCCCCCCCCTCTTTATATGACAGCCATTAACTGTCTTTTTACAACTGGCCCGAGAGAAAGTACATGGTATTCCTCTCTAAACAAGAACATTTGCTTCTAAAAACATCTGTTATTCCTTTGAGTGTTTCAAAGACAGTTTTACGAACTGTAAGAAAAGACTATGTCTGATGTACATGCATAACCTGATACGCATAACCTGATATACATAACCCGATATGCATAACCTGATATGCATGTAGTTTCATTATGCAGAACAAGTTTCAAAGTGACATGCTAAAAGTCACTGTTCACTAAGCTAATAGCTTCCCTAGACATATTTAACTATGACTGCAGCTACTCTGGAAGTTAGTTGTTACAGCAAAGCTTTCACAGACGGAAATGTACATAAGAAATAAAAGAAAAATCAACACTGAAACTTTGAAACTTCATGATTTGCTAAATAAACAAAATACTACTCACTACAGGGAAATACAGCTGATGGAGACGCTCAGTAACTCTCTAACAGTATTGAATACTTTGAGTAACCTTATAGAACCCTTAGCAATGTACATTGCTGTACAATTCAGTGACACGATGCACACGCTGGTACTCTGAGCAAGCGCTGGAGCTGAGTTTGGGGCCCACGCCTCACCTTCATGACTCTTACTGTGACTTCAGTCATAAGTCATGTGACTCACGGGCTCGTCCGTCTCACCCCAGCTGGCAGATCGTGGACTCCAATCTGGAGGAAGATTCTGGAAAAGAGGCCCAGCTCCCAGACTCCTGGCTCAGCTTCAAGCTGCTCCTTGAGGAGACCTCATCGTTTAAGCAGCAGAATCCAGGCAAGGTACTGTACAACTGGTGGGATAAAATCAGACCCGCTGAATCCAGCGTGAGCTGTACGTGACGCTTGTGTTTTGTTTCGGGTTGCAGTTCTGCCTGCTGGTGTGCAGTGTATGTTCTTTCTTGGCGGTGTTGGGGCGATACATTCCAGGAGTTGTTATTTCCTACGTTATAGGTAAGTATGGTGCTCTTCTAATCAATGAATGCAAAATGATTTATCGATTCACCTGTCTGCACAGTTTGTTTGCTCTTCGAAAGACTGTAGATTAAGATTTAGATTTCAGAGGTTCTATAATTCTAGTATCCACATTTCAGATGGGTATAAGAGCTTTGCTCTATTCTGGTCCATCCTGTGTCGTTCTCTGTCTCAGTGTCCACCAGCAGGACTGTCATGTGAGAGAAGATTCCTAGTAATGTAACCATGACGACATTTCTCACTGAGTCTGTGGTTTCTCCAGTTCCTTGAAGTCAGCATGTTGAGAACCCTGCTGGCACAGCGCGGCGGTAATGTGCCATTCGTCTGTTTGTCCTAGTGCTGGGTATTTTCCTGTGGCCTCTCCTCTCGTCACATGACTTTGGGCTATGGCTTGAGCCAGTTCTTCAGAAACTGGACTTTGGTCTTGGAGACTTCCTTCAGAAAATGAAGGAGAATCACGGTAGTGTCACTCATTCTCTCTAGACACCCAACTGGACACACAGACACACATACACAGTACATGTGCGTCATTTCATGGTGTTGTGCCACTATGCGAGAGACGAATGTGGCCCGGCCTTTATCCACAGAGAGGAGGTTACTCCAGGCGCAGGCTGAGAAGGAGAGCATTGAAGCTGATCTCTCCTCGCTGTTTCCCAGGGTAAGTCTCTGCGCCGTCTCTTGCCGCCGAGCCTCGGAAGGGCCGCCGCGGACGCCTGCTTCACACTTTCGGGGGGCGGGGAGAGGGAGACTGACAGCAGTGTTCTGTTGCAGCTGGACTCCACGGCGTGCAGGGAGCTGTCTGTATCAGACACGGAGGTGTCAGAGGTGACGTGGACGGACAACGGCACCTTCAACTTGTCGGAGGGACACACGCCTCAGACAGAGAACTCTGAGGGTGAGTTCATCCGTTTCTCTCGGTTTGGTGGTGCTGGGTGATGCTGTTGCCATGACGCTCTCTGGAGGGTGGGGTTGCATCAGCACGGCTTGGGCTGTATTTGATTGGCTCGGTCTTGCACTTGTGACACAAATTCGGTGCTTCCTTCCTGTGGGGCAGAGTTGGACCGGCGCAGCGAGGAGGAGGTGTTCTCCGGGGGACTCCCCGACTTTCCTTCTCTGGACAATGGCCTGGGCACTAACGGTGATGATGACGATGACCTGAGCATCGGCCTACCAGGCCCGCTCCTCCAGGCGGGCTCGACCCAGCGAGGAACACGCACAGAGGCGGACGCGGTGGCCCGAGCCCTGGAACTAGTCCAGAGAACGGCCGGGGAGGCCATCGCGGAGGCCGTTGCCTCCGCCGTGCAGGAGCGTCTGGAGGCGGCGGGCGCGCACACGCTCTCCCGGACCCTGGCCCTGGACACGGACACGGACAGTGAGGCGGAGGAGTTTGAGCTGCTGGACCAGGCTGAGCTGGAGCATCTGGGAGGAGATCTGGGCCTGGAGAAGGCCGGCAGGGTGGCCCAGACCGAAGGCTCGAAACCCACCGGCTTCTTCTCCAAACTGCTAGGGCGCCCCTGAGGGGCTGAGGGGGGAGGTGTTGGGGTGGGGGTGGTGTTGGGGGCCTGCCTGCTACGGCACACAGAGCGGGTACTGAAACGATCCGAGGCACTGGGAAAGGTGCAGACTGATGGTGGAGTTCCATTGTTTTGTTTTTATGTTAAAACCAAATCGCATTGCAATAAATGTGAGATCTGTAGAGGACGGAGGCATCTGGTGGGCAAGGGCAGGAAGAAGGATGCATTTAGTCTGCCTTTTATTGTGATGTGATGCTCAAACTATATTCATCATGTTTGATATTACCTACATTTATCCACCTTATAATCACCAAGGGGTGTGGACCAGAGTAGTGGTTTAGCTGTTGAAGGGCTAAGAGATGTACACCTTACACTGCTGACAAACTAACCTCTTATTAAACCCACAGAACAATGTGTAGATTATCTCCTCTTAGCTTCTTCTTGGTCTTGTACACAGCTAAGTAGCCAAAGGATCGAAGCCTCATAAACAACGACAATCAACAGTCACATGGAATGGTATTTCATAGCCCCGCCCACAACAAACACATTAATCTGCAACGTTAATCTCTTACAGATAATCGAAAAGTATCATCTTTGTATGCTAAATTTTTTCCCTGTTTTGTATTTTTTTAAGTTGGATACCTCAGTACAGTGTTTAGCATGCCGCATTTTGGTTTAGAGTCTTTTATTTTTTATTGACACTTCATTTCTGGAGCTCATGCATGTAGCACCGAAGCAGGTTCACACATACACTGAAGTGGTTTGAGTAAAATCTGCTCAAACATCTGTCTGAATGTACATAATCTGAGCTCTGGCTTCATCCCATCTGTCAGACGTTTTATTTATTTCATTTCTAAAGCAAAAGTAGTATGTGCAAAAGATAAAGAAAGAGAAAAAATGTGTTTGGCTATCTGTGTACTAGACATACAGATAGTATGGACACCCTTGGAATAGTTCCTCACAAGGAGCAGGTCTTGTGGATGGATGGAGAGATTAGATACCATTGGAGAAAAGCAGACAGGGAAAAACAGTGTCCCTTATTCACCTTTGACCTGTCCAGAATGGCCTCTCTACGCATCTTCAGGACAGAGGATCTTAGAAGTTTAAAAAAAGGGCCTGTTTTTATTCTGTGAGGTATGTGATGTCTGCCTAAGAGGAACATTTCCGCTGATGTATTCTGAATGGTGTTCTGAAATATTTAAGCAACCTTCCCTCTTCAAGTAATCCAGTGGCCTATTGTGGAATTTGATATTTTTGTCATTCGTTATGAATATTACCCAGAAAAGATGTTCAGTGTCGGTGTGATGTCTCACACGTTTGAATGTACTCTTTGTTTGTATGTTTTCTCTCCTGGTAGCCTGTCTCACACATCTGATTGCCTTATATTTGCCTGTGAAAATTGTGTGTTTGAACAGAAGGACATTAAAATATAGTTGTATGTAAATAATCTCAAGAATGTGATTAAAATATTACTATTTAAAGTCAGCTGTGGTGTGTTGTCTGTTCTCAGAGCAGCACACATCTCAAGTGATGGGCGGATAATGTGTTGTTAGGGTTAGGGTTTGGGTTAACCCGAGTGCAAAAACATGAGCAAAGATGAGAGAAAACATAAAAAATGCAGTATAATTCATATCAGTTCACACTATACTGATTCTGTTGGTGATAATGCATTGGGACAGTGTAGAAATGTTGCATTTCTTCTGTATAGCAGCCAGGGGGCGCCACAGGTTCCTGCATGCCGCTAGCTCAGTTAACAGACTGAAGCTTATGCAGGCCAAGGCAGTGGTGTCTGAGACACTTCATCTCCTGCTCACGGCGGACACAAGGACGGCGTCCTGTCACAGCCGATGAGATGCCTGGCTGCCTTTCAAGGCATTTCACCTACTTTATCTTTACTCCAAGTCTACAAGCTTTACTCAGAGTCCATATTTGCTCAGGGTCTGTCTTTATTATGGGCAATCTTTAGTCACAGTCAGTCTTTACTGAACAACCTTTGCTCAGTCCATGTGGTCAAACAGAATAAGTATAATAGTAAAAGATCAAATATTAAGGTTTTCCTTTCCATGTCTGTTTAAACGGCTCTACTGAGCATTAATGTTGCCTCTGTATAGTTTAGAACGTGAACGAATGGTTGTTGAGCACACTGAACCAATCAGGCAGGCCCCGCCCACAGCGGGCGCATCGTTCAGACACAGCTGGAGACGCTTTCAAAGGCCCCGAAACCGTTCCGTCTCTGCTAAACGAGACATGTAACTGTGGTGCCGAGTACCAGCACGCCATAGTTTTAGGCGAGGCGCTGTGTTTGTTCACAGTACGTTTTGGAGAGGGTGCGTCACCATGCTCTTTGACAGAAAATGCAGGGTTTTACAATCGCTGACAGCCGAGGAAAGACATGCATGTAAACCCTCGCGGCGATTCTTTTTGTCCGGACGGCACCGGTCCTTGTGTTGTGGAATGCAAGGTTTTATGAGGCTGTGGTTACCTGAGCCACACGGCAGGTTTACACAAAGACGCTGTACCTCACTTCTGCACTGACACGCGCCACACAGACGAGCGCGAAGCACACACACGGGGAGACGCGTTTTATCACCTCGGCCTTCCGGAGTCAACCGCCTCGGACTTTATATGAGCGTCCATCACTTTCGAAAAGCTGACATACTGAAAAACTTTACATGAAGAGCACTAATGGATTTTTTTTTTACATTATATGCAGTAGAAAATACGAATTCGTATCCTCCTCCTCAGTTGAATACATTTTAAAATAATGGGTGTCACTTCTAGCACTGTTGCTTTCTTGGCTAAAGGTAAAGGTTTCTTGGCTGTGTTCTGCACTGTATTAACACTTTGACCTTTGACCTCTCTCTAAATGAAGGGAGAAACAGGCATCAAAAGGGCATTAATTTCACACTGCGAGGTCATACATCTCTCAACAAATCCAGCGTCCTCCGATTCTCGGGAAGAAAATGATGCCTGGAGCGTTTGGGTTGTCGGAGCGTCTTCTGCATCCAGATGTTGACCAGCTTTCAGAATCTCCGGCATCCCTGTTCACGAGCGGCGAGCCCACATACCCCCCCGCTCACATGCCCCCCCCCCTCCCGCTCACATACCCCTCTGCCTCCGGGCAGGATGGCAGACTTTACATGCAGCACAGAACACCTGCTTGCTGGGGACTTAAACATAATTATATATAAGACAGCACAGCAGCTGATCCCCAGACCTCAGGGAAAATACTTACGTAAACTGTCCTCCCAAATATGAATAAAATATGAGTTACTGATATTCTGCACACTCCTTTGTGCCTTGGGCAAGGGGGTTAGAGTGTATAGTAAGTGTAGTATAGCACTTTACAATGTGTATAGTAGCAGAGAACTTAATGATTTTCCTCAGAACTGCTAGTGAGAGAAAATAAAGCAGTATAAAAACATTAAATGCTCTGTAGATTTGTACATTATTTTTTTATTGTTAATTTTTGGATATAGATTTGTAAATACAAACTACAAAAAAAATATTTAAAAAAAGTATACAAATTACAAAACTGCCATAGATAAGTATATAAAATAAAAGAGACAGAACTATTTTTGAGGTAATTGAACAAAACTTGTTTTAGAAATACTTTAGGAGCATTTAATAATTGCTCCCTTCTCCTGCACTCACACCTACACAAGCACAAGCACGGACACACACACACACACACACACAAAAGTGCTACACTACAGTAATGGTGCATATCCTCTACTGAAGAAATGCAAAGCGATACAGTGACAGATACTCTAGTTTAAAGAGAGAATCAACCAGCTGTTTCAGTATGTTTGCAACATGAATATTTATGAGTTATTTCCATAGCCTAACAATTCCAGCTTTTTTCCTTGCAACTAAAAATAGATTATAATATATAAAATATAGATACAGAATATAAGACATTTCAGAAACAAGCCTGGGGGGGAGGTAAGTTTGGAGAAACACTCCAACAACACTTCATCTCTGAAGCTACATTCGACACACAGAGAGATCCTTAGATAAGTCCAAATTCAACATTATTTTTAAACCAGAGGACATGGCATGCTTAAATGACACCCCATATATTAAACCCCAAAGTGGGTGTTTCTTTGATTAGAGCTAAATCCCTCTGACATCACCAGGTAGAGTCTTTCTACTTACTAAACACATGGCTGTGATTGGTCACTGTTTTGTATAGACCAATCGCAACAAGCGAAGATGCAGGTCCCCATCACATGACATGCCTTCTTACTTTTTAATGATCGTGGACTCCCTTTAAAATGCTGCACCCCACCGTGGCCCAACACTGAGCCGGCAGGGAGGTGGAGTGACTGGACTGACTGCACCTCACTTCCCACCAGGACCTTAGACCAGTACTGCTGAATCAGGTAAGTGTTCATGTAAGATCATCAGTTTATTGTAGAAGACAAATTTTATATATTTTAAAACCTGCCACAGTCAGAATTATATATCAGTTCTTTGGATTATAATGTGATTGCAAATACATAATTGAACCTATTATTTAAAACAATTTTAAATAATTTCTTTAAATTGCTGCACTGATTTTAATAATGAAATTAATAAACTAAATTAAATGGTAATTTACTAAAACCTGAAAGATTTTGTCAAACCTCCACGTTATTGCAAAAACTCCATGTTTTTGACATGTTTCCCAATACACTGGAGCTCCTAACAAGGTTCATCTCAGTAGTCATGGATATGGGAGGTGAAGTCAGAGGCCAGTTTCTGGTCATGCAGAGACAATGTCTTTGGAATAACAATGTGCTCACAGCAAACACGGCTGTGTTGTTTCAGGGAGGAAGTGGCACGAATATCACTGACTCCAATATGGGTCTAAAGAGTCATGAAATCAAAAACAAAACAGGATAACACATGATGACGTTTTACACATGGTGACATTTGGAGTAAACCTTCTCCAAAGTTCTAAAAAAAAACTCCACAAATGGGCAGATTAGTCAAGAATTCAATAGATTTCACTCTGTTCTGTATATGCAGCCATATTTTTGTGACATGTCAGCAAGATAGAAAGAATTGTGTTGAAACTCCAGAAGGACTAACACTGTGTCTGGGTGGTCACTGCCAGCCGTGTGTGTGTGTGTGTGTGTGTGTGCGTCTGTGTCTGTGTGTGTGTGTGTGTGTGTGTGTTTCCTCACTTTTCCGTATTCCTCTCGGCATGCTCCTCACTTTCTTCATCGTCAGGAGTTGCTGAGGGGAGAAACATGGCCAGACTCAAGTTGTCCTTCCTGTTCAGCGGAACTCTGCTCGTCTTCCTGCCAGGTGGGAACCTTTACTTGTCACAATTCTAAAAGTAACTGGACGTCCTTCTATAATCATTTTATCCCACCACACCTATTTTTCTCACATTCATTATATATCAGAAAAATCATAAACACATTCACCCTTAAAAAGGTCTAGTTTCCATAATATCTGCACCCTCATTAAAAAGTATTCATGCAG
Organism: Brachyhypopomus occidentalis; assembly: GCA_020368025.1. Classification (NCBI taxonomy): domain Eukaryota; kingdom Metazoa; phylum Chordata; class Actinopteri; order Gymnotiformes; family Hypopomidae; genus Brachyhypopomus; species Brachyhypopomus occidentalis. The sequence continues at coordinate 93,325 of JAGXOD010001411.1, forward strand.
TACTAAAGGAGCATTTCCTTACAAGCACCAGAAGTCCTTTAATAATCAGCTGACGCTGTGCTTTCCCCCCGAACCATAAACATCTAAGGAGACCTACTGGTGCTGCCGACATATGGCGCTCATAATCGTGCGTGTATAGGGTACTTCAGCCGCCTTCGTCTTCCTTTACGAGAGCGCGCTGATTAAAGCGGCAGCCTTGAGCCATACAACACGTGGGCTTTGTACTTTAAGGGGCGACGTCGCAGGGGCCCCATATGCAATAAGTGCCCCACGGTGGCATGGAAAGCCCAGGGAGCTGGGGGCTTGAACATCAGCATTCTGGACATGACACAGTCCCGTCCCATCGGGGGAAAGTCCCCCGCTAGTCCTTAAGGGCTTATTAGCGCGTCAGCATTTTAACACATTTCTGCTATGGAACATCTGGTTCTTGAGAGTTTACGTTCGTTCTTTTCGTTGCTGTAACTGCCAGGCTTCGTGGGGGGCGGTCCACTGGCGCACCTGGAGAGAGAGAGCGGTAAGTGGCTCTTATTTTAGTTGCGCCCATTAGGGACTCGGTTATGCGGCGAGCGGAGCTACCCGGGGACGGAAGTCTGACTGAAGGAGCACGTCTTAAACCTCCTCCGTCGTAGCTGATGTATTTCAGACCTGCCACAGCTGACTGTCTGTATCCCACCACTTCCTGACTCCTACACTCCTGCTCCGTCTGGAGGGGGCTCCTGGCACCCGGCTGACACCGTCTTGCACTCCAGCTGCAGATTTCGCTGCTGTTCCCCACACCCCCCACCCCCCCCCACACTTTGACATTTTTGTGGTCACCCGCAAGCCAGAGCTGATTAGCTGAATGTGTTTTTTTAGATAGGCGTGCATGCAAATGAACGCTTCAACTTAAGATTGCACACCGCAGCTGTAAAAACCTCATGCGTTTCACTTCCACGAGTACTAGATGGTTGTTTAAAAAGTGAGACGAACTGCTGTGTTTCAGTGGGCGCAGTGGCAGACGCCTCCGAGGAGACACCAGGCAGTTCGTCAGCACTGCAGAAACTGGGGCGTGACAGGAGGAGCGTTGCTTACTACAAACAGCAGCCAGACTTCTGGGACTGGTACAAGTACTTCATGGCCACCCACAACCAGGAGGGAGTGAGTACACACTCACAATAATGAATGAAACTGTGGAGCGAAGACCTGGCCGGTGCTAAAAGTACAGCATGCCGGATGGGACAAATTTTAGAAATCACTACTTTGTCAGCATAATGTTCCCAACACAGAACGTTATGAAAGACTGATGTCGCTTATCTCTCTGTCTCTGATTTCACACTTGCAGATTGAGAACCTGGATCGGATGTATATGATTTACCTACAGAGCAATCACAGGGTGGAAGAGGGGCGTTCCTACAACCATTACCTCAACCACCTGAGTGAGATCTACAGGGCCTGTGCCACCTCTGACGACCCAGACTGCATTGCAGAGTTCACCAGCAAGCCCGGCGCCAGGTTGGCCGTCCCCGCTCCCCTGAGGCAAGCCTCGGTGAAGGCTGCTGCCCCAGCCCCTATCCTCAGCCCCCTGCTCCCCCTGCCCCTGAGGGCACCGCTGGGCTACTACGCCCCGGTGATGGAGTCCTTCCTGTCCGCGGAGCAAAGCGCCGAGCTGCTGCGCATCTGCAGCCCGTCCGACGTCGAGTGCCTTCAGTACCACCTGCGTGCCGCCTATGGCTATAAGCCCGCCCTCAGCCCCGCCCCCTCCTACTCCCACCTCAGCTGCGACCCCTCCAAAGACCCCTACTGCCGGCCCATGCTGGTGGCCAGGGCTCCCTCGGGCATGTACCACCCGTATCTGGCCCCGGCCGCTCAGGAAGCTTCCGGTGACCCGTACTGTAACCCGCTGTTTGACAGGGGCTGCAACCCTCTCACCGCTGCCAAGCTGGCCGCGCTCACCAGTCCCGTGCTCGAGTACACGCCCCAGGATCAGCCAGCGCCCGCCAACCTGGCGTGCGACCCCCGCTATGACCCGTATTGCCTGATGGGGGGCGTGGCTGCCCTGATGAGGCCCCTCCCACTCCTCCCCCAGCTCCAGACCCGCTCTCGTCTGGGCATCAGAGGCAAGACGAGGGAAGGCCATGACTGCTACATGTTCTACGATAAGGACTGCATCCCCGTCCAGCCCCAGGGCCTGCGGGCAGACGGCAGCCCGGACTGCCACCCGTACGACCCCAGCTGCAGCAGGGTCGCCCCTCGGGCTTACAACAGCGGCCGCGACGGTGTCATCGAGCCCCACCCCGACTGTGACCCTGAAATCGACTTCAGCTGCCGCCTACGCCGCGCACAGCAAGCCGATGAGGGGCAGGCCGATGAGGGGCGGGGCGAGGAGCAGAGAGACGAGCATATCCCACAGGAGAAAGAGGAGCCCAGCCCCGCCCACGTAGCGCCAGAACAGCTGCGATTCCAGGATTTCCTGAGAGCTTACACGGGTCACCACAAGAAATAGGTGGATGTTCCGCTCTCTAAAAAGCCTCTGAAACTCCACCCACATGTGAGGTGATTCCACAAGAACTCTGAAACAGGCCACGTCACCAGTGTTTAGGTCAGCATAGACCTCCTAGTTATGAAGCCACTACTGCCAGTTCAGGTGTAGTGTACAGGACTAGAGGGCAGGACGACCGTTTCACGTTCCTTACTGTCGGTGTCTCAAGACATGTGATTAGGGTTAGGGTTAGGGTTAGGGTTAGAAACCCTAGGCTAACCCTAACCCTAACCCTAGCGTTAGAAATCTTAAAAATCATGCGAAATCATTTCTGTATTTAGGTGTACTGTGGAAAAAGGGGGTAGCTTGCTAGAACACGACTGAACATGCATTTATTTTCTAGACAAAGTATTGTTTTTTCTGGTTTGTACATTGTCATTTTCCTTTGATTTGTTATGTGGGTTCTGATTGTATTGTCGTTGAAATAAACAGCTTGGGAAATATCACGTGACGGCACGTGGGTGTCATGTGACGGAACGTCAGTACCACACAGTGCTCTCCCTGCTTCCTGTCTGCATCCTGGTGTTACATCCATACAGGGCAAAATAATTCAATTAACTGAAGCCTTAGATTTAACACAGATGTGTTATGATGGAGTCATTATTATAAACAGGCATGTATGTGACATGAGAGCTTCAAGGCAGGGAGAATATGGCAACATAAATATATACACAAGATATACACTATAATGCATAGGAGTATTATAAAAACTATGGTGACATATTAGTGCATGTTCATTAACCACAGAGTAGGTTATAGCTTTACATACAATACAGACATGTACCTGGAAAAAGAAGCTAAGATCTAAAAGGTTATGAATGAACCATTCTGCTTCAATTTAGTATATAATCAAGAACAAATACAAACTTTCCACGGATGCCCATTAGAATGACTAAAAATAATAACATTGTGTTAGCAAGTTGCTTCCTTTTGTCTTTTGCACTGCACGCGAGCTTTAGGGAAGTCTTAGTCCAATGAACAGTAAGTGAAATTAATTAAGAGTGGCCTCATGTCTCGTGTGAATATCTGCCTTAGCCATTATTGGGACGTCTCCCCAGGAGGTGCCTGTGGAATCCAAGCACATTTGATGACAGGTTTAAAGAAAACACGGCATGCCAGCACAGTAACAGTAATGACCACTTAGGAGAAAGGGCTGAAGACGGAAACACGCAGTAATTGTAGGTGCGTGTTGTGACTGGGATCCTGGAGAGAACAGGTCTGTGTCCTAAAACTGGACAGATATATCAAAGGTGGCAGCGGTGGTGTTAACAGGTTTGAAGGAACGCTCTAGATGTCTTCAAAATGATCTATCAGCAAACATCTTAGCAGCGTTAATGTCTGCAAGTGTGTTCTCATATGCTTATCAGATTCTATGTTTCAAGGGAAGAAGCTTTTAAGACGACCACATGAAATTTCCACACATTAATATTACTGACCTGAGACCAGTGTGATCAACTGTGATCAATTTGTAAACCCTCTTACAAATGAATCCCTAAAGGGAGACATTCATTCTCAAAATTGAGGACGTTGTGTGCTGCCGGACGCTGTATGTTGCAGGACGTTGTGTGCTGCTAGGATGGATGGCTGCAGTCAGCATGAACTGACTTTGTGCTGACTTCACCCCTGGCCCAGGTCCCCCTAGAGAGCCAAAACGGCTCATTAACTAGATCAGAACGGAGTGGCGATTGATAATGAGTATGAATACATCCTCAGCAAAAGTGAACCCCAAAATAGCCATATGTTTGCATTTCCCATAGGCCGCAGTACCACGGGGCCTTCTATCTGCATGTCCGTCTCTGGAACGTTCATGTTGATTTTACTCTACTTTGCATTACATTTGGATGTACATTAGATGAATATCATAATGTTTTCCCAGTGTCATCAGACATAGACAGAGGCTACGCTCACCACGCTTATTTGCTCTCCATTAATTGTGCGTGAACGCACATCAGACAGCATTTATAAACATGTATGAACATAGCGTGTCTGGGCTTCGCTATTAGCATGCTAACCTCAGTAACGATCATGGAGCACAGTGCCATGTTGCAGCAGTAGGGATGCGAGATGAATCACCACTTTTCTGTAGTAGGGCAGGTGTCCGTGGTGAGGAAACGTGGCTCTGGTTAACAATGGCATGCTGAGAAACTTAAAATAGTTACGTCGCCCCAGAAAAGCACCAGTTTGACCTCTCACAGCCCTGCATAATCACGACATTACAGTCTCCCAGTCCAACCAGTCTCCCGGTCCAACCAGTCTCTCAGTCCAACCAGTCTCCCGGTCCAACCAGTCTCCTAGTGTAATGTCAGGGGAATATCTGCATGGTCTTCACGTCTGTTCATGTACCAGGCTGACCTTGACCGAATAACAACATTTTTACCATATTTTAATTAAAATAGACACTAGATGATAATACTTATTAGACTAATGTACAAACATTCCATACAGTGGCACTTACGTGCCCTGTGCGCTAATGGGAAACACACTATGGGTGATGTCTCATCTTCCATTGGCCTGACCCTCTCGTGGGCCGTGGGAGAGCTTGTGTCCACCAGCTCAGTGTCTAAGGTGATGTGGGATCTTCAGATCCACAGGCCCGAAACACCTCAACGACGGTTTGGAAGGTTCTGTCACATGCTGTGATGGATCCTATTGTGGGATATTCTTACAGGTTCAGTTCTTATTAAAATGGTTTGGTGTGCAGTGGTGGATCCCACTGTGGGTTATTCTGACAGATTCGGTTCTGATTAAATGCGTTTTGGTGACACCCCATTAGCGCCCTCAAATCTGACAGGCAAAAAATGGACCCACTGTCCATGTTAATATTCAGAATTAATATCAGAATATAAATGTGCGGTTAATTAACACTGAGATTTCAGGACGAAATATGGGTTGCACTGAACTGCGGAAAGAAATCCATTTGAGAAGTAGCACTGTACAAATAACTAATCGAATTAAAAAGGCTAAATTCCCTAGGACAGTGTGAATGATTGTTTGCAATACAATCTACTTTTGGAATATGATTGGCTTTTCCAGTGACTATTAATTACTTTTTTTTTGTTTAATTAAACGTCCATCAAGAATCGGTCCATATCAAACAGAGGCATCCTACGTACATTACAACCGATCTGTTTTTAATAATTCAGGCAGCGCATAGAAGAAATCTCGACCTCACCAGACAGTGTGTGAATTGCTGCACGTAGCGAAGATCAATGCGTTTCATTTTGGTATGATAATGTACAATTAATAATGCGCTTAGAATAACACACTGACTTTATGTTTCCGTAAACTAGTGTGAATTATAGCACCGCTTTTTAAATTCTTTGTTTATTTTAGCAATACGACTTTCCTCCGACTATTGTTGACATGGTGCTATGTATAAAGTGTCGCTATCCGTAATTGATCACAGACCGAATATATGATCCAGTAATTTGTATACCTGCCATTTCAACTTCATTGAACATTCCTTAAGCATACGGACCACACGACACACACACAACTTAAAGTAAAACGGTTTTAATATTGATTGCACTGGAGTAAACAACTTTCAGCAACCGAATAAAAACGGATACACCGCGGATCCCAGCAGGAGAGCGTTCAAAGGATTCAGTGCGGTGTTTAGTCACATGATGGACGAGGCAGCTCTCGGCGGCAGTGCACGAGCTGGGGGCGCATTCTGCTCTCTCGCACGTATATTATCCTGAGTGTTAATTCGCCCGCGCGTCCTGCTCCGTTCGGTGAGTAGTCTTCCTCTTACGCACGTAGTATTCGCCCGTTTTGGATCTCGTAGCGGTTTGATGTTAAGTTTTTCTTCCGTTCAGTTGCATATTGTGATCGAAATAATACATTCACTAAGATAACACGGTCCGTTTAGACCAGCTTTAGCCAAAAGATATGCTACATTGCGTTTGTCAGACTTTTACTAGTTTTTGTATTTATTGAAGGCGTTAAACCATTTTGTAAACATGTATTGTTTAGTTGTTAGTAAAAAATGTATAAACATTAACCGCCATAGCCATTGCGTGGCAATCTTTTCTCGTTAATGATTTTCTAATGGCTTTTGGCGGACCTGTCATAACTGAGTTTCCAGAGTGCAAGATGCACAGAAAAGTCCACTGTTGAATAAACTACAATATTCTTCTGAGTCCTGCTGGACACATATAAGCTCATGACGGGATTCCATCACGTCTTTTACCTTTGTGGTGATTCTTCGTATTATTGCTGTATAAACACGATGATATTGAGGTCAGAAAGGCCAGTTTATTATAATGTCCATTGTTATCATTCTTTCTTTCTTATTCTCACATACAATGTGCAATCTTTCAGTAGCATCACTATATTTCAATACAGACAGATGCCATCCTGTTGGGCAATTTACATTGCTGGATATTAGAGATTAGAGTTTAGAGATCACTTTTAAAGTTCAGTTTAGAGATCAGTTTAGAGTTCAGTTTACAGGATCAGTTTAGAGATCAGCCTTCCTCCTGTTCGAGGTGCTTCCATCAGTCCCTCTAAGCTACCATACATTTGACTGAGTCTCCAGCATCATCACATTATAAAACTCCACCTGATGATTTCGCTGTTTACATTTTGTGTCGAGGACCATGCGTGGTAGCCTGCAAAGTACACAGAAGTGTTATTTTAGAGATAAGCAGCATTTATTATTCAGCTTGCATCAGTTGAAGGACCGATGGAAGAAGCCATCCGTGAAATGTATTTTTTTTCCAAATAAAGCTTTTCTCTCATTGAGCAAGAATAACACCCATGAGAAAGCAGGACAGACCTTTAGCCCCACGGTGAGCTGGACCTTGACCGAAGACTCTGGTGGGCACTGACTGTAACAGTGAACTGGACAGTATGACAGCTGTGGACTTCACCATGGACACTAACACATAGCCGATAGACAGATAGTGGAAATGGTTGTGCACCCCTGAAGCTGCTATAGATTGGCAATAATAACCTTGAACCTCCAGTCTCCAGTGGCACTGGCTTTACATTAAGCAGTTCACACAAATGTTTTTTTTTGTTGTTGTTGTTCAAAAAGGATTCCTTTCCATCTGTAGAGCCACGATAAACCTAAATTATTATGATGAAAAGACTACACCATATATGTCATAGAGGAGAGAGGCTCAGCGTGAAAAAAAAATTCCCAGAATTCTGGGATGCAGTCATTCTGGTCTTAAGGTTTGCTACTTTGAGTCTTACGATCTCCTGTCCACCCTATTCACTGTGCCCTTGTGCATCGACTCATGTTTGTGAATGTCGGCCGCTAATACGTGGTGCAAAAATGACCCCTGCGTATCCTCTCACCTTCAGAGAGGGCTATAGAGGAGCAGGAGACTGAGTGGGAGAAAGCTATTAGCATAAAACGCCCCATTTCATCATTTAGAAACAAGCACATAGCCAATTAGTCCTTACTCCAAAAGCACTCCACTGTCATATTCCTTTGCCTGAACATATTCCGCTGTGACTGCTTTAGTTTCATTAAAAGGTACAGATTATTTTGAGCAAAATGGCATTGAAATCAGTCACTCTTTCCAATTCTGTTTTCACCGTGTCAGACCTTACAGATTTTGGACTTGTAGGTTGGGCTCTAGTTTGGATTTGGTTATTCTCAACAGATAGAGGCCTTACCAGCTGTTAGTCAGTTGCCAGTGTTTACATTTGGAAGTCCAGATCAATCCATAAGAGATGTTTAGCACACATCTCTGGTTTGTTCCAGCTAGCAATGATTATCGCTGCTTGAAACATTTCTTATCAATCAGGTTTAATATAAACTAATCAGCTTAGAAATGAGAACTAATCAGCTTAGCAATAAGAACTAATCATGTATTAGAAACGCTTTCCTTGCTCGTCTCCGAGTGCCCACATTATCGGGCCAGTGTTTACAAGGGTACGGTTCCCAACCGCAGTCCTTCATCGCCGCTCCTGATTGGTCGGTGTCTGACCACGGGAACGACTACTAAGCTGTTATTGTTTGGGGGGCAGAGGATTCTTAACACAGCAGCGACGCTGAGGCTGCAGAGGGCTGGTGGCGTGTTGTGCCGTTATGTCACATTTTAACACCTCACTGAGACCACTGGGCCAGCAGTTGCCCTGTGATCACAGACGGAACATCCACGGAACAGCCACGGAAGAGCCGAACAGCGGCCAACTCGATCTGTGCTGAGCGACGGATCCACTACAGTGAATATGGATACGTTTGTAACAAAGAAAGGGATAGTGTAGTAAACCCAGTCCTTAAGTTAGCCTCGGACATGCCCAACTTTAATTTAGCCATAGAACCATTATATTTTATGCATTAAATTTTATTTAATATTTTATACTAGATTTTTCATGTTTTATTAATTAAGTGTTTTCTCTTCAGGTAATATATTGCAATAATCAGTTTATTCGCTTCACGTAATGCTTTACAATCTTTCTTGGTGATTTTTCATTTCGTGCAATATTATTTTATTACTCTTTTTGTTACTTTACTTTTTTGGTCTGTGTTTGTGAAAATGTCTTAAACGTTTTAAGGTGTGTGTATTTCAGCACCATGGACAGCTGCTGATCCAAAGGCTGCCATAAAGCCCCAATGTGATTCTGTTCTTGATCTCTTCTAAGCACTGCTTTCTCCTTCTCTATCCCATTGCTCATTATTGAACCGGATTGCTGTATTAGGATCTAATTAGTCGTATTTGTACTGAGTCACCAAACATCTACTTAAATCAACTGTGCATTTGGTGCAGTAAAGGTCAGGGGTCTGCGAGATTGGACATCTTCTAGAAATAAGCACAGAGGCACTAAATGGAAGGGAGGGGCAGACATAATTGTCCGACACTTTACTATGTCGTTAAATGGAGCAAGGATGTCCAAGCGGCTTGGCAGGGACCAGAGGCTAATACACAAGGGAAGGGACTGAAGAAGCAAGAGGGGTTAGCACGAATTTACAGCTTCGGTGCTGCTCAATGCTTCAGTGCTGATCTTCGATGGTCAGACTTGAAAACCCCTACAAAAAATACTACATGAATAAGTAAAAAAACGTTTTAGAAAATTCTTATTGTAACATGGAGCAGGTAGGAACACAACGCCTAGAATTAGACCAGGGTCTCAAGTCCAGGGCCAAGACAGGGAACCGGGGTCCAGAGGGGTGGAGAAAACTGGGTCAGGACCCGGGTCAGGACCAGGCGTGGGGGCCTGTGGGGGAGATGCAGCTGGTACAAATAGCCATCAGGATGCAACATGTACGTCTATGAAGTTCAAACAGCACATTGAAAAGCACAGAAAAAGAAATGCTTGTTACTTTTTAATTGCATTAATGTTTACTTACATTCATATACTCATATACTTAATGTTATTTGTTTATGTTTTATAGAGTGGTTTGTGTGTAAATAGACAATACCTGCCAAGATAAATAGCTTATAATTTCTTGGAAGCTTAAGACTTTGGCAGACTAGTATGTTTACATATATTTTCTTTGCATATTATATCTGTCTAGGCATGAAATGCAGCCTTCATTGATTGAGCCTGTGGTATATAACAGGAAAAAAACAGCCAAAATAATTAAAGGGAAGCCGTAACTCAGCGCAGACTGCAGTGAATTTAAATGACTTTGCTGCTGCGTATAACTGAATTACATTAGACCTGTAGTTAGCGATGGAAGCATCTCTATAACAGTGTTGGCAAGAGTGGGGACATATCTGATCTTTCCTTTGCTTTTATTCTGTTGTCATAGTACATAAACAACATTCCCAGGGCATCACAACTGATGTGCAATCCAGACCATTAAAAATTGACAGTTTTGTCATGGCAGCAGTGATGTGTTTATGTGAATCTTACCATGTGCTTTAACAATGTACAAGGTGAGCTCTATAAAACAGAACATTTGGGCCAGAGATAAAACAAAACCATAAAAGCATTCTGGGCCACAGTCCTCTTCGTCAGAGGGGCATTAGTGAAATGGAAGGCATCGTCACTTATCAGCCAGAGCACCTGCGTTGTGTTTACCGCTAAGCTGGTTCTGAGAATTCTCGTGCAATCTCTGGCCAGCGTGGGACACAGCTGAGCATGGCTTACCACACCATACACGGGGAAAATGGGGACTTCTTCTTGTCTTTGAAGGAAATTCTTTTCAGGACAGCTGGGCCCTGGGAGGGGGGGCGGGGTCAGAGGGGCGTCTGAGTTACACAGCCAGACTGGTCTGGAGTCAGTGAAAGGTCACTCTGAGGCAATCTGTGCTCATCTCCGAAGCGGATCATCTCCTGCTCAGAATGATCAAGTTCCTGATGAAGCACGGAAGCTGTGCAGGCAGCAGCGAACACCAGGGCCGGTTCATCTCCTACACAACAAACGGCTTAAACTGTGGCTGGAGGTTTCCTGAAGGCCACAGACACACTTTTATTTATCTCAGAGCACCTAACCAGCACCTAAAATAAAAGTATCTGGGAAACCCCACCCTGGGTGTCAGGGTGACACCAGAGACAGCTAACAGCTCCGAGAAGCTCCCAGCACGTCTGTAATGTTGACCCGTGAAAGACCTGCCATGTTTCTCCGAGTGTGAATGCCACACCTCCCAGAGTTCCTCCCCTCATCTCCCCCCCACCAACTTAACACAATAGAGCTCGTGAAGCTGGGGGTCTGTCTCCACAGCCATGGCAGGTTTCGGGAAATCACTTTACCAACCTGCGATGTTCAGAAGGATATAAAAAGAATGTGCGAGGCCGACTTGCTAAGACAAAAGCAAAGCACAACATATAGTAGGGTGTAGTATACGACGGTGACATTTCTTGTCTGTGTATGTGTTTTTCAGAACTCCACAGCAATGGCTGGTAAGACGCTGACCAGCAACGTGACCAACAGGACTGACCCTCACTCCCTGCACTCCAGGGTCTTCATCGGTAACCTCAACACGGCGGCGGTCGCCAAGGGCGACATCGAGCGCATCTTCGCCAAGTACGGCAAGATCACGGGCTGCTCTGTGCACAAGGGTTTTGCCTTCGTGCAGTACGCCAGTGAGCGGGACGCTTGCTCCGCCGTAGCTGGGGAGAACGCTCGGGTCGTCGCCGGACAGCCCTTGGGTCAGTGGCTATTCTCCATCATACCCTGGAGCTACTGCCAGAGGCTCTTGCAGGTGTTACAGTATTGTTTGTAAATGGAGGACAAGAATAGTGTTCAGACTGTACAGGGTGAGTTTCAGATTGTACAGGGTGAGTTTCAGATTGTACAGGGAGAGTTTCAGACTGTACAGGGTGAGTTTCAGACTGTACAGGGAGAGTTTCAGACTACAGACACCGTACAGAGACACATTCTGCACAAGGAGAGCATCACACTGCTGAGTGGCTCTTTCATTCTAGACAGGGAAAGTTTCATACTTCCCAGTAAAGGGATGACAGTGAAATGGTGTAGCAGTATGAATTTCCAAGTGGAACAGCTTGTTGGAATTTACAAAAGATTTTATTAGCTGATGAAATTCTGGGAGTGATGTATTCACGTTTGTATTCATGTATCCCATAGAATATGCCAGATATTAGCCGGCTGCCTCCACACAGATGGTTGATGGTGTAGATGTTGCCATGTAGTGCATTTTCAATTAAATTTGCATCTCTCTCTCTCTCTCTCACTCACACACACACACACACACACACACACACACACACACACACACACACACACACACACACACACACACACACACAACCTTTGACGTACGTTATTGGGGTCACACCGCAGAGTTCGATGTATTTTGAAACATATTTTAGCGTCAGCTTGTTTTCCTGCTTCATATGCACATTCGGCTCTGTGGACTAGACCCTGTCTGTGTCTGCATATGGCACACTACTGTGGACTAGACCCTATCTGTGTCTGCATATGGCACACCACTGTGGACTAGACCCTGTCTGTGTCTGCATATGGCACACTACTGTGGACTAGACCCTGTCTGTGTCTGCATATGGCACACTACTGTGGACTAGACCCTGTCTGTGTCTGCATATGGCACACTACTGTGGACTAGACCCTGTCTGTGTCTGCATATGGCACACTACTGTGGACTAGACCCTGTCTGACGTCTGCATATGGCACACTACTGTGGACTAGACCCTGTCTGTGTCTGCATATGGCACACTACTGTGGACTAGACCCTGTCTGTGTCTGCATATGGCACACTACTGTGGCCTAGACCCTGTCTGTGTCTGCATATGGCACACTACTGTGGACTAGACCCTGTCTGACGTCTGCATATGGCACACTACTGTGGACTAGACCCTGTCTGTGTCTGCATATGGCACACTACTGTGGACTAGACCCTGTCTGTGTCTGCATATGGCACACTACTGTGGACTAGACCCTGTCTGTGTCTGCATATGGCACACTACTGTGGACTAGACCCTGTCTGTGTCTGCATATGGCACACTACTGTGTTGCTGTTGTTCTGTCTGTCTAATGTTGAAATTAACGCAGTCTCAGCTGAGTTTAGTCTCACTGAAATCTCCCTGAAGTCTCACTTTAGTCTCACTTTAGCTACAGTTTCTTCACTGCAGAATAAAACACGACAGATAGCTGGAACAGAGAGTCTTGGTGCACAGGACGCTTTAGTGATTATTATTATTCACTGGTTTGATTGACCTGTGCTTCTGACTTAACAGGAGGAGGAACCAGTTTGTATATGAAAAAGTACATGTACTTTTTAAATATCTCTTTTGTCTTAAGAAGATTATATTTATATTAAATGAGAGCTTCCATATATTTTAATGGCATGCTTGGGATAATTCCATTGGCTTAGGCTTTGCTTCAGAACACACGTGACATGCCAGCCCTGAAAACCCAGTCATGCCCTGTTCACAACTGTCCCTGTAACCCTGAGATGAATGTATACACCTTCGTGGCCCTCATAGAGCGCTCTTTGCAACCCCTGATTTTCGGTGTTGTAGTGCCCTCTTGTGTCCGTAAATGTAACTGACTGAAAGTTCTCTTTATTTGAGTAAGAACATTCGCTTTATCCTTTAAGAGTTGTATTTGTTTAATTATTTCCTACTAACTTGAACTTGAGGCTGCTTAGTCTGTTTTTGCTGAGTGTTGGTGTTGGGGAGTACGCTCTGTTTGCATACACAAACTATTGCACTGATAGCCTACAGTCTGACGTCCGCCTCCTGAACAGAAGCAATACCTGAGTCAAACACTAGGTGGCGGCTACAACCCACAGTGTGGTTCAATGACCACTGCAGTGAACAAGATTAATTCAGAACTGTCATCTGAAATATTTTATTGTGTTTCGTAACCTTGCATGGATTCATTTATGTGTCCTCGAGCATTAATTTACATTAGATTATGCTGCACAATTTCAGTTTCAACAGCCTCGTCTTACCTTGTTCAGAGCAAAAACAGAACTCTGACTGGCCCTCCAGTGCGGTGCTAATTACTGCCCTTTTTACAATCATCTGTGCTCTCGTACATGAGCAGCAAGATACACTGCATCTCAGATAAAAACGAGTCTTTTGCAAGATCCTTAAGGGTTCTGAAGCCATTGCAAAATATCTGCTCATTGGATATTTTTAGAAATCTCACTGCTTATGTGCTGCGGTGTTCTCATTGAACACTATAATGAGAATACTGAGTATAAGAAGATTATTAAGGGATTTAGTCTACATTCATAATTTGTAAACTCTAGATAAAACGATGACCTTCATTAATTAATCCCCCCCAAATGAAATATAGAATTTAGCAATTTCAAAGTCTTTACATTTTGTTTATGTACATTTTTAAACGGTTCCCTCGATTCAATCAGCATCAATCTCTGTCAGTTCGCTCATTTGAATTATTCATGACCAGTGTATTTCAGATCAGATAACTCCCCTACTTGCGGTGCCAGTGGTTCAGTCTGGAGTGGTGTGTGTCTACATTTTCAGCTCCATTCAGTCAGTAACCCCAAGAGCAACTACCTGAGATCTGCATCATAGAGGGAGGTACCACGTACCACTTAACCAGCCCAGAGGAAGACATGCATAGCCTGTTGGAGACGTATGGAAGACCAGTGTATAAGGGTAAACAGAGGCGCAGTCAGAGATGTGAGTAAACTATTCATCAGAACAACGTTTATACATGATATAAACGGATAGGTGCTTGATTAGTAACGAATATTAAATAATCAGTAATACTAGAAACTCCGATGATTAAACAATTATGACATGCATGCAGACATTTAGCGTCATCAGTGCTCTTTTAGGGCTTGTGTGTTTGTTTGCATAATTGAATCACCTACTGGAAATTAACGTTTTAAACACTGTGCTTTGGAACCAGAAATTCAGTTTGCAGTTTAAGTGACATGAGATCTGTAGCATCAAGTTGTGAAGATCCATGAAGCAACAGTTCCCGACCGCTGTGTAAAATGAAGACGTTTACTACATTATAGATCTCCACGCCTGATTGTGCTTGATTTAAAAAGAAAAACAAGGTTATGCTACAAAAATTCAATTTGTTCATACAAAACTAAACACACACACTTCTAAGTAATTACTGAAAATAATGTTTTTGCCTAATAATTTTCTGTAAGTTACAGTATGTATTGGGTGAATTATGTGACAATATTTGAAATCATTGTTGTATGTGTATTATAGATATATTATTTGTGACGGTATTATAGATTTATATATTCGTCAGAATATAAATGTCATGAGACATATGAAAATTTGTCTTGGCATGAGAAATGCGTGTTGCACCAGCGTGTTCAACCTGTGTAAGGGACACAAAGAGGTCAAAGTGGTCGTGGGTTCACTGACCGTGTGGCACTGTGCTCACAATAGGCACCCTGCTGTAAAACGTGAATATGATGTTTCTTCCCAGGAATACAGACTGTTGCAAACAATTGCATACACCAGTCTCATGGTTACATCATGAGGGCACACAAATACACACTAACACACACACAAAACACACACGGTGAAATATATGGTAATCATGCAGTGCTTAAGAGGTCTGATTAGGGGAAGTAACTGCTCTGCTCTGTCTGTGTTCTTGATGGATTTAAGGGTTTTGGATGGAACATTAAAATAATGCACCCGCTTTAATATCTATCGTAATGAAAATGCTTTTAAAAAAGTACAATAAATGTAGTGTGGGGTACAGCAGATCCACACTGACTCAGCATCTCAGCCCTACGTCTGCAGACGGACACGGTACTTATGGTCTGTGGGTTCATCTGTAGTTTCACCAAGACTCACACATTTTGGTCAGGCTTATAAAATCTCATCCACCTGCAGGCGTCCAGGCAGAAGGTAGTGCAGTCCTGCCACATGAATCACCCAGCGCCCAGAGAGTGCCTAAATGTCTCCATCCATCAGCCCATCATCATCTCACCTCCCATCCCCCCCGTCTCCCATAACACCACCCCCCTGACCCCCACCCTCCGCCTCCTCAGTGCTTAAGTGACAGGTAGGTGCTATGCTTCTCCTATCATGGCCTAGAAGATGACAGACAGAGGGATGTTGTACAGGTCAGCAAGGCATAAGAGGGAGAGAGAGAGAGGGAGAGAGAGAGAGAGAGAGAGAGGACTGAATGAGAGATAGTAAGACAAAAGAAAGGAAGACATCTCGCACCTTTTGTAGCTGGATCTCCAGACATCACTGTGTTCATATCATGTGTTAGCAGCACTGGTGCAGAAACAAAATGGGTTTCTCAGAATGTCTTGGTTACAGACAAGGTTTGTTCTTGTGTTCCGATGCCTTATCTCTCAAGTAACCAAACGTCAGAGCAAAAGCATAACATGTTCTAACACTTCACTGTGCCAAAGATCTTGTCTCACGTTGTTAATTCTCACCTCTATGCGAGGTCATTTGTCACAAGGACATGGTGTTTGCTTCTGCAGACAGATCCATAATGAAGCTGTCACCATTTTGTGCTCTTTCTGTTCCAGGGGTTGTGAGCCAGAATGTCACACAAAACCCTCGATTGTTTTGTAGGAGATGATTTAAAGGGTTTTATTTATGTGTAAAGGCTTGTAATCACTATAGATCTGCTCGGTGTCCCACTGACTTTCTCTTCACACTGATTTCTTTTGGCTTTTTGTCTGTCTCGTGTTTTTTTAAAGCATTTTTGCAAAAATCAGTCACATTTTAAAGTTTTTCTTGTGTGTGTGTGTTTGGGGGTGGGGTCCTTCCAATGTCTGTCTGGAGATGGTTGTCCTTAGCCAGTGCCACATCTTTAATCCACATAAGCCACGTTTCCCTGCATCAACAACGCGAACGTGGAATTTGGCATGAGCGGCTGCAAAGCCGTGAACTGTGATTGAGTCAAGTGCTTATGTCATCTGAATGCTGACTGGATGCACCAGGTGACCTTGAGAAACAGGAGCGATTTTGTGTGTGTGCGTGTGTGTGTGTGCGTGCGCGCTCAGAGACAGAAGCAGTGTTCTGATATCGCCTCCCTCTCCGTGACAGCTGAACCATCAGTCAGCCAGACACGGTTGATGGCTTTGTCTGTGGTGTCCACCTGCTTTCATTATCAGCATTTCCTGCTGCCCAGGACTGTCAGTCATCATTGGCTCACCCCACTGCTGGACCAAACTACACTGAGAATGGTGGTCCTCTCCGCTAATAAATTAATATCACCATCTGTTGTAACTGAAGCGGCTTACTGTTTATGATACGGTGCGTGTCACAGCATTTCAATTCTGCTCCTCCCACAGACATCAACATGGCTGGGGAACCCAGACCATGCAGACCCAAGCTGGGCTTGAAGAGGCCTCTCTCCGCCCTGTACAGGTGAGAGCCGTCCGCACGCTCGTCCACAGCCGAGAGAGCTGTTTTAGCCCCAGCACTGTCCTTCTGCTTCCTCATAGAGTCATTAAAAAGAGACATTGAGACACTTGATATGTCAACAAATGAGAAACAACTGACCATTAACCTGCGTGTCCACTGTAGATATGGGCTTGACTATGACTTCTACAGGGATGGTTTCTATGGAAGGTGGGTGTGTAGTCTTTTATCTTATAATGTTGTAAGGGGCTCCTTCCAAAGGAGCGATGTTCTTGTGACCCTCTCACACCTTTTGACATTTGTTAATGACGCAGGTTTTAAGTACGCCATCATCTCCTCTCCTCCTTCTCCACAACCTTCTCACCAAAAAAGAAAAAATGAACAGCGCTAATTAAATTAGTAACTAGGAGTCTGTGCCACTAACTGTAATGAATTCCACTTTTATTTGGTTGTACACACATTTGTTGTGCGGGCTAATGTCAGTGGCGGTCCTCCAGAGAGGCGTTAACTGAATGTCAGATAGCTTGAGGGTCAGTATGGAGCAGCATCTGCGTGTTCATTCCGCCTTTGGCATTTTCACGGCTGCGCTCTTCGCAGAGAGACGAGTTTTTATGCGTCTCCACAGAAAAATAAATCTGCGAGCGAAGCCCCACAGGTGCCGTTCTGCAATAATTACAGAAGAGAAAGACGATAATTATGCCCCCTCACTTTCTACAGCTCTGTCTTGGCAGGAAATGGGACGGTAAGATGATTATATGATATTGTGCAGCCTGCACCCATTAGGAAACCTCAACCTTTATCAGTGGTGCATTCTGTTGTATTATTAGTAGAAAAATAACGTAAGGGATTTGATGCCCTTCAGTTTTGAGTCTTCAGGCTGGTGGTCACTTTTGCATAAGCCCTTGTGGTTCTGTCGCTGGGGGATTCGCAGTGCTGGCGGGATCACGTGTTTCCTTCCGTCTCCAGACTGCTGGACTTTCACGGGCGGGTGACGGCTCCGCCCCATACCGAGGCTCCTGTCAGGCACTCCCGCCTGCCTGTTCCATGGAGACGCAGGATGAAACACTCCCTCCCACCCAAGGGCTCCTCCTGTCCATCCCCCACAAGGGCCCTGCGCTCAAGCCCCTCCTCCTCTTCCTCCTCCTCCTCCTCATCTGGCACAAAGGGTTTGTCCCACGCTGGAAGTTACATCAGCAAACCCGACACATACCAACCTGCCCAATCCCATCATCCTGCTTGTCTGAGCACTCCACAATATAGCTCCCATGTCGTATTTGCATTTATCTTTAACTGTCATTAAAACTCACCCCAGCGTTAATTCCTGACTAAAATCAGGTACATCTTAGGCACAATTCTGAGATTTGTTTTAGGAAATAAAACACACACTCACAGAAAACCCACATGTGCTGGGTTTGCAGAGCACGGTCAGGGCTGCAAAGAGAAGGCAAACTCTTAACCTCCAGACTGCCTGAAAGTCATCGTAGACTGATGAGAGGGTGATGATGGGAGTGGCTGTAATTGCAAAGTGACTTGGAAAATGGTTCTGTCATTCAGACAGGCTCTCATTCTTCCCTTAGCAAAGTCAGATCACCTGCTGACAATCAGGCAGGAGCTATCGCAGATCAAGACCAAGATCGAGTCCTTGCTGGGTCGTCTGGAGAAGATTGAGAGGCAGCATTTAGCAGAGGCAGGTGAGGCGTGGAGGAAATTGGGCTAGCTGTGAAGGTGGAGGCCAGGTGGGTGGTGGTGGAGGGGGAGGGGGAGCAGGGGAGATGGATGCACCTGCCTTCACTGACAGGCGCACCATAATTTTGAAACCAAAAATATCTCCCACACTGAGGTATATTTACTTCACCCCTATGTGACTGCAGTGTGCTCGGTGTGACTGGCCTTGTGACTTTGATCCTTGTGTCTGGCGTGCAAGTGTAGCAAACAGTTTTTCTTCTCTGTCAGCTTCTCCATCTTCTCATCGTGCTCTCTCTTTCCTGTCGCCCTCTCACTAGTCGCAAACAGGAGGTGTAAGGACATCCGTCCGCCTCTGCAAAATGAACGAGGGCAGAATTCTGCAAAGGGAGCAGAAGGATGCCATCTGCAAGGACAGTGTGGTGAAATAACAGACAGCTACGATGATGAAGGCAACATTGAACTGGTGAGCCCCCTGGTCCCATATGACAGAGAACGACACTGTCATCCAGAGCAGAACTGACGTTACTTAGTGGTGGAGCAAGGTTGTATGGTTGTAACCTATATCTGTCTCTGTGCTCTTTAAACTACAGATGGAGAACCACCTGTCTGATGTGGACAACTGAAAACAGAGTCTATCCCCAATTTAACTTCTATCCCCAACTAACTTAATTGTCAGTTTGTACTTCTAAACAGTTCTTCTGAGAAGGACATTGTTCAGGATGTGTCCTTCAAAACCGACATTTGTTTAATGCACCGATGTGCATGATTATAGAAGACCCTCTTATTGAGAGGAAACCAAGAGATCAGTTACTTCACTTGTTGCTTCACCCATGGCTTCCCAATGGCCTGTCATTCTTCACTATCCCCTCCAGGCTTTTACCTGTGCTGTTGCTGTCTTCACCAGTATAACACCAGCACACTGCAACAAGGCTGATGGATTTCAGTTGCCAGCAATATGAAGAATAAGTTAGAAAATGTCTAAAAGAATGTCAAAAAGTATATCTACAGAACTGCCTCTAATCTTGGCATAACTGAATGATTTACATCTTCAAGGTCAACCTTATGTGTCATTGCAGTAAGGATAGAACTAACGCTATATTCTCTCAACCCCCTTCAAAGTTCTTTAGCTTTTAGACTATTCCAGTGTCATTACTGTTCATGTGACTGCTCAGACTCGCTGAGGAGAAAAGACAGGTGGGATGAGAGATTAGAGGAAGGTCCAGAGAACACGCCACCACATGTTGCCCTTTGACAGGGTCTATATTTACAATATTTATTTGTACAGACATAAGACTGACTGCCTGCCATGCGGAATGGACATTAAATGTTGTAACTGAACAAATGTCTCACAAGCGTATGGGTTTATTTGCTACCATGTAGGCTACATTTGTACTGTTGCATTGTACTGAGTGGGCACTGTTGTCACGCCAGTTTAGTTCTGTGCATTTACATGTTATTAAAGTATTTAACTGTAGTCATTTTGGTTTGATTAGTGTTTGGCAGAATGTATTTTGTTTCCTGAAAATAGTGGAATTAATAAAAGACTCGAGCAATGGAGGAAACTAATTGAAAAGTTGTTCATCCTTAAATTGTGAGGCGGTGGAATTCAACAGGGAAATCCACCACGAGTTCAGTGGCGAACGAGAACCCAAGTGCCGATTCACACAAGCAGAAAAATAAAATAAACTCGCCGACAAGCCAGGCTTACAGAAAAACACCGCGGCAGACGGTGGGGGAAAAAGGGAAAGCAAAAGGCAAGAAACGCGGAAAACGCAACTCAAAAAAGGAAAAAAAACGTAAAACCAACAAAAGACGCCAGGGGAAGTCGCTGGCCGGCAGGCAAACGCCGCAAAAAACAGAAAACCCTTCCCAAACAAAACTAGAAACGGACAGGAAAATGACAGCGGGGGGGACTTGAGAAAGGCCAGGAAGCGGCGCAGGAGGTAAGAACTCGAATAAGCAAAGAGTTTGAGAGAGAGGCAGAATGGTGACGAGACACCAAACACAACTTGAGACTCAGCGTGAGAGCTAGCAAACGAACGGCATGGAAACCAAACGATTCAGCAGTGAACTGCCACGACTATCTCCCTTAAGTAGGAAGGGAGACAGTTGTGGCAGCTCACCGCTGATTTCTGGAGCTCTGCCTGCAACTTGTGGCGGCCGGAGAAGCTGCGCTGAAGCCAGTCCTGACATAAATCGTACATGTTATAACTGTTAGTAAAACAGAACTATTACTACTAGTGCGGGTAATTGGGTCATTTGTGTGGCAGTTTGGAATATGTTTAATAAAGAAATTCAGAACTATGGTTTGTGTATGTGTGTGTGTTAAATGTAATATTTTTCTCATCCTTCAAGGTGATCATCGCGATGCATTTAGGCTAAATGGCGTAATAACGTAGACCTAGTTCCAATGACACGCGGTTTTCAAGGATTGAACTGCAAGATTCGCCTATATTTGCCTATATGATGCCCTAACATGTTTTGATTGCCTATTGCTAATAAGAATTTCCTGTATGAAACCGTACAAGAAAGAAAAGAAAACGTGTTGAACTCCCCGTCGGGGAATCGAACCCCGGTCTCCCGCGTGACAGGCGGGGATACTCACCACTATACTAACGAGGAGCTACCTGAGCGGCCACGTTAAATGAAGTGTTTTTATAAATCACCATTAATTTGAAACTACTAAATCATTACTGGTAAACTCAACATGTTACAAGTTGATTAACCAGTTCGGATGTTGCATTATGCAGAATTTGTACTATTTTAGCCATTATATTTATGTATTTAATTTTATTATATTTTAATGTTCATTTGTGTTATTTACCATATTGAAAAAAAACACAGCTAACACTATGAGACCATGAGTTATGAGTTATTCAAAGACATACATATTGTATTTCTGGAGTGTGTCAAAAATGTATTTTAATCCATTTAAGAATGCTTATATACTGACACTCCCGTACGGATAGTGACGAAAATAATAAAAAATGTGCAGAAAGCGTCATCACTTTGGATATTTAATTTGTGGATATTTAATGAGTTAAAATACGGCGGACAGAAGAAGTCTGAACCCCCATTGGCCGTGAGTCCATTACGGCTGTGTGTGTGTGAGCGGGCGGTTTAACTTCAAATGAGAGAAAAACGGTGTTTCCGAGCTCTTGACATCCCATTTAATGAAGTTTATCAGAGCAGGGTATGTTTAGTTCATTACCTTGTACATTATTACAGAAATATCGTTTCCAGCTACCGTAAAAATCTTAAATACGTTACTGCATTGTGAAAAGATAAATATATATAGATCTATGTATAGCTGTTGTAAAACAGCTACCAACAGCTAGTAGTTAGCTGGCCAAGCTACAGTATTTCAGCAAATAACACCAGCGACTCCACTAGTCTGTAAGACAACTGAAGTGTTAATTTAAAATAACCGTAAACACGATATAAACATCCACGTTAACTGGATATTTGTAGGTATTTGTTTAGTCCAGGCTGCCCAGTCTCTATGACGGCTAAGCAGCTAGGCTAGCGGGCTAGCTAGCAAACTTACAAGCACACGGCGGATTTAGATATGATAAGTTTCCCCCTGTTTTGTTTTGCTTTGTTTGTGTCTGAAAAAGAGTCTGAAGTTACATCTTGGTTGTCAAATGACCCAATTTTAGCTAGAAAGCGAAGACATTAGTTCAGTATTAGTTAGCTAATGCTAATGTATTGAACCGTCTCATGCAGTTTTAGTTTTTCATGTACTTGACAAAAATATGATGAATATGACCAGCCGGATTATATCTAGGTGGTTTGACAAACATGTTTTAGCAAAAAAAAAAAAGATGCGAAATGTGTGTATCATAACTGAACTCAGGTTTGTCTATTTAGTATTGCCATTTTTAAGCAGGTCTCAGACAGGCCATGGGTGCTGGAGAGATATGCTTGATTGATAAAGGAATCTCCAGGTAAACTTCATACATGACCATGTTGTCAGTTGTAGTCTGCATTGCCAAGTTAGTGTGTAGTATTGTAATTGTATAGTTTTTAAAACTGTAAATGTGTCTGTTTTTATAGTTTGTTGGAGGTTCCATTGAAGTCCGACATCACATCTTTAAATCTCCACTGTAATCGACTGGTAAAGATCGAAGGGTTGGCATCAGCATGGCACATCAGACATCTGGACCTTTCGTCCAATCACATTTCTCGTATTGAGGGCCTTAGTTCCCTGTCTTCACTGCGCACGTTGAACCTGTCTTGCAACAACATCGCCAAGGTGGAAGGTAAAGTTCAAGAGTTTTCAAATTGAAAGAGTGAATCTGTTATTTTTGCCTGTTCTGAGTCTAGACAGTTTTTAATCTTATATTTATCTAATATGTAATGACCTTTTTAAAGGTCTCAATGGCCTCTTAAACCTCACAAGGCTGAACTTGGCTTACAATCAAATAAATGACCTCACTGGTAAGTAAAACATTGACTAACATTTTATATTAAATGTAGTTTTTGTGAGTTAAGAGTTTTCACAGAAAACTAACCTGTCTTGTCTGTTAAGTTCCATGTAGTAAAATCTCATTAAAGAAGCTTCAGCCTGTCAGTCCATTCCATGACTGCCAACCTGTTGCGGGTTCACAGGGTTCTTGTATCTGCATGGGGCAGAGCACAAACTGAAACACCTCCAGCTCCACAGCAACTGCGTGGACAGCATGGCCCATCTGCTGCAGTGTCTGGTGGGACTGCACAGTCTCCAAGATGTCACTCTCAGCAAGGATGGCGCTGATAATCCCGTGTGCACTGCGCCAGGTTTGTCGATATCTTAACCTCAAATCTACCCGTGTTTTCCTTCCTCCTGTTCATCCCCCTTTCAGCACACCCCCTCGTCTTCCGAGTATTAATTGTAGAAAAATAATGCAAAAGTAATAACAAAGTAATATTCAGTAAAATAAAAACAACAAATAAAAATAACTTGGTGGGCATTTCCAAGCAAGCGATGCAGGGCAATTTGTCACTGAATTGTGTGGTTAGGGTATAGCTGTGCAACTTGGCTAAATAGCTAGCCTGATTTTCTAGTACGAAAACTGGTGCATATTTAATTTACATAGCTAAATGACCTGCTAATTTGTCTATTTTCCAGTTTGCCATATCATTTTTAAACACATTTTTAACACAAACAACTACATCGATACTTAAACTTACCTGGTATTCCTTCAATCTGGCGCTTTAGACCCACAACGAGCTTCTTTATTTTAATGTCAACAGTACACATTTTCCTTAGGAACCAAGGTCAGTGTAGCACGTTGGGATCAAGAGAGCATCTTGACGCATAGTGCGTCCACCGCTCATTAAAAACCACCGACTCACGGCAGCGTGGACGCTGCCAGTGGGCATGTACAGTTAGGCTAAAACCCTTGTTGCTTTGGGAGGACCTTGTGATTTAAGTGTACTGGAATTCCGTTTTCACACACTTGTTTATGCACTGTTGTAGTTTACAGCAGACATAATTGTAAAGGAATGCTTTCTGTGGTGTGTGCTCAATCGTTTGACTGTAAGTGCATCTCACTGTTTTCTGACTTGACATAACCCTTTGGTCCTGTATGGTCTTTCTTCCATAGGCTACAGGGAGATGGTTCTGCAGTCCCTGCATCAAGTCTCCACTCTGGATGGAGATGATCGTCAGGGTAACCCCTCTAATTCAGGCAACGAGAGCCCGATGGATGTTCCTGGATTGGAAGACTTCCTTGAGTTCTTGATCTCCACAGGCACTAGTGGCAGCGAAGATCCGGTACACCTTTTTCCCCACCATAAGTCCTCATTGGTGGGAATGATGACACGGCTCATTAACTTTCTCTATTACAAAGGTCCATCCAGATGCTTCTGTCCCCACTCCCCGGATTGATGACGTTCTGACCCAGTTTCGGCACCGCGGTACAGCTTTGGGGATGCCTGACGAAATGATAATGCAAGAGAAATCACGCCCTGATCCACACAGAGTGGACTCCACCTCAGGAAACCAGGCAAATGAGCAGCGCATTGAGAAACTGGAGCAGCAGATGACCCAGCTATTCGGCAAGGTACAGCAGGGGCTTGTGGGTAGTCTTAATTCACACTCTTGAGCTTCTCTCCGTCTTTCTCTTCACCAAGAGGCTCTGCTTGTCCCAGGCTTCTGCGGGCCAAGGCCCCGACCCAGCCGCTGCTGTGCACTCTGTGGTATGGAAAGCCAAAAGGGACACTGATCAAACTTCAGAGAGTGAATGTGACAGCGCAAAAGGAAAGCGGGTACGCTCGAGAATCCCCTGTCCCAGAGGTCCAAGAGGGAAGCAGGTGGTAAAACACACCAAACTCAAGGGGTCTGACAGGTGCAGTAACTCTCCATTACAGTGTCTCAACATACAGTATATCAGACTTTGAGGCTCAGAACTTATTTTTCCATAGAGCCAAAGGCTTTTGATCTGATCCTGTAATTAATCTAGTCCCAACTCCTCCCCATTTGCGATTGCTCTCAGACATGAATGATTACACTGCCATCAAGTTTCGAACACCAGTTCGTTTGGCTTTGCTGGAGTCAAGACAGTAATGCTTGTTCTGCTTCTGCATTTTAATGATGATTTATTGTTAGAAAAAGTTGAAAAACCCGGGTTTATACCGACCTTCAATGTAATGCATCTAAAAAGAGCAGTGATGGATCATTCATGTATCTAGAACTGGGAGTCGTTGCTTGGCTTAGGTTTACACGTGTAGTTCATGTTTGTGGGTAAGAATCCGGTCTGAGATATTTGCAGGTTAAATTAGTAAAAATGCCAGAAGCATTTTAGAGCAAGTCTTTGTTCTCATCTCGCTAGGCCAAACTCTGTCTTTGCTAATATTATAATTATATATATATATATTAGTCTTTGCTAATATTCTAGTTGTCCTGCTTGATTAATGAAGCTCGTCTGATGTCCCTGTTCGCTGTAGGGAAGCAGACACACAGAAGCGAAGGGGCTCAAAGCTCCCTGCTGGTTCTCGGCAGAGAGCAGCTGTCCAGGACCAGGAGCCCTCAGCCTGCGCAGGTCCAGCCAAGCAAAGCCTCAGGACGGACCGTGGCCCTCCAGACAAAGGGCCCCATCACACAGAGGAGGAAACTTATAGGGTGTGCAAACCAGCTCTGGCCATCTGTAGTGTTATTCAATATGTAAATGGGTCTGTGTAGAGAAACGTGTGTGTGTGTGTGTGTGTGTGTGTGTGTGCAGGCCATAGTGGAGGAGCGAGACCAGGAGCGGGAGCGGCGCTGGAAGGCGGAGCAGGCCGTGAGGAAGCTGATGGAGCAGGTGAAGGGTCTGCAGACCCGTGTCACTGAGGAGAGGGAGCTGCAGAGTCTGGCCACGCACACCACAGACAGGTGAGGGCTAGCACGGACAGGTGAGCGCTAGCACGGACAGGTGAGTGCTAGCACGGACAGGTGAGCGCTAGCACGGACGGGTGAGCGCTAGCACGGACGGGTGAGCGCTAGCACGGACGGGTGAGCGCTAGCACGGACGGGTGAGCGCTAGCACGGACGGGTGAGGGCTAGCACGGACGGGTGAGCGCTAGCACGGACGGGTGAGGGCTAGCACGGACGGGTGAGCTCTAGCACGGACGGGTGAGGGCTAGCACGGACGGGTGAGCGCTAGCACGGACGGGTGAGCGCTAGCACGGACGGGTGAGCGCTAGCACGGACGGGTGAGGGCTAGCACGGACGGGTGAGCGCTAGCACGGACGGGTGAGCGTTCTCCTGTTGAGGATACAGTGAGATATATTTTATGAAATATTTCAGTTTAGATTTCAATTAGTTTAATTTAGATTTAGTTTAAGAAAAATACCGATTTGCAGTACTGGGCAAAATAAGTAAATGGCAGTTTTTTCTTTACCTTTTTCATAATAGGTTGTGTTTTTTTGGGGGGGGACAAAATTGACTGAAGTAAATGTTTCTACTACCACCACAAACCTAACCTCTATTCTTATACATATTTATAAATACATGATATTTATTATGATATTTATTATGATACTTGTAGGTAAATCAATATTTTCATCACAGAACACCAAGGTAGATTAAAGGGCAAGTATTCCATATGGATGAGACTCTTATTGTGGCGAGATGATGGCCACTGTGCTAATCTCTAGAGTTCCAGCCCCTTCTTACGTGGTGATAAATCATTCTTACAGAGAAGCCCAAAGGTAAAGTGTTAATGGGAGAGCGTCAGCCGTAGATCGTCCATCACAACATTCCTGCCACCTCTGCAGTATCAGTGATGCTGTCTTTATACCAGCCAGAGTAAACTCCATTAACACTGCCAGAATATGACGGGGTGTACACTTTATATGTTTATTAAATGTACAATTTGTAGTTAGGTGATTATAGAATTCATGGAATTGTTTTGATACGTTTGTAATCCGAGTTCGAAAACATGAGTTCAGATTGTAGTGAACAATTAGAACGAGATCTTTCTTGTGGCATGAGAACATTTTTCTAAAAATGAACAGTATTCAAGCTTACAAAGAAAAGGTGAAGCAGGTCGGTTGTAGATGTGCGTTAACCTCACACCGCCGTACGTGCATGCAGGCTGAAGGAGCTGTTGCTGAAGGAACGCTCGGACCGGGCCGAGCTGCAGGCTCGGGTGGAGGAGTTGGAGGAAAGGTGTAGGACCAGGTCAGAGCAGGTGGAGCAGCTCCGCAGCAAGGAGGACCTACACAAGAGGGCGCTGCGCAGTCTGGAGGAGAGCGTGGCGCAGGAGGAGGCCCGCGTGACTTCACAGCAGGCCGAGGCGGTAATGCTCCTACCCCAGCGGACTTCCTCAGTGGTGCTAGCAGGCAGAGCCCAGCAGTGTCATGGGAAGGTTAAAGTGATTTGGCTTCGTGACGAGCCTCTTTTGAGCATTCTGGTGTCTCCTGCCCCGTCTTTCTCTCTGACAGATGAAGAGGAAGCAGGAGTTGGAAAACAGGAGTGCCGTCCTGAAGAGGGAGGTGGAGATACTCCGCGCGTCTGTGAAGCAGTACAAAGACAAGCTGCAGCACCTGCAGGAGCTGCTTACCTCCAGAGAGGAGGCGCACAGGTGCACGTCTCTCACACACACACACACACACACACAGAACCATAAAAAGATTTAACCCTGAGAAACATCTTACACACTTTCCATTTCAATCTGGAGCCAAAGAAATGACGAGAGACCCAAAATGGAGCGCAGAAGTGGCAAAGTGTAGACATGTCAGTCCAGTGCTGTTTTAATATAGTACATAAAGCCACATGCCTACAGGCTGCAAATGAAGCATCTTAAACGTGCTGCCTCACAGAGTCCCACCTACAGTAGTTTTTCCCCCTGCGTGTGGTTCAGGAAGGATCTGGGATCACGACTGCTCCCTGGTGGGCCCGAGTTCCGGGAGGCCGTTGGGAGGGAGGTGTCTGCTGCCGAGCAGAGGCACGCTCAGAGACAGGCCGACACGGAGCAGAGGCTAGCCGAGGCTAAACTCCACTACGCCGCCCTAGAGGACGAGTTCCGCATGGCTCTCGCCATTGAAGCGAAGCGCTTCTCCGAGGTAGGCCTGGGGTTGGCCTCTGCCTTTGTGTTTCTACACGTGCTGGACAACGTCTAACCAAGATTAAGCCAGTTTTCTAGGTGTATTTCATATACTATGAAAGTATTATGACGTGCTAAATTTGTTTGGATGATTAGCTCATCATTTTACTACTGTCT
The DNA here is from genome assembly GCA_020368025.1 of Brachyhypopomus occidentalis. Classification (NCBI taxonomy): domain Eukaryota; kingdom Metazoa; phylum Chordata; class Actinopteri; order Gymnotiformes; family Hypopomidae; genus Brachyhypopomus; species Brachyhypopomus occidentalis. The sequence continues at coordinate 121,941 of JAGXOD010001411.1, forward strand.
GTGTGTGCCTTGCTGTGCATGGGGCCAGGTGAAGGAAGGCTTTGAACACGTGTCTGCTGAGCTCCTGGAGGTGAAGTCCGCTCTGAGCGAGCGTCAGCTGAGAGAGAAGCAGTCAGGTTCTCTGGTGCAGGAGCTCACGGCCATGGTGAAAGAGCAGAAAGCTCGCATAGCTGATCTCATCAAAGCCAAACACCACGCTGTGACGGAACTAAAGGTGTGGCATCGTTTCCTTTATTTCAACTTAGATTTCGGTTATTTCACCTATACTTGGCACAGATGTTTACTGTATTTTAAAGATCAGTCTGCTCGGTTTATGTGTCTCTGGAAACCTTTAAAATACCCCCTTTGTTTTTCTTCTTCTGCTGGATGTGTTCAAGGCACGAGTACGGACACTCGAGGAGAAGACCGAAGACGACAGGCGCCTGAGTGTGCAGCTGGAACTCCTGAAGAAGGACAAGTCGAAGCTGATCTCCCAGCTCACTGCCCAGGAGTCTGTCATAGAAGGGCTCCGTGCAGAGAGGAGGATCTGGGGGCAGGAACTAGCCCAGCAAGGTCCCACACCACACCGCGGAAGAAGTTAACATCGTCGTCAAACCGTTAACATTTCGTTAAACGTTAACGCGCTGACTGTTTTGTGTAGGAGCTTCGCTCTCCCAGGACAGAGGTCGCCTAGAGGCTAAGATTGAGGTCCTGACCACTGAGCTGGAAAGCCTGAAGAAGCAGAGTGAGAGGGACAATGATGCACTGAGGATCAAAGCAAAGATAGTAGACGATCAGACGGAGACGATCCGGAAGCTAAAAGAGGTGATGTCGCTTCCAGCCGTGATGAAGTTGAGCTCGGACGACATGCAGGTAGAGTGAGGGGATAAAACGTGGCGTCGTGTCCCCTGTCAGGCGGTGCAGCAGCGCGATGAGCAGCTGCGTGGAGTGCGTGAGGAGCATCTGCAGGCCCAGAGGAGCCTGCAGCAGCGACTGGAGGAGGAAGCGACCACGTCCGCCGAACTCCGAGACGCAGTGGAGAAACTCGGCCTCAGGAAGGAGGAGCTCAAACAGCAGCTCCTCGACAAAGAGGATGAGCTGGATGAGCTCAAGGAAGCCTACAGGTGTGTGTGTGTGTGTGTGTGTGTGTGTGTGTGTGTGTGTGTGTGCGCGTGTGCGCTACATTACCTAACCCCACTCTCTCTTTGGCTAGCGACACACTGACCCACTATGGGTTGTCCGATGGTGTTAGTGACTGAGCATTGCTCAATCTCACGGTTATCTGCACCATTGGCTCTAGTTCTTGTAAGCACTGTTTTGACAGATTGTGCATTGAATCGGTGTTGGCGGGAGCCACAATCAGTTCGGATTGGCTGGTTCAGTCTAAATTTAATAACAGGGTTTTGAATCAAATTGTGGCTTGACCTACCGAGCCAGTGTGCTGGGCTAACATGCAATATAACATATGTTTGCTGCACAGAGAGTAATTATGTTGTGTTAGCTCTGTAGAGAACTGGAGGGCCATTTGTTATTACCTTGCTCTATGCAATTTTATGAAAGGAAGGAGAACGCGAAGAGGTAGGAGTCAGATCTCAGCATGTTCGTTATAAGGTTTCCTGTTGGGAGATTTATCTTTTGCGCAAGCCCAACGAATGAGTTCTTATACGTGGGTGATGAGGCCGAGTGCAGGCGATCAGTCGCCCGCACCTGCCGTTAGTCCTGCAGTGTCACCTTGGTCTGTCCCTGCACTTACTGACAAAGTCCCCAAGTCTTGTTTTGTGTTTTGTTGCCCTTCGTGACGGTGTTGTGTTCCGACAGTCTTGTCATTGTAATACCGACGATAAGGACGATGATAACGCCGACCTGTTACTGTTGTACCACGCCAGCGCCGCGAGCCGAAAGTGGCAGGACAAGGCGGACCTTCTCGGCAGGCTGGAGAGCCAGGTGAAGCGCATGAAGGAAGTCTTCGACACGAAGGAGAGGGCTCTACAGGAGGACAGGGACAAGGCTGTCCAGGCACACAAGTAAGGGCGCAGAGGTGGCTCGGTACCTCGCACCTCGTCTGTGTTTTTTGCTGACGTCCTCCCGACATCGTTCGCTTTCAGGGCAGCTGTGGAGAAGCTTCACGGTGTGGACGACGCCTTCCGTAGACAGCTGGAGTCGATACAGGCTTCCCATCAGACTGAACTGCTACGACTGGCTAATGAAAAACAGAAGCAGCTAGAACAAGGCAACCTGAGGGTACGCCAGTGTAGATCCGTTCGCCACATACATTTCACGTCGTTCAGGTTATGTTGTTTGTCTTTATGACGCCAGATGTGGAATCGTATGAGAGATGTTATTGGGCAGTGCTGGGTTCTTCCGTCTGCTAATTTGCAATATTGTGATTCTCATGCAATCCAGCTGCTACTCTTTATACACCGAGACGATGACTGTGATTAAGACAGCCGGTGTGCTGTTTAAAACATTTTCAAACACTGTGTGAGACTGAGCGGTCGGATCTGTTGAAGCACAGAGCCTAAACTGATTTGGTATGAGGATTATAGATCGATCTCTGCATGTTTCTTCAGGTGATCCAGGTGGAAGATGAGATGAGACAGCTCCTGGAGGAAACCGAGAGCAACAAAAGAGCAATGGAGGAGAAAATGAGGCGCCTCACCAACGTGCTCAGAGACTTCTAAACTCATGAATGCTATTTCCATTAAACAACTTACCTACACTCAGATGTGCCTTTTAGTCACAAAGTATATGTAGTATTTTGTTAATTATTTACATAATTTATTTTGTTATTTAACTTTGTCGCAGTGTATGTCGCACTGCAACAATCACCAGTAAAAGAAGGTTCCCTTGAGTTTTTAGTCTGGAGGACGTTTGGGGGCGGATCACTTGCGAATTTATATAATTTTTTGTTATATTTTTTTGTAAAGTGCTGCAAATCATGAAATGCACTTTTATTGTAACTGGCTGATATTTCAGTTTGTAAGCTGTTTGGATATTGGCCATGTTTTCCCTTTTTGGGTGCTTTTAGGATCATAAACGAAAACTTCGTTTTACTTCCTTAGAATGATTATATGAAAGGTGTATTTTGTTATTTTGGGTATGCGGACGCCTGAAAATAAGTTAGTGACTCATTAAATTATTTTATGATAACACTTTTGTTTCTTGTTCTTTTTGGGGTTGAGCAACTGCCGAAGCCGTGATGTTGCTATGGTAACGGTAACTGAACGTCATTTCCTTTCATTTAAAATCCCCCGAGCACAGTTGTTACTCTGAGGTAAATACCATGAATGGGGTTTTCTTTTAACCCCCCTTCACCGTTATTTAATTAGTTGTGGGTAACCTGGATGGATAACCGCTTCCTCCGAGGCAAACCTGAATGGTCGCGATAGTATATTTTGAGAATCATTCCGAGTTGTGGAGTCTGAAACTATGGCTGAACTGACCAGCCTCTCACATGCAGCTCCGAATGGGTCCAGTCGCCATGAGAAGAGTTTGGGTCTCCTCACAATTAAATTTGTGACGCTGCTTCAAGAGTCCAAGAATGGAGTCCTGGACTTAAAAGTGGTAAAGTTTGTTGGCTAACTATCCTAACTCTTCCTTAAATAGCTCAAGGTTTGCTAGTTGACCAGCCAGTGGATAAGGTGCTGAATGAACAAACCTTTACCTGCCTTCATCTTGGCTGTGTTTGGTTACTTCTCTAAGTGTGCTAGCTGTCCTAGCTAACTTAAGAGGAATAGTCATGTACATCCAGTTAGCCTGTTATGTACCTAGAACTTTCTCGCAAGTTTAACGTGTAGCCGAGATTGGACGTTGGCACATGGGCTTCACGGAGTTTCCCTGGCAGATGATCTTGGGTTTGATTTAGCAGTGAGTTGTCTAGCTAAAATGTTAATGTTGGCTAACTTACCTGACTGCTCATAAGCAGAGGAGTTTGAGGACATAGGACAGTCTGTTTTTCTGGTAAACACTGATAAACCTCTTCTTTCTGACAAGGATAAAATGTACCTAACTAGTTTATCTACCACCACATAGATTCTTGTGTGCCCCTCCCCCTCCTCTTTTGTCTACCTGGGAACCTAATTGCTAATCTGACAGTAGATGTTCACACTGGGGTCTCTTGTTCTGCCAGCTGTTTTGTTTGCTATAGTGAGATGTGTACTGGGTTTGTTTTTTTTTGCGATCCTAATTACAGGCTGCAGACACTTTAGCTGTCAGACAGAAAAGAAGAATCTACGACATCACAAATGTGCTTGAAGGGATAGGACTCATCGAGAAGAAGACGAAAAACACCATCCAGTGGAAGTAAGCGTGAAGACCGACATTTCTGCACAGTGATGCTTGAATATGCTCCTTTTAAAATTTAGGCTATGTCCTCCTCACTTTTTAGAGTGCTTTACTGCTGTTAATATTAGTTTTTTAACCGTCATCTCATTCTTAATCAGGGGGGAGAGTTCTGGCTGCCAACCTCAGGAGATCTTGGAACAGGTGGAACTTCTGAAGGCTCAGATATCTGAGCTGGAGAGACAGGAGAGAGAACTGGATATACAAAAAGAATGTCTACAGCAGAGCAACAAACACCTGAAGGAAGACCCAGACAATCACAGATATCCTTTTCGCACAGTTTACTGGATATAAAAGCTGGAATTATAAAAACTCAGTTTATTTACAAATTGAGATTATCTTTTTACCAGATTTACCAGTTTACCTTCTTTGAAAGCTCCACACCTTAAGATACCTGGAAAAATGTGAAATCCCAGCATAATCCCAGCACCATTGTTTGGAAAAGTAGCGCTAATTATATGAGCGCTCAACTGTGGCAGTGTGCATTTGTTGAGAGTCCAGTTTTTCTGGTATGTAATCTAAGCTTGATGCTAGATTTTCAGGCCCCTTTGCCCACCAACATTTCGTCTTTCCACGGATTTCGATGATTTTCTTTCAAGCTTAGGTTTGACATCTAGTGCCCTGTGGTGGTTTTGATCATAAAACGTCTGCTTTTCTTGTCAAAATGCTGAACGGACTGGCCAGTTTAATGTTCCGTTTACACATTCCTTGAACATAGTCTGTGGTCCAAGTCTTTGGTCATGTTTTCCTTTACTGTGTGTACATATAGTTATGTGACACATGACGATATATGTGACGTGTTCAGTGGCGATACCCTTCTGGCAGTGATGGCACCTGCAGGGACTCAGCTAGAGGTTCCAGTGCCTGAGATGGTATATAAAAAAAACCCAACAATATTGAAAATGTCTGCAGCCAAACATGGAGCTGTCTTTGACAGGCAGGTGAAAAACACATTTTGACTAGTCGGTGTTGACATTTTTTGTTTTTGTTTACACTTTTTTTATTCTAGGGTCAGAATGGCCTGAAGAGATACCAGGTGAACCTGCGGAGTCACTCGGCTCCCATTCAAGTGATGCTGATCAACAGGGAGACGGGCAGCTCCAGGCCCGTGGTGTTCTCTGTCCCGCCCCCGGACGACTCCTACGCTATGCCCACTCCGCCCCGCACGCCTGCCAGCCAGCAGCGTTTCCCCATCTCCTCCTCAGACTCCTGCAGTCTGGCGCCCGGCCAGCTGAAGCACCACATCACTCCCTCCTCCTCTCCTCCTGATGTCCATATGGGTACATGCGGCAGTGTGGCCTGTGTTCTTGCAAATGCAGATTTGTAGGCACTGGCATTTGCATATTTTTGTCTGACTATTAATCTCCGTCTTATGTTGCTACTCTTCTATGGTAATTTCCCTTTGTGACTCAATAAACATCTATGTTTATGAAATGTAATATATATATATATATATATATATATATATATATATATCTCCTCAATATGATTGTAAAGATCATTTTTAAGTTTATATGATTCCTCCATTTCTTACATTGACCCCCCCCCCCCCCACTCCCCCCTTGTAAGAGTGCCATCCTGAGTCCCCCGTCAGCCAGTGCCTGCTGATGCCGGAGCCCCTGGTGGGCACTGAGGGGGTGGAGCAGTCACACCTGGTGGGCACTGGGGGGCTGGTGCAGTCCCACGGGGGGCTGGCCGGGCAGGACGTGGCCTCCATGCTGGATGTGGGCAGCCTGCTGAGACTGAACACTGTGGAGCAAATGAAGGAGGAGCGTGAAGGTAGGAGCTCGTGTGCCGCACCACAGTAGCGTTTACAGCTGACTCAACTGGGATCTGTCCTGATATGTGTGTGTGTGTGTGTGATGTCCTTTAATATCTGATTTGTTTATCTTAAAAGTTGTTTTGTGTTTTCAAGGGGTTGCTGACCTCATTGATGAGCTCATGTCATCAGATGGTGAGTTCCACACACTGGTTGGGTTTGGTGAAGTATGTAAAATGCTGAACTAGTCTGCTGTTGCTCACTGCCCCCTTGTGGCCAAATCACTCCTAGCCATGATCGTCATGTGTGCAGGTATTACTGTAAAAGTCCCGAGAGAGAGAGTCTAAAGATTCTGTTTATGCCAGGACTGAAGGAAGCCATGTGCTTACTCATCTGAATCACTGTAGATCCCCCCCCCCCACCTTAAACGGTCACGCATGAGTCTCTGTGTGTGCGCAGTAGCACTAACGTATTTTTTGTCTCTGTAGTTTTCCCCCTGTTGCGACTGTCGCCCAACCCAGGTGTGGATTACAACTTCAACCTGGACGACAATGAAGGAGTCTGTGACCTCTTCGATGTACAGATTCTTAATTATTAAGGGAACCTTAAAGCTCCACTGGGTTTTGGCATTGCTCGCTCTGAATAGAAGTCGTCCTCTTTTCCATGGCAACGTTCCATGGCCAGAGCGCTGCTGTTACCCAAATTTCAAAACAAATGCTTGGTGATCTCCACACCCTTCAGTTTGCCCCTAATTCACAGGAATATTTAAACGTGCCCTTCCTGTGATGTCACTGCCAGTGACACATTTTGAGAAATACTGATCACTATTTACTTTCAGTACCATCAGTGGTTAAAAAGTGAATGTTTCGGCACTGATGGAGTAGCATAATGCTTCAGAAAAGATTGCTGATGAACAGACATGCTGTGTATGTACTGGAGTGTGTGTGTGTGTGTGTGTGTGTGTGTGTGTGTGTGTGTGTGTGTGATGTCCTTTCAGCATGTCTGTAGAGATCTGGGTTTCTCCCGTTGTCCTCACTCACTGGATAGGCAGTCATTAGTGCTTGTTCCATATTGTTTTTTGTTTCCGTTTATGTGAACACTGGTGCTGCCTTATTTCAAGCTTTCGAGAAACAAAAAGTGTTTGCTTTGTACAATAAGTTGCTTATGCAGACTTGTATCTAATTTAAATAATTTCAAGACTTCTTAAATGAATGTTCTGTTCAGCTGCCTTGATCTATAGGTCTTTTGAACTGACCAAACACTTGTGCCTTTTGTAGCACTTTTTTTGAACGTCTGCTTTCTTCCTGTCTTTTGCCTAATCAAAGCATTCTTGTGGTTTGTTTTGCACATTTTTTTTATGAAAGGTTTTATATAAAACACTTGCATATGTGAATGTTGTGAATTTTCAGTTTTTTGGGGACAGAGTATACATAAACCACTCGTTTTGAGCTTAACAAGTTTGTATTTTCAATTAGCCGAGCCATGTGTAACATTCCTCTTTAGTTTCTTGTTTCCCATGTTGTGCTGCGTGACTAACAGTTAATACTGAAAGCCCACATTTAAACTAATCGCTTAAATCATCATACTCAGGCCGCCCCGGCGTAATTTGGCTTACAGTGGTGGCAACCTCACATGGCCCACAGTTCCTGATGCTTTAGAGCAACATCAATAGCACAGAGTCACGGTATTATAAAGTTATATATGGTCATTTGGAAGTGATTTCAATATTTTTTCCCCCTTAGTTTGTAAGATGAAGAATACGATTCTGTAGACAGTGCAGGATATCACCTGTTGTCCCCATAAGAGGGTGAGGTGGGGCTAAGAAAGCATTAAAAAGGATTTTTTATGACACTGGTGACTATTCCACTGTCTGTAGCTATATAATTCTCTTTCTGTGGGGTAGGTTAAAGAATACTTCACTGTCCTCTGAAGACATGAAGTATACCTTTTGTGAATCCCAGATCTGATGATTGTACATGAAAGCTGATGCGTTTCTCACAAATGTAACCTCAGAAAGCACATTCTAGTCATTTGTTCAGTATACTGTATCAGGAAATGCTGTAGGAGAGTGTCTGTAAAGAGGTGCGTCCTACAAGATGGTAAAGATCCTGAACATAGCAGTAAATCAACAAAAGTCAGATGGGGAAAACATTTTTTAGCATTCTAAAAGCTTTGGCATTAATTTGGCATGCACTGGCATGATTTGCTGTAAGTATATGCTTTAGTTGTTGATTTGGACTCTCCAGAGTTTCCACATTTTGAGATCGGGGTTAATTCTTAAAATATGTTGCCGCGATAACATCTCCTATCTCCCGATGACTGGTTCCATTTATCAACAGTTCGGGGTCATCAGTACTGACTGCAGGGGTTGTACTCTGGCACAGGTTTGTCTGGGCATGAGTTCAACAACACACTGCATGCCGTGATAGGGATTTTGTCCCATGACTGATTCTTTTAGTAAATTTGACAGCCGCAACGTCTTTGCGTGTGAAGGTATATGCCTCACGTGCACAGCCCGATTCGCATCACAGAGACGCATGTTGCTGTTTCGACTCACCCTGCTCTTGATGCTTATTGCTGTGTCTTGGGTCTCTGCCATTTTGTATGACGTACCTCTTTTGGTTAGCAGACACTCTAACGTTCTATTGAGGTTTGTGAGAGTCCTTCAGTGATTTCCGACTCCCTTTGTGGGCCCCAGGGCAGGGAAACACACTCATCCTTCAGAGTCTCAGCTGGGAGGAGGTTCATGACATGAGGTGTTTGTGTTGCTCTTTAAACTGGATCGTGTTTATTATGATAACTCTGTTGAAGGTAGTACCTCATGACATAGATAGCTGAAACACAGCTCATATCTCCAGTTTTCAGAAAACCTTTACAGTGCTTCTCTTTAGTCATACTGTGCATATATAGAGGTAAATAAACAGGTCATTAGGTGTGACCCCCAGTTATGGATAAGATGAGCCATTTGAAGCCATTTTTCTTCCTCAAGTACAATTGGATAAGAAAGAGGAGATGCACATAGTCATATAGCCTTATTCTTACTTTTGTAGCGGTCACTTCTAACTAATTAAACAAACCACATAAATATTCCGAATGCTTTAGCATTTGAGTGCACAAACTGAAACCTCAAATTCAGTCACACACGTCTGCTGAATTGGCTGCCTTTACTTTTATACTTTAAAACTTTGTGAACTGATCACTTATTGAGCCGTAATGTAAATAAGTCTGTCGAGGCTTCTTCAGATGGTTTAGCTTTACACCCTTTAAAGGTCGATCGCTTTTTCTCTGTCCCTTTCTTGGTATGATCGCTAGATTAAAAGAAATTCCCCTTCATCATTCATAATAGCCAGATGGAAATTCCCTGAACATATGGTCACTTGTGCCGAATTAATAGGGATGTTAGGGAGTTACGTATATACCCGTCCCAGTCGTATATACCCATCCCAGTCATATAAAGCACGCTTGTGATTTTATACTGAAACGCCCACGTGCACTGATAGGTGAAAACAGGATCGTTGTCACCACCGCTGAGATTCCGTCTACAAAATATTAATGTATAGCTGTATAAAGAATATTTCCAGTGTCGACACCCTCTAGTGCCATAGCACCCCCTCCTGGTCGAATATGTAGCCTTGTAAAGTACTGCAATATTTTATTTTGTAATTCACTAAGCCAGTGAATTTATTTATTTCGCAGTTCATCAAAAGTATTTTTCACAAAAAAGATTTTGTTTTTGTGAGTCACAAAAATATTAACTAGCCTACATGAAAATAGTTTTTATTGGCCATCCATCAATTATCTGTACCGCTTAATCCCGCCAATCTCCGGCGAAGGCAGGGATCGCCAGTCCACCACATGGCCAACACACACACACCTCTACGGGCAATCTAGAGTGACCAAACAACCTAACATACATGTCTTCGGACTGTGGGAGAAGACACACGCAGGGAGAACATGCAAACTCCACACAGAGCAGCCCAGAGAATCGAACCCAGAGCGCCTTGCTGCGAGGAGACAGTGCTCACCACCACACCACTACGCCATGCAACAATGTGAGTAGCCTATATACGTATATATGTAGAGTAAATATTTGTAATTGTGTACTTTTCTTAAATGTACGTATATCAAAAATATTTTTTAAATGTACATATTTTTGTCCAACATATTTCCTTTATAGGTTAGTATGCTAATATTAGGTTAATAGTGCCTTTTCTTAAAGTTCTTATCAATGATAATAATAACCAACATATTTCATATATTTTTGTTGTGGACCACAGGACCCAACATCTTTTTACTGAGCTACTATTAGAAACCTTGGTCACTCCTGTACTAAACTCAACCAGTGGGGTCAGTCCACATATCAGAGACGCTGATTACAGGCTTTGTAATGTAACACTTGTTTGCCACCTGTATTAAATATTCTCATATGGAAAAGCTGCTGGTCTTTGGGGAGTGTGAATTGGAATTGAAAGACACCTCTACTCCCTCCTCCAGCCCCCTCTGTGCCGATCTCCTCCACTGGCCGACGCCCTTAGCGAACTTCAGCACGCGCTGTCTGAAGGAGGCGCCGATAAACGCGTAGAGTACAGGGTTCAGGCAGCAGTGGGTCAGAGCCAGACTCCTCGTGACCTGAATCGCCCGGTCCAGGGCTTTGCTCACCCCACAGTGGGTCACCAGCGCATGCATCGTATCCATGGTGCGGCTGAACTTCAGCACGTTGTAGGGCAGCTGCGTGAGCACGAATGCGCCCACTACGACAAGCAGCACGCGGACGGGCCGCCACCTCCTCCTCCCTCTGCTGTCCGGCGGGAGGCCCAGCAGCGCGCGCACCACACGGGTGTAGCAGTACACCATCACCGCCAGCGGCGCCAGGAAGCTCAGCACCACCTGGAGAATTTCCACGGTCACCTTCGCCTGGAGCGCCGCGTCGGACGGGTACACGGCCATGCACACCCTCCCGTCGGGCAGGTCCCTCACCGTGCAGAGCACCAGCTCGGGGATCCCCAGCAGGAATGCGGTGGCCCACACGGCGAGGCCAAGTTTGGCCGAATGCTCCTTCCTGAACGCCCGGCCCAGCCTCCCGTCCCTCGGCGCGGGTGTTAGCGCCAGGTATCTGTCCAGGCTGATGCACGCCAGGATAAGCATACTGCAGGTGAAGTTGACGGTGTACAAAGCGGAAACAAGCTTGCACAGCGCCTCTCCGAGCTCCCAGCCGCGCACAGCCGCCGTAGCCCAGAAGGGCAAAGTCAGCAACAGGAGCAGGTCCGCCACGGCCAGGTGCACCACCAGCGCGTCCGTCAGCGTCCTCGTGCGCTGGGCGCGCACGTACACGGCCACCACCAGAGCGTTGCCCGCTACGCCCACCACCAGGCACAGCCCGTACACCAGCGGCACGAAGACTCGCGCAAAGGAGCGCACGTCATGCTTCTCACAGATGGTTTGGTAGTCGTCATAGCTGAAGTTGTAGCTGTTATTCTCCGCGTAGTCATAGTTCTCCTCTTCTACATAATCCATTGTCGTTATAATGTCTGCAGAACAAGAGCAGTTATTCGTCTCGCTGTCCGGAACTGTGTTAAAGACGTTTAGAGACCGAACAACAATTAGTACATGCTTAAAGCGAGAAGTAAAAACACGAGTTTCTTTTTATTCTAAAATCAAAGTAGAGTGCCAGCCCAACCCAGGATTAAACCCAGCGCTCACAGATAGAAAACACCTCTGAAGTAGACCAATAACGCTCCCCAACGATCTTCCACGTCATCCCACATTAGACAACCAGTTTCAGCAAAGGCGGAGTCACCACCCAACCCTTGGAGGCAAACATGCTCTGTCCCCCAGAACTCTCATTTTACCCCATAAGTCTCCATTACAATGTGAAAATCCCTTAATGACTGTATTAGCTCCCACAGTAAGTACTTTAAACACATGATTGCATCAACTCACAGAAGTACAAACAACGGCTGCATTACAGTTTTTATGGACTCAATCAATATATATGCAGGACTTAATTTTTTTTGTGAAGAAAGCCAATATTGTGGGCGTGGCTACCTGCACTAGCGTGTGTTCAACATGATTTGAATATTTGCAACATGAGTATTGATTGTATCTCTCATTTAACGTCTCCCTGTGCATATGGTAACCAGACGTTATCCCAGATTGCCTTAAGCACGGAAGAACAGAATTCCTGGCATTCCTGCTGTACTGTAACAAACACTGCCGGAAAACAGTTCCCAAATGTCTGTTGTTAATTCCAGGCGGCGTGTCACGGACATTCGCTGCATCCGTGCCCTTTTGGGTGCCCACTACACTCACGGGGCACCACAGTCTTCTCAAGCCCTTCACGAACAACCCTGGTCTGGAATGCTGACGAGTCCCGCCCAGTCGAATAAGGTACATTTAGACTGTTCAACAAGTGCAAAATTTAATGCACATTTCCGGTCTTCAAAGCTGAGCTGAATGCCTTTGTGTTTAAAACTGGACGGTTTTCACAAATGATGATTTCATCCCAGTACATTTTTACTCGCATATAAACTTCAGACCTAAAACCCTTTCAAATGTTTATATAAGCCCAGACATGTTTACAGATACGTAAACTTCTAATGTAGGACACGCTGATACTACTAGAGTGTCATCTCTTACCTTGCCTAGCTGGCCGAGAAGCCAGGAAGATCTCCTCACAAATACTGAAAGAGCTCGCAGGGAGAACACCTTTATGTGTGTGCGTGTGTGTGTGTGTGATTGAGAAAGAGAGAAGGGGGAGGCAGAGGAACTGTTCCCAAAAGATTGCGTTGCAAAAACAGCAGAGATGGACGAACTTCGTGCGAGAGTTTTCTGCGTCTACTCGAGAATAATTATAGCTCTGCCGCTTTACATGTGATTGTGGTCGACCATGTTCCTAAGAGGATGTGCAGGCAGGAAGGAAGACAAACATTCTTTGATAACAACCGAATATACAGCTCGGCGTTCAGCCGCCACGGGGCTGACTGGAACCTCGCCAGCCTCCATCCAGTGCGGGCGGAGCAGTCCACATCAGCACCGTCAGGTCCATCACTTCCAGTTTGGGTTCCGCATACGAACGACTGCTGAACTCAGTCAGCACTTTCATTATTATTAATCTTTTGGTGTCGGTCACTTGTCCATTTTTTCCGCGTGGGTTGACGGAGGAAGAGTTCAGCTTCAGTAAGAGTCACAGATCTGTGTGCTGAACAACGCAGAGATGCGGTAGAAAAATGCGGAATTCCGTGTCCTTCCCAGAAATGAATTTCCAGGATAACTGAATGTTTTGATATGTCTACACACATTATAAACACATATTGCTAAATTCCTGAACCTTTCTCTCTGTTTATATATGCAGTACCACCTCTATAAAATGCTTGTTCATACCAAACTTTATTTTTTGGTTTTCAATTATTTTACATACTGTTTAGACTTTTCTGTTTCTGGTCGACTGAACAACTCTCGGTAGTGTCACCTTGGTTACTGCGCTGTGTCTCCTGCATGTTACGTCCATGTGCTCATGTCAAAACCTGTCTCCACTTGGACCTGACTGGTGTTTAAACAACTGCTGGGGCAAAACACCACCATCATCAAGTCAAAACACACATGTGCTTTCCCTCATTTTAAATGCACTGTAGAAAACTATGATTCTGACTTACCAACAGGTCCTCTGTTCAAAGTCCCCTACAGTTCTGTTTGGGCTCCAAGACTAAACATGTACTAAACAAGCCAGATTGTGTTTTACATTTACATTTACATTACATTTACGGCATTTAGCAGACGCCCTTATCCAGAGCGACTTACAAAAAGTGCTTCATTGTTTTACTCAGAACAAAATCTCTAGCTAGTTAGTTTAGGCTAAAATCAGGAAGAAACTTTAAGCAAAGATATTATTAGATACAGTCAGTATGGACGCCTAGATATACTCAAATATATACTGAGAAAACCCTACTTAAAAGATAAAAGCAAGAAAAGTCATTACAGTCACAGATATTTAATACATGCTAGTGTAGTAAAATTTAATTTAAGTGCTCTTGAAACAGATGTGTCTTCAGTCTTCGCTTAAAAACAGCAAGAGACTCTGCCATTCGGACACTCAGTGGAAGTTCGTTCCACCACTGAGGTGCCAGAACTGAAAAAAGTCTGGATGCATGTTTTCCGCATGTCCTGAGAGATGGTGGGTCAAGCCGAGCTGTGCTTGAAGCTCGAAGAGCTCTGGGTACAGATCGGGATTTGACCATTGCCACCATGTATGGAGGTGCTGGTCCATTCTTAGCCTTGTAGGCCAGCATCAGGGTTTTATATCTGATGCGGGCAGCTACAGGAAGCCAGTGAAGAGAGCGCAGCAGAGGAGTAACATGGCTGAACTTAGGAACATTGAAGACAAGTCGAGCCGCCGAGTTCTGGATCAGTTGCAAGGGCCTGATGGTACGCACATGTTTTCATGTGCTTGATTGGCAGAGTCTTCGTCTTGGTGTAGTTGGAGCTGTGCTGGCAATTTAATCTACACACACACATCTACCACAGCAGTAGCAGATGCTAGGTCACAAAAATAAACGCCTTTGATGTTAGCACAGCTCATATTTCAGAAACACAAAGCACTAAAGAGCATCATCGACTGTGTTTTTATTATGTCAAAATTAATTATTAAAAAATGTAACCTACTAAATATATCTGAAAATTATGTGAATTCTAAATGTGATTTTATTGTTATTACTACACATACAGCATGAGGGCGTCTGGGACACCAAACACATGGGTGTATAAAATCACCAAAACACAGGCAGCATGACCAACTGCAGACTGGTGCAAACACCACATCACAAAATGTTTCCCGTTACGTCGAACACAAACTCATAACTAACTTCTCTTTTCCGTTTTGTTTGAGCATCCTCATCAGTAAGACTAACAGCAACAAACACAATCAACGTCCACGTGCTGGTACTGGTGATTTACTTCAAGACCTCTGGGCTCCAGTGGCTGTGCGACGTCATACAATTCTGGGTTTGGCTTTACTGGCATAAGTAACTCAGGAAACCACCCAGTCACCAGGGTAAGAGACAGAGCAGAAGACAACCTAACCACCAGTGCGTGTCTTCACCACACACACTTCCACATTCTCCAAACACTCAGAGGAGAAGGTTCATTTGGCAGGAAGCCTCAGACACAAGATCCAGCACTTCCAGCACAGTGCACAATGTTCCAACTGTGACTGGAGGAGTATTTCATTTACTTAAAAACAGATAACAATAACAAAGTTTCTATGCGTTTACTCATTTAATTTCCCCAAACACAAATTGCCTGGTAACTGCTGCCACTTAGTGGCGTCTTTTGGAACTGCACAAAATAACAGCTATAATACATCAGAAGAGTACGAGTGGATATAAAGTTCCTGTGTAATTTATCACCATCATTTTGAAATATAACATTGGCTATATGTTTTCCTATATGTTCAACAATTTCATTAAAAAAGCATTCTTGTTTTTAATTATTTATTATTATGACATACATGTAAATTATTTTTTATTAAAAAAGAACCAGAATGTACTGTTGCTGGCAGGCTGTATTGCCATGGTGGTCAGAGCCGTCTCTCACTAATCACCATTACGCTCCATCTACACAGAGATAGATTTGTCAGTGCAAGATCAAATCAGTCAAAATAATGTTTTCATATTTGTATCTATCAATAATCTAACAATTATGATGAACCGAATCTGAACTGCACTCTTCACAGCACTTGTTCCTGCTGTGTCTGCTGCCTGTACCACAGCTCAGCAGACGCGACTGGGAGGCCGTGTGTACCTGTAGGCTGGTCAGTAGACACTGCTGCTTTTGGAGTTCGTGGCCCAGAGATCTTCTGGCCGACGCATCTTGGTTCTTCTTTGTGCGAGCGCTCTAAAAACAGCCACACACGGGACGGATGCAAACACGTGCATTAATACGGAGCATTCAGATGTCTGCAGGACAACAGGACACAGGACTCGACACTGAAGTCTGCTTGATTAGCCTCAGTGTTCAAGATCAAACTGTATTATGCACCTAACAAAAGTCCAAAGTAATAAAGTAAAGTAAAAAATACTTTCCCCAGATCATTACATATATATTCATTACATATATTATATATTCATTACATATATTCATGTTATATATATTGGCTTTTTTTCCACATACTGAGAAACAGACAACAGGTGTCATCTTTCATCAGGAGCTTTGAAAGCACAAGACAAACTCCACCCAGAACAGCTCAGAGAAATGAGAGACGCTCATACGTGACTCACACCTGGAGTGCTCGGAGCATCTAGGATGAGCGGTGGGGCCTAGAAACAACAACAGAAGGGGGAGAACTCAGAAATCTCAACACCCTCATAAATGGTCCAGCTCAGTGCCACTTTCCTGTCAGGTCCTCACAGCTAGTACGGAGAACGCCCCAGGGTCCTCACAGCTAGTACGGAGAACGCCCCAGGGTCCTCACAGCTAGTACGGAGAACGCCCCAGGGTCCTCACAGCTAGTACGGAGAACGCCCCAGGGTCCTCACAGCTAGTACGGAGAATGCCCCAGGGTCCTCACAGCAGCTAGTACGGAGAACGCCCCAGGGTCCTCACAGCTAGTACGGAGAACGCCCCAGGGTCCTTACAGCTAGTACGGAGAACGCCCCAGGGTCCTTACAGCTAGTACAGAGAACACCCCAGGGTCCTTACAGCTAGTACAGAGAACGCCCCAGGGTCCTTACAGCTAGTACAGAGAACGCCCCAGGGTCCTTACAGCTAGTACGGAGAACGCCCCAGGGTCCTTACAGCTAGTACAAATAACGCCCCAGGGTCCTTACAGCTAGTACGGAGAACGCCCCAGGGTCCTTACAGCTAGTACAGAGAACGCCCCAGGGTCCTTACAGCTAGTACGGAGAACGCCCCAGGGTCCTCACAGCTAGTACGGAGAACGCCCCAGGGTCCTCACAGCTAGTACAAATAACGCCCCAGGGTCCTTACAGCTAGTACGGAGAACGCCCCAGGGTCCTCACAGCTAGTACGGAGAACGCCCCAGGGTCCTTACAGCTAGTACAGAGAACGCCCCAGGGTCCTCACAGCTAGTACGGAGAACGCCCCAGGGTCCTTACAGCTAGTACGGAGAATGCCCCAGGGTCCTTACAGCTAGTACGGAGAACGCCCCAGGGTCCTTACAGCTAGTACGGAGAACGCCCCAGGGTCCTCACAGCTAGTACGGAGAACGCCCCAGGGTCCTTACAGCTAGTACGGAGAACGCCCCAGGGTCCTTACAGCTAGTACGGAGAACGCCCCAGGGTCCTCACAGCTAGTACGGAGAACGCCCCAGGGTCCTCACAGCTAGTACAGAGAATGCCCCAGGGTCCTTACAGCTAGTACAAATAACGCCCCAGGGTCCTCACAGCTAGTACGGAGAACGCCCCAGGGTCCTTACAGCTAGTACGGAGAGCGCCCCAGGGTTCAGCTGCTGCTTCTTCTTCTTCTTCTTCTTCTCCGTCTGTCGTTGCACTCTTGGTTTTTGTTCCTAGTCACCGAATAACACAAATGAAGTTCACAAAACTTATGAATGTTTACACAAAAAAATAACAAACATTTACTTCGTACGTTTTTCAGTTCTCGGTGGATTACAGTTGGTGTTTTCTTCTCATCTACAGACGAATGAGTCATCTGAGAAACAGGAGGTGGAGAATTCAGAGAAATCTCAACACCCTCGAACATTTGGGAAATGAGAGAATCGTCCAGCTCATCACCACTGTCCTTACGGAGAGCACGGAGAACGCCCCGGGGTTTGGATTCTTCTTCTTCTTCTTCTTGTTTGTCTGTCGTCTAACTCTCGTATATTTCTACCAAACGTCACAAAATGACAGTTGTGAGAGTTTACACAAAGAAAGTATCAACTGTTTTATAAGAAACTTAAAACAGAAAACATTTCATTACTTGGAATTACTTTTCCAAGTTTTTGGTTTGTCTTTTAAAACCCCTTAAATAGGACCTGTTCAGACCTATTTTTAATGATCATAATTTTATTTTGCGGGTCTGCTAGAATAGATTTACATATTTCAATGTTCCCAAAACACATTCTTCTCCTTATTCACCCTATTTTTCATCCTTATTCACCCAGTGAAACGCACTGTTAGAGCTCTCCTGTCCGTTAACCCTTCCCTGCCCAAGCGTCCAGTGAGCTAAGTGGTCAGCAGACCCACTCTGTTCTAGCCAAAGTCACTCGTACGTGGGCTGTACGTATTGTTACAGTATCGCACCATTCTGTAACAAAGGAAACGGGTTGGAATTACAATGAGACATTTCAGGCAGCTGATAAAGTGTTTTTTTTGTTTCTGGGAGTGAGTTATTCCATCTTTAGGCTTTCTAACTGTTTACATGCACAAACAAGCTATCTAACGCTAATGGAAACTCCAGAGGAGAGTGAACGTTTGCCTTTAACGCTGCCTGCGCTAGCAGTCATACCTGCACAATGACTTCAGAGTCTTTCGGCGCCATATATTTCAGTCCCATTCTGAACGGGGGAACCTGTCAACAACAAACTGTGCGTATTATTTATGCCTTTCACTTTTGAGTTATTTTAACTCACATGAATCAGATATGTTTTCCCCTTTTTCGGATGAATTCCATGTAAATGAGATCCTGGGTAAGTGGGAGGGTTTAGCTCAGATGCATAAAAATAACCCTGCAGTTCAGTGACACAAACCCCCCCACACACATTACCTTAACCCACCAAGACACACAAACTACCACTTCGCCCAACTGCACCTTTCCCAAATCCCCTCATGCACTCCCACAATTCACACCCCACAGTTCCCACTGAGGTCCTGTAGGAAGATCCGGGAGCTCACCTCAGCCAGCAGCACTTGCTGGTGCTGGGCCTCGGGCCCGCGGTCCGGACGGCTCGGCCGCAGCGCCGTGTTGCTCCCGGCGTCTGTACAGCGAGTGGAGCAGAACAGACAGAGCTGCAGCCCCAGAAACACCAGCAGCACTTTCAGTCCCATTGCGAAACCTTCTGGGCCCCAGACGCACTCCCGACTTTATAAACACTCTGCCTAACCACTCCCAGATGTGGAGCTAGGCTGGGTGCCCGGCTCTGCTCTTCAGACGGACCAGACACCAGGGCTCGTAAACATAATGTTCCTAACCGAGTGGGGTTGCGCTGATATATACCATAAAAAGATCACTTTATTCTGGGCGATCTGTATAGTCACAAGTTAACAGAGTGGATTACTTTAGATTAGCATAATACTCCGTCAACCAGGATAGGGTCGCTCTGATGACTCCGCTTATCTGGTTGACTGATGTCTGTTTAGAAGGGAACTGATGATTCATTAAAGAAGTCTTTATGTGCCAGAACTTCTATGTTATGAACCCAACACATGGGAATGTGACCGTTGGTTATGGTTCAGTTTCAGAGCCTGTAAGAAGAAGAATTTGGGAGTGTGTTTATTTTGAGAAGTGTGTGTGTCTCACGCCTCCCAGTCTAGCTGATGGATTCCCAGTAGACTCTTCTGTAAACATGCAAACATTCAGTGCAAATGTCCCACTCTAACTGCATGGGGTAAAATATATTTAAGCAATTTCAGAGGATTATGAGGATCCTTTGAAATTGATCCTTCAGCTTCCTGCAGTATTTATGTGGCCAGCGTCATGTCACTGAGATGCTAGCGCACCTCCTGGATAGTTTAGTCGGCTTTGCTGTACTGACGGCAGTTTCCCAGCTCTATGGATCCAGAGCTCCAGCTTCTGCGTAACCCCGGAGAGGGGGGCGGGGGCGTGGTCTTAGCGCCCCGGGCCATTGTTGGGTTTAACGTACATGTGACTTGGATTACCACAGAAGTGTATCCCGTCTGGATTAATTTCGCAAAGCAGTACATATACCTCCAACTATTCTGTTGTCCCCACAGCAATGTATCTAACGAAGATGTGATCAGAAGTTACAATGCTAGAAATGGCAAGGCCTCCTTCGTGAGTGTATTACTGGCTGAGAATCATCTAGCAGGCCTTCTTATAAGAACAGTCCTAAATTTAAATCAACTAGACTAGGTTGATTATTCATTTGCTCACCCTCCTCCGGTGATTATTCAGGTGCCTATGCGAGTCTCTCGTTTAATAATCATTCCTGGCTATAATAAGAAGATAATAAACAGGCTTTTTGTTAGTTTCGGTTATAAAAGGACTGCATTACGTTCAGCCCCAGAGACGGGCAGTGGTTCACCGCTGCATTTTCATAACATTACCAATGTTTCGTGCGTCCATTACTCAAAGGAAATTCTTTTCTGGACTTTTGTGTTTGTTTTGTCCAGTTGCCTAAATTAAATATAACATTTTTTAATCAAACCTTATCACATGAGAGTGATTTGCTTTGCTTACTAATTGAATTATTTGTTCAGGCCTATTTGTCTTGGAACCGAAGCAAAATACGATTTCAAAACACGAAGACGCAGGGGGCATTAGATACAACGGGTGTGTTGTGGCGCGGCACTTTGCAGCGTGACACGAGCGTGGCGCTGCTGCAGGCTTGTGGTTGGCTGCGCTCGCGGCTCAGGTGCGTCCTGGGCTTGGCTGGAATGGGCTGTGCAATGTGTGTCGTTCTCCGAAACAGGCAAGTATATCGGCTTCTTCTAGCTGACGACGTAAAGTCATTACAACTTACGCTGTAGATTTCGCTAACTTTCTAAATCTATAGAAACTTGGCTATATGTTTATTTATTGTGACATTTATTTGTAAATTTTTTAGTAAAAAAATAGCAAGTAACTACAACCCGGATAACGCGGCGCGAGATAACGGCAAGTGCTTAGCACAGTTTTGGTTTCAGTTGTGATTTCCCTTCAGCCATTGCTTAGACTCCCGTTATAACGGCATTGACCGTCGCTCTTGTCCAGCTTTAGGTAGGCAGTTTTAGGTTGATTAACAAAAATGTTTCCGTTACTGTTTGGATCATCACGAAGAGACGCGATATCATTTTAGCCCACCAAAGTTCTTCAAAACAGGCAAACACTGTAGAGGTGGCACTGCTCCTCAGTATATTTACACTATTGCATTTGCAGTGTATCGTACGTTGTTCCGGGTCCGTTTTGGACCACATGCATTCTAATTGCGTGATTTATCTCGTCGTAGTTGCACTTGGATCCAGATTTTGGTTGAGACTTCGAGTGAACACTGACGTGCGCATACGAGACGTCCACTTCACGAGCGTCACAGAGCCGCACTTCACGCTTCGCTTGCGCGCGACGACGACCGATAACGTACGCAATTACGCCTCAAGGACGAGAAGCGCTTGAATTCGTTTCTCCTTCGGCTCAATAGATGCCCAGAGTTTGAGTAACTGGCCGACAAATCAGCAGTCCACTAACAACGGCAGGTTTAGCAATATTATGCAGAAGGTTGATTTTCCTCCTTCTCGCGCAGATCTGAATGTCTGGTTTAAGTCCTCATTAAGTTCTGTAGAGAAATCACGAGCATATGTTTCTGCGCTTTGACGGTTGATTTCATTTTATATGAAAATGCCGGACTAAATATTGGTCTTCAGTATGCAATCTTACATTGTGTCTGCTGCCTAAGTATGTGTAAGAAATAAGTTATATTTTTCGGCCCAGACAGTAACGAAGACAGAGACACAACAGGTAACCGATTGGCTCCGAGTGATGGGACGCAAACTGGACCTGTCCAGCCTGACGGAGGAGGAGACGCAGCACGTGCTACAGGTGGTGCAGAGAGACATGCAACTGCGCAAGGCAGAAGAGGACCGTCTCAGGTAAGCCCCGCCCACTATCACCCCCGTTTGCAATAAGGAATACAGCCACATAGGAAACTGTATTCTCCAGTCACTTTAAAACATGGAGCGGCTGCTCCTGAACGTATGTATATACATGCCTTTGTGTATATTACTGCATCCTTTGGGAATGCAGGGACCGTTTTCCGTTTTCAGTGGCCTCTTCCGAGTGGCATTCCAGAGACTGCTAGGCTGAGGGGGACATTTCCCCATCATGCTTTTGTGTGTACAGCACAAAGGGCCGGAAGGAGCCCTGCCTTCCCGGTCTCGCTCCAGCTCACGTCCTGAGACCAAGGTTACAGTCCCGGCTTGGTAGGCAGCTGATTTACAACACTCACTTCTGGGTGCAGGCTGGTCTGAGCCATTTGGAGAGGATTATACCACATTAGGTGTTGCCATCGAAGCAAGCAGTGTGTATTAGCTTGTTTCTGCGTCAACTGAGCTGAGTTTATGTAGCGTGTTTGATATTCATGCGTGTCTGCATTTCTCTAAGCATAAAGGTAGGAAATGGCCCAGAGATAATCCTCCCATCTTAAAATTAAACCACACTGTGTGTACAAATGTGTGCCTATATAAAAGTAAACCAGCATGTTCTCATGATCAGACTGCATACTGTTCTACAACATCTACAATGCATTTCACACACTCTGAAATCTTTTCCCCAGTGGTAAAATGTGATTAATGTCTTTTTTTAGACATTTTTTTATCATTTCTTTTTGATCCTTAATTATGCTTGAGCGTGTTTAGGATGAAGGTTTTTCTTCATAATCACATTTTTTTTCAAGCTTGCTAGACAAGTTTATTGGTCTACTTACATTTCAGAACAACCTGAACATACACTATATTGCCAAAAATATTTGCTCATGTTCCTTGACTCACATCTGAGTTTAAGTGACAACCCATTCCTAATCCATAGGGTTCAGAGTTCCTTTCACTGGAACTAAGGGGCCAAGCCCAGCTCCTGAAAAACAACCCCACACCATAATCCCCCCTCCACCAAACTTTACACTTGGCACAATGCAGTCAGGAGAAGTGTGATTGGTCACTCCAGAGAACACGCCTCCACTGCTCTAGAGTCCAGCGGCGCCCTGCTTTACACCACTGAATCCGACGCTTTGCATTGCGCTATTCCATGAATCTCTCTGCACTCTGTTCTTGAGCTAATCTGAAGGCCACATGAAGTTTGGATGTCTGTAGTGATTGACTGCAGAAAGTTGGTGACCTCTTCGCATTATGCATTTCAGCATCCACTGACCCCGCCCCATCTGTTTACGTGGCCCACCACTTCGCGGCTGAGTTACTGTTGTTCCCAAACACTTCCATTTTCTGATAATACAGCTGACAGTTGACTGGAATATTTAGGAGCGAGGAAATTTCACGACTGGATTTGTTGTACAGGTGGCATCCTATCACAGTTCCACGCTGGAATTCACTGAGCACTGAACTCAGGTCTTAGTTTAATACAGGAACTAGTTACTTACCTTGTCTGTTTTGTCATTTTAGCACAGATGTTATGCTTCACTCTAGGTAGTAGAAGATGAGGTTATGAGAGAATATAAGTCTTTGTATCCATGGATTCAGTACTTTGAGTCTCCAAACACACCTGACTTTGTTTTTACTTTTATCCCTCTCTCTCATCATTTTCCCCTTCAAACAAACAGACAGACAAATAAACACACACAGCCTGTCACTGCAGGCTTTTAGAGCATCTCACGTCAGTGAAATGAGTGTTTCAGTGTTATTATCCACAGGAGATGTCAAATATCCTTTGACAGACCATTAGAGTTTCTAAAGGTACTTCTAAACCCACAACCCCAGAAGTTCTTCACAGGGGTTAACAGGCAGACACATCCCTTCGTCTGTGTGTCGCTGAATTCAGCCCACGACACCTCCAGAAGACTAACCAGTCAGGTCTGGTGTCCCAGCCCCAGCCACCACACCCACCTCTAAGCTCTCTTTTAAAACACTGACACCACTTACTGAAGCTCTGAACATAAACCCACCACGGCCTCTCTGGTGACTAAAGCCGTCTCCATCCCCGCCGATAGTGCTCACAGCTACCAGTTCCATCTGGATCTTTCACTCTAGCATTATTTAAATGTATTCGGGAGGAGTTTGTCAGAGGAACACGCTTAGTTCTGCTGCTTTAGACTCCGCATATATATCTGCAAAATAAAAATACATCTCATCCTGGGCCATTACACACACCCACCCTACAATAATCTTGTTTTTCTCCCCACGGTGAGATTAGTTCACTAAGAGTTTTGGCATGTGAAGTATCAACATTTACGCCGATCCTATCTGGAGTGGAATTTTCCTCAGAATATCTTGCCACGCCTATGCCTCGTTCTCTTTGCGCATGTTTCTGTGTATGGTTAATGAGAAGGACCTGGTTGGATAACCGAGTGGAACGGTGGTGGTGTTCATAATGGATGTCTAATGACTACCATCACCTTGCAGTTTAATGGTAGTGAAGCTTTTCATGCTTTTCGGTACCTAAAGTGCTCCATGGGGAGTGATAATGAGCTAAACCATTTTTCGTGATCTGACTGGCCTCTATTGACTAATTAAACTCTTTGCTCTTAAATACCTCCTTAGCATCAGACATTGCACAGTATGTCTGGCGCAGACTGTATTGGAAATTCTGTGAGTCACACTCAGACATTCCAGAGAGGCTTTTTGTGTTTCGATATCACATTTAAAACCATCACATTGCTGAGATTAAAGACTTTCTGATTTTTTCTGATGACCACTTTTGTCCATGTTAATCAAAGCATTTAAGTCAGTGCAGGTCAGATGTCCTTGCACTGAGATTATAAATCCATCGTTGGCACCGTAGATCGGTTATCAAACGCCGTATATTTATAGCTGCATCATGGCAGTAGGGTCATTACACCCCTGCTCTGATGGAGAAGTGTTTTTAACACTGAAAAGTAAATAGAAAGACTTCCCAGAAATCCATTAACTCATTAAGTGACTGCTGTGAGTATCACTTCATCTCTGTGCACTTGGAGAACAATGGACCATTTGAAGTGATTAACAAAGACACACCAAGTCTCTCAACCCCCTTCTGTTTTCATCAAATCTCTGGCACATTGCCGCTGATTGCTGAAGATTATATAAGAGGTCGTATTTTCTATGTACGGTGTTTTATTCTATTGTAAGAGATTTCTTTACAAACAAGACGAAGGTCATTTATAGCACCTTTCTAACATTTTAGATGCATAATTGCAGTCCAATTACTGGAATGAATATTGAATGCGACCGCATTAGAACACGTGGTCTTCATATTAGAGATAAAATGGTCCTTTTAGTTTTCTGACCCTCGAACAATCTGACTCTTTAAACAGTACTTATTACATTTTTGATGTGGAATGTTTTTTTGTTTTTTTTTCTTGGCTCAGCCAATCACAGGCTGCCAGGTGGTGAGGAGGTGCCTTTGGGCAGACGCTCTTCCGTAAACAGAGGCTTGACCAGCAGGCAGGCTCTCTGCTCTGGGCCCTCGCTTCTCCCCCGTGTGTTTGGCTTGCGTGCTTCCCACTTTCTCAGGAACATGACAAAATATTCAAGGCGAGACTAAAGACGGACCGGGGCGCATGAGGCTGGAGGCGGGGACTGACTGGCAAGCTGCAAACAACCGAGCAGCCAATCAGAGCGCAGCGCTCCTAATCAGCACCAGCAGGAAAGGTTTCCTGAGCAAGTGTGAGTGGTTCCTCACTGGGAACACAGAAGCCTGCTTCTGTCATTAAGAAGGGACACGATGCATCACGTGGCTCTTTTTTATGTTGTTAGGGTTAGACGTAACCCTTATTTTCATACCTTCAGACCAGCACACGTTCTGCTGTGTGTCTTACACATGCTACAAAACTGAGGGTGACCCTGGGTGAGACACCATAACCTCACTGCTACACCTGGGCTCTCTGTGGTTCTCACTCTGTCCAGTCCTTCAACGCGAGTCTCACATTCTCATTCATGTCAGGACACAGAGGAAGCTCTCTGTCTCTCTCTCTCTCTCTGTCTGTCTCTCTCTCTCTGTCTGTCTCACAAGATCAGTTATTGGCCCAAAACACACCGCACTACCATTGACAGAACGTGTGCAATTCTCAGTACACCTCAGTCTATTCGATATTCTGGTCATGGCAGACCACGCCAGTAACGCAAATGTAGGTCACAGAGTGGATGGAAACTGGAAGGTGAGAAGAAATTGTGAGATGGAAAAACATTCGAACAAAGATCAGTGAGAAAGTTGGCAGTGTAGAGAAAATGTGCTGAAGAGGGGAGCATCTCCCAAACTTCTCTTATTACAGAAGCTCGTTTAATCCTCTGCGTCTGCGAGGAGATGCAGGGAATTTACCACCTTGGCTTTGTCAGTGTTATTTTCAAATGGTGTTGTAGTGGCAACAGTAGATTTTTGGATTTTCGGTTTTGGAGGTCTCAGAGATGCTCTACTACTTAAGCAGTTCAGTATGTACTATTTCAGTAGTTGTAGTCACATTTAAAAAGTGCAGAGCGCAGGAGTTGAGGCTGCACTCTGACTGCACTCTGCACAGTTGAGAACTTTGTGATACAAGCAGAGAGATGCACGAGGATGATAGTGGTTCAGGACAGAGCAAGAGGATGGTGTAGCAGGACATGAGCAGGACTGTGTAGCAGGGTAGTTGAGGAGGACACAGGATCAGGACATGAGCAGGACTGTGTAGCAGGGCAGCCGAGGCGGAAACGAGGAGTAGGACAGAGCAGCAGGACATAGGGTATGTGGTGAAGTAGACCATTCTGCAGTGTCCTCGTGTAGCATCGGGACCAAAACAGAGAAACGGGGAAGGCGGACACACTCTGATGTCATGGAAACAAATTCCATCCCAACCTGTTTACAGTCTTTGTTACTTACTAAACTTTGTTAATCTTTCCGCTTGTGTGCCTTCCTTTCACTTCAACTAAAAGTCTAATTTCTCAGACAGAGGTCAGTTTTGTTTGCTTGTAAGTTTCTCCAAGACTGCGACGTTGCCACAAGCTTTTAGCGGCGGTTCCATAGTTGTGCCCATCCTAATAAGATCGACTGCAAGAGATGATTGACTCTCCACGCACATCACCCGTGGCGTGCGGTTAGAAACGGCGGGGGTGGCACTTGGATTACCCAGTACAGGATCCATTACGGTGAAAGTATGTAACATTAGAGTGGCAGCATTAGACCGTTCATTATTCAAAATGGCAGCCACTTAACGTGCAGTGTGACAGGCGGCCGATGTGACCGAGCCAGCGATGAAAAGCCATTTTCAATCACAGTATGAAAATGGGAAGTTAATCTTCTAATGTAAAGGCCATAGTTGACACCTATATTAAAGCCTGTGACTGTGTATGTGTTTTTAATAACACGTTCTTGATTTCCTATAGTTTGCAGTGAATATATGTAAGGCATATGCGTATGTAGCCGCTATACTAAGTCTTTATTCGTTATTGTGTACACAACTAGACCTCGTGGGTCGGTCGTATAACGACCTCCGTTATAGAGCAGGTCTGCGACACCTGAACGGCATATCGTTCTCATATTGGTAGTAAAGGAAAAAATGGCAAAGAATCATGTTATCGATTAACGGTATTAAGGGCGCTTTTACCTCAAGACACCACATCACCGGGCAGTTCATGACCCACCAAGGAAAATTATGGAGCCATTTCACTTTCACATTATCTAAAATATGTTTTCCTGGAAGTACCATCGCCGAGCTCGCCTGGCTCGGCGCCAAGACTAAATAAAATGTCAAGTATTTTAAACAAACATGTCATTCAACGTAGCTTCCAGAAACCCGCAATGGTAATACGCTGAAACTGTAGTCAAAAGTCCAAAATAGTGCGTCATTCACATTTTTATCTAACTCCGTATTTGTTTGTCAGAGCTTTAACATAAAGGATCCCTGTCTGGGTTGTTGGTGCACTAAAACACGTTTGCTTGTGGGTTTAACACAAAAATGTGGGTTTAAATTCACATTTTTTGGCTCACAATCCAAACGAAAACAAAACAGCTTTTAGATCCCTTTAGAAAACAGAGGTTTTTGGGAAATGCTCTTAATAGATTTTTCTGCAAAAGTCTATTTTCAGTAGCCTATTTCTCATTCGGACTGAGGAAATCGTATTAAGGACGTTACTGAAAAGCTGACGTGGTGTTCTGCACTTTGCTGGTGACTCAGCCGTCCTCGAGTCTTCACATTTATATATTTGACGTTACACACAGAAGTTGTTTGCTATTAGAGAAGCAGTCGTTTTAACCCTAACATGCAGTATAGAAGTTCCTGTTTTCTGTGCCTCCACACACACCTATGGTGGCACAGAGCTACACGTGTGTGTGTATGTGTGTGTTGGGGGGATTTTAGGAAGATTGGCTGGTGAGGTACACCCATGCATTATGGTCAGTGTGTGGACTGTGTGTGGTGGTCTATGGTCTTCCGGCACTAAAAGGGTGCATCAGCAGTAGGTGTGTGTGGACGTGCGTTTAGTCTCGGCACGAGCACCCGTATGCAGACCTGACAGTAGGTGCATACAGGCATCAGGTCATTACGCAATAATTGTGGACCAGTTTTTTCTCTCTGTGATTCTAATCTAATGAGGTCCCCCCCCCCCCCATGTGTGTGTGTGTGTCTATGCATGTTTACCAGTTCTGATCAGCCCAGACTGGTGTGTGTAATCACTGATAATGCCTGAGCCTCAGGCCTTCAGAAAGACCGAGCAGAAGAGAATCAGATCTGAATTTGCATTTACCGTGCAGAGCACCTGAGTGTGTCTGTGCTTTCTGGCCGAGATCCTATGACCCTCTGCTTTCAGATTTAATTGCTATGATCAGGATTCATTTGAGTGTTTATTAAATCAGTCATTTATTAATTCACTCCCTTAACACCTAAGCAGCACCGTGTCCTTGTAACGTGTACACAGTCGTTCTTAACCGAGTGGCACGACTGGTTCTTGTTCTAAAACAATAATGACTGTATTTAGTGACATGCAAAACATGGGCAGCAAACTCAATTTCAGTGTATAATGACTTTCTTATCTAGAAGGGATGATATGACAGGGCTGATATCACAGCTAATGCGCTGGTTGACCTCATGCACGGTTCACAATTCACTCGTGTTACCTCACAGTGAACATTAATCTTTGTAATTGTCAGATTATCAGATGGGTTGTTGCGTGTAATTCTGTCTCCACTTCTCCTGCCCCTGCGTCTTTCTCCACTGCTTCTATTGCCCCTGCGTCTTTCTCCACTGCTTCTCCTGCCCCTGCGTCTCCCCAGCCCCCCCGTATGTCGCTGTACAC
The DNA here is from genome assembly GCA_020368025.1 of Brachyhypopomus occidentalis. Lineage (NCBI taxonomy): Eukaryota > Metazoa > Chordata > Actinopteri > Gymnotiformes > Hypopomidae > Brachyhypopomus > Brachyhypopomus occidentalis. The sequence goes on from JAGXOD010001411.1 coordinate 151,092, forward strand.
CTCTGTACAGATTTTCTTTCATCCTTTATTTCCAACCTCTACTCCCACTCTCCCGTGTGGCTTACGTCTTCTCCTACCTTTATGTATTACCCCCCCGTGTGTGTCAGGGAGCAGGAGCAGGAGCTGGAGGAGGAGAGGAGGCGCTGTGCGCTGCTCCATCGTCAGCGTGGCTTCAACCGCCGCTGCTGCATGCGCTGCTACTCGCCCTTCGCCTTCCTGCTGGCGCCCCGCTTCACCTGCCGGGACTGCGGCTACCACGTCTGCAGGCGCTGCTGCCGCTACGCCCACCACGGCTGGCTGTGCTCCGTCTGCCAGAGGACCAGGTGAGTGGCTGCTGCTCGGCTCCGCGCCTTCCGGGGTAACGGAATAATTCCGTACCGGGGTAACGGAATAATTAGTGATTCAAGTTCAGGGTTCAGGATGTGGGTGTAATTAGTGTTTTTTTTTTCCACTGAGACCATCATTTTTTAAAATCGTGTTTGTCTAAAGCTCAGTGTCTAATTGAGGTTTTTTGTTTGTTTGTGTAAACACGCTCTGTGTAATTGGAGTTTATTTTACTACAGTGCTATTCTGCTTTTCTGCCGTGGCTGGACTGCTTTGATTGCAGCTGGAACTGTTCTAGTTGTGGAAAGACATTTTAGACTGAGCTCTGCACTGCTTCTATAGACCCTGATGAAAATGTGGTACAATAAGTAATTTAACAGTGAATTACGCTCTGCGGCAGGTTGAGTTTCATAAAAAATTGAAGCTGTTCGTAAATGTAGTTACTCTGTCACATACAGTAACTTTCCATACATCCATTGTGTTGAAAGCTAGGAGAGTTGGCCATTCACTACTCCCCCAGACAACATCCATCACTGGGACGGGACTGTGATCGCAGAGAGTGGACCGACTCCTCTGAATTATTGCAGCTTACAGCTGAGAATTCCATCCAGTGCATTTGTTACACATGAGAGGAGTGAAGCTTATGTAGTGTGTAATGGCTGAACCCCCCACAGCTGCTAGTAAATGACAGTAACGAGCTGGAAGTGATGCGTTTGAATGAAGGGGTGTTGATGGAGGAGGAGACGTGTCCTGGGCTTTATTATATTACGTAACCCCATATTGGTTATGGGGTTACATATAATATATAACCCCAATCTTGGTGCTATTCTTGAAGGCTACAGAAATTCCTGCAGTGCCTCTTCGTTCATGCAAATCACATATTACAGCTTTAAAGATGTTGCGTATTCTATGTTATAATTAGCAAAACTTAATCCGATGAACATTAAGGTCTGTGACGTACTGCGAGATTTAAGATGCTTTCGGTCTTGTATTTTACGCCAAGAAATCTATTCATTGCCTATGAATTTTTGGCTAGTTAACACATTTTAATGTATTTATGGTTCATCCTATATATGACTTGATGGCTATGATTTTTGTTTGTTTGAATTTTGTGCTTCAGTCTGGATTTAGAAACGTTGTGGATGAGTTAGGGAAGATGCCCGGGGCTGGATTTGTGTGGCCCAGCTGAATATGCAGCTGATCAAAGCACCCAAATATCCTAGAGTTAATATTTTTGAGGACTCTGTACATATCTATCTCCAACATATGTTGCAATACATATTTTCTCGTACTGCTCAACTTGCGAATCATTTCAGCTCACCTCAGACAGCCTCTGAAGTGGCTCCTGACTCTGAGCTCGAGGGAGCTTCTTTACGTGTCAGGGTTTCAAACACGGAGTGGCTGGATGAATTAGTGCTATTGCACCCATGCCATTTACTCTAATGCTTGCTGAGACTAAGAGGACAAATAAGTGTTTCTTTTCTAAATATGTCTGTGCATTAGCAAAGATTTAAATATCATTTGGTAGAAGCATCATAAACCCAGTATAATGAATGAGGCATGGAAGTCCTAAGACCCAGGTGCACGTTAAATGACTTAGGAGTTGAATGACTTCAACTCATCGGATTGTTAACAGAATAACTAGTAACTAGTTAAACAGTTTTGGCTTCAGTGGACTACATGAAGGTCAGTGTGTGTGTGTGTGTGTGTGTGTGTGCAGGCTGCTGAAGACTCGTTCTCTGGAGTGGTTCTACAGTAGCGTGAGGAGGCGCTTTAAGAGGTTCGGCAGTGCCAAAGTGCTGAAGACTCTGAGCAGGAGGCTCATTACACCACAGGACAGCCAGGAAGAATTCACAGGTACAGACCTTCTTCACACCTTCAAAGGAGCTTTTCCTTTATTTTGCATTGAGGTCTGTGTCTTCAGTCATGGGACACGTTTTTATTGTCTATTTTGTAGTTATTATTCTGGTAACCATCAGACATTTGGCACTAAATTCTTTTACTTTTACTATTAGGTTGCTTTGGTCTATATCAGTAGCATCTCTAGGTCACTGACCAGGTGTTTGAGAGTGTTAAGGAAACACCATAGCACATCCACCAGATTATGAAGCAAACACGCCATCAAAACACTTAGAAAGAAGAAGTAAATACCAGATGTTACTATGGACACTGTACTGCTGCTGTGACATGTGGGTTGGTGTGTGTGTGTGGATTTGAGTCTGAGAGGTTTACAGGGGAAGGTTGGAGTAGAAGTTGTTTGTTGGTTCAATCAGGTTCGTGACCTGTTTCCCAAGTGCTTACAGAGTCTTGAACCCAGAATAAACACATGGGTTACCATGAAAATTAAACCATGGAAACAAATTTAACGTTAAGTACAAAGATTATACTGTTTTACAAATGTTCATGTCCTTAGTTGTAACAGCATAGGATACAGTTTTAGTATGTACTCAGTTTTAGTATGTACTCAGTGTTGCGTAACCACAGTTCTGGGGCTTAAGATGCTGTGTGAAAGTACGAGGGGTTTAATCCCCACCTGATGCTTAAAGCTCATTTGCTGGCATTCCAGGACTCAGGGGCAGTTGTGAGCTATTGCCCCAGTAGGAAAGCACTGGAGAGAATCCCTTCATGCGGACGCGTTCACTCCGCTCAAATGTCCTAGAGGAGTCGTCATTTAATACATCTGACTATGTTACCTAATGAAGCAACAAAACGGAAGCCAACAGCAACTGCGCTACACGTGGTGTGATTACGGTTAACGTGAATCCCCATGGAGTTGTTTGTTTGGTAGATTTTAGTTAAACCTGGTCACGTGAGACACCCTGGCGTCACGAGGCCCAGACTCGCAGCCTACGTAGCCTATACGCATAACACGGTCCTGATCCCCAGCCCCACACGGAGCAGCAGAGTGTCCGCCACAGCCTGGCTGGAGAAGGAGCAGCTCCCACCTCGGCAAACCTCACCCGAGTGCATCAGTGCACGACACCACGCTGCTGGGGCAAAGTTCAAAGTGCAGCGTGCTAAAACAGCATGCTAATGTATACCATGCAGCCCAACGTGATATACAGCCAGAGAACGGATATAGGAGACTTTAAGATAGATTTGCATTTTAAGATAGTGTCTTTACGATGATTTTGCTGAGGTTTGAGAGCGTGCATGTGTGTATCTGGAGGAACGTGTGATAACATGGGGTGTTGCCAACAGTGGGGAAAACCCTTTAGATGTGAAGTAGCTGGATATCCGAGCACCATGGGTTTTTTTTAAGGAGATAAAACCCCACGTGCTGGATGTCTGAGATGCAAACAAACAAAAACCTCCACTGATGTGGGCAAAAAAATGTTCTGGCAACATTAAAACCAGAAGAAGAAAAAAAAAAACACACCAGAAACACCAGACACCAGGGGAAGAGCTGGAGATCTCAAGGAGTGAAAGAAACTAGAACAAAAATAACTTAAAACCATAAAACCAAAGACTAAAAAATCAGGTAAGCAAATGTTAGAAAACTGGAGAATGGCACAGGGAGAAAAAATAAATGGAAAAGAATCCCAGAAGGGAAAAGAGGATTAGGAGGAAAATTCCCACTAATCAAGATACTGTACCGGCTGACCTGTGGCACGAGAACACTCGTGAAAAGATTCAGCAAGGAGCTGTTGGGAAATCAGCCTATATAAAACGGGTGTAGCTAATCCAGCCTAATTAGGCTGATTAGCGGATCGGCTCCCTCTAGTGGTGGCTGGTGGTATAGTCCGGACGCCAACCCTTACAGCGTGCGTGTATCTGGAGGCACGCATTAGATTGGAAATTTGAAGGCTTCGTCAAAGCAACATTTGGTAGCATCAGAGGTCGTCTGAGCTTCAACAGATCTGTGGAGGCCTTTTGACACCTCAGACAGGTGTCAAAACGTTTTTTCTTGGATAAATTCAGTCTTCAGGCCAGTCCAGTGGGGCGTATCTCAAGTCTGCTTCTGTCACGCTATGCGCACACAGACTAATGCAGAGCACTAAAACAAAACACAGTTATCTAACTATGTCTATCAGAAACTAATATGTGCCATTTTTTCTGGTCTGGGGGAAATGGAATATAGTCAAATAATTGAAATGTCTATCAGGAACAGAGTCCACTCTATGAATCACTGTTCTGGAACAGGAGACGTAATGCTGTGCACAAGGCCACACTGATGCAGTTACAGAACAGGCAGCTGTGTGTGTGTGAGTGTGTGTGTGTGTGAGTGAGTGTGTGTGTGTGTGTGTGTGTGTGTGTGTGTGTGTGTGTGTGTGTGTGTGTGTGTGTGTGTGTGTGTGTGTGTGTGTGTGTGTGTGTGTGTGTGTGTGTGTGTGTGTGTGTGTGTGTGTGTGTGTGTGTGTGTGTGTGTGTGTGTGTGTGTGTGTGTGTGTGTGTGTGTGTGTGTGGGAGGGAGGGTATTATTATAAATTGCAGCACCTTTTATTTAAACAAAAGGGCTAAACATGTAATGACTACACAAACTGGGGTATTACCATTACGCTGTAGATATGGACATAGCAGCTGTTGCCTTATGACTTAGACAGGCACACTAGCTTGGTGGATACCTGCTTATTCTGTATCTTTATTGTGGAGCGCCCAGGTGATGTTAAGCTTACCGTATTGTAACAATCATACATAGCAGTGAGGTCCATGGAGAACCTGTGTGGTATGTGCATGAGAGAGTAGTAGGGGTTAGTAGTGATTAATAGTGATTAATAGTGATTAGTAAACAGCCCATGAGCTCCAGAGGTTTGATGCTGTTTTATTTCTAACAGGAGGAAGTACATATGCTGACAGCACTGGCAACGACAGCAGCGTTTATGAGAGCGACTCCACGTTCTACAGACACAGCGAAGGTCAGTGACATCACAGACGTCCTCACACTCCACGGAATGCGCCGTCTGCATTCCGCCCGCGTCCCGCCCGCGTCCCCGCACGACAAAAGCGCCTCATAAGCGCACAGTGTGATCTGTTCAACCAGACGACAGTGTATACCTTTGCTGCTTTGTCCCAGAGCACAGCTTGGCGGAGACCACCAGCGTGGCACGTCGAGTGGCTGAGGAGGCGGTAGATGAGGCCATTGCCAAGAGCCAGAGCCAGACGCACGGTGAAGTACGTCCTGTGCAACGTTTATATTCGAGTCTATATCTGTTGAGGCTCTTTTATTGTATTTAAATAAAAGTGTGTGTCATGGTCAGGGCACAGCGAGGGGTTGTCCAGCATAATTACATATTACATGCACTGTTTGTCAAAGTTACGTATATTGCATACATAGAAATACGTGTTTCTGTTGCAAGTTTCTGATGTGTTTTGTGGAGATATGCACTGTTAAATTAGACCTGTAAGTTCAACAAGTTCATGGGTTCCTGTAAAGTAGGTGTGGAACTTTCACAAGAAAATGTATTACGGAATGACAGTATCTAATGTATCAGCATACGCAGGTCTACCGTATGACGAGTAACCCCATTACAAGCTGATGTCATTACACACCCAAGTCAACAGTTTCTGAACCAAAGACATTCCATATGTACTTGTTAACTCCTGTTTCTGTCCAAAGCTTAATCTGAAGGAAGCTCAGTACCTGCAGGCCAACAGAGGAGAGCTGATCGAAGAGCTCACCACCGTCATCGTGCAGAAGGTGAGAAACGGTCGCACCGCTTGGTACCTGCCATCAGAGACGGAGGATTTGAGCCCAGTCGTCTCCCGCTTCAGATTGTCCGTAGGAGGAGGAACACGTGGAGGATGCAGCTGGAGTGTCTGGCTGGCGGGAGCAGTGAGGTCAGCTCCTCTTCTCCCCCCGGGGCTCGAGCCCACAGCTCCATGGAGACCAGGAGCAACCTCAACACCTCCCTCCGGGTCAGTGTCCGTCGCCATGCCCTTATATGGTGCCTCACGCCCGTCTCCTACTAACACACAGCTTTAGCCAGAAGGTGAGGATCGTCGTCATTCGTTCTTCTACAGCACGTGCCCTCCTCTCTCCTCAGAGGTCGCAGTCAGCCATCGCTCTCCACACGGAGGACCTGCCGACCCAGGAAGACAACGCGGATCAGGGACACGCGTCCCTTCCCGTCTGCACCCACGGGCTGAAGAAGGAGGGAACCAGTGGGCCGGTCCTTCCCGTCTGGAAGAGTGTGGACCGCCTGGACAACTCCAGTAAGGGACCGATTATGTACAGGATGGCCTGTGTGGTTACTCATCCCTGCCTCCCCTGTGCATGTGGCACTGACAAAGACAGACAGATAGCTTTAATGAAGTGTGTGTGTGTGTGTGTGTGTGTGTGTGTGCGCTCGTGTCCGAAGGTGCGTCAATGCTGCAGAGTCCAGATGGTAACTGGATTGCCATGCAGAGCAGCCAGCGGACTCGTCCAAGCCTTCTGACCAAGCGTAAGAGCCTGGTGTTCACCGCCCTGGAGCAGGAGTCTGGCGCCGTCTCTGCCTACGACGGCCTGGGCTCCGACACCGAGCCAGACGCCGACGGAGCTTGGGGCGCCGCCCTGCTCGAGTTTCGCCACAAATTATCTTCCAACGACACGTCCAACGACCTTCGGCCCACTATCCCACAAACCCACGCCGACACCGCGGCTGAGAACTGCCCGACAGACTCGGGCCACGATGTGGCGGCGTTCAAACCTCACAAAGGCCAGTTCCCCGTCCTGAAGAGGAAGGTCGTTCGGGAGCACAGACGTCCGAGCATCCTGGACATGAACTTCTACCCAGACGGCACGGAGAGCAGTGAGGACGGATTAGAGAACAACAGAGCCAAGAGGACCCGGAGGAAGAGGAGGAGCAAGAGAGGGCGTGCAGAGGAGGAAGGCTTCATGAGCATGCCATCATCTGAAGCAGTGAGATAAATCTCATACTGGAATTTTCTCATACTGGTATTTGCTCATACTGGTATTTGGATGTGATGGACCCAGTAATTAACTACATAATTCTGATATTAAATATTATCTGTTGCTCTTTTTCTCTGGTGACAACGTTAATTAGTGCAAATAATAAATGTAAGAACATATTACAAAGTGTAATAGAGATACAACAAAAATGATAAAAAAATAATGTTTTTTGCTGTTAATCCTCTGACTGAGGATCTACATTTATTACGCTGATATTGCCTAGTACGTCCAAGTAAGCTCATTCTCCTCTACAGGACTATAGCAAGATGCTTCTGGAAGTTGTGATGAAGCACCAGATCAAGAGACAGGCTGACTCAGAGGTCGTGAAGGACAAGGCTCTGGAGGATACTTCAGAAACCTCCACCTCAGACACCTCCACCTCAGACACCTCCACCCCACATGCTGGGAGCTCTGGTGCCATGACCCCTGAACCTGCGGAGGAAGATCGTGTCGCTGAGCAACGTCTTCTGACTGAACTCATAGACCACCAGCTGACATCCACACTCGTACAACCGGCGGGTCCATTCGGCAAAACGAAGGATGAACTTGATAAAGAAGCGGAGATGGTAGGAAATTCAAGCAGAGAGGAGAGAACGGGAGGAACGTCGAGGGATGTGGAGGTGGGGGAGGGTCTGCAGGTGTGTGGTGAAACGGAGCGTTGGGAAGAGGGAGAAGCAGGCGAGAAAAAGGTGGTGTTACCGCCAGGAGAGGAAAGCGCAGCGTTCGCAGGGTCAGTGGAAGAAGGAAACATCGTTGTGCCAGCGCTAAATGTCCACGAGAAGGTGAAAAGGTCAGACGGAGAGTGTGTGAGTCCAGGACAGCTGAACAGGGAGGCGTTTGCTGACTTCCGTGACGAGATTATGCGAGAGGCAACAGAGAAGCGAAGTGAGAAAGAGACGGAGAGAGCTGCAGGAATTCCACAGGAGAGGCGCTCAGGTCAGGACAAAGGTCACGAGAAGAGCCAAAGAGATGTCATCGAGGCAGAGGGACGGATCACGTCCATGAGTGAGAGAACCATCGATGAGGGACAGTCTGAGAAAGCAGAGACATCAGGAGGGAGACAGACAGGGAGGGGACAGACAGGCAGGGGACGTGAAGAAGAAGATGCAGAGTACGAAAGCATGATTGATAGCGTGTTCCGGGCTTTGGACAACATGGAAAAGGAGATCGAAGCAGACGTGTGCGACACCACGGCAGATGTCACCGCTGAACAGAGGGCGGAAGATGATAAAACCGGAGAACAGAAAGAAGTAAAAGAGATGACACGATTCACAGAGAAGGAGGAAGATACTGCGATAAAACAAGACAGCGTGAATGAGGCCAAACTCCAGGGCAGGGTCATGGGAAAGGACTGCCAACAAGACTGGGTTCCAACAACAGAAGAAAAGAGTTGTGTCATGAAAGCAGAAGAATACAGGGACCACACATTCCAGGAAGATCTGGACAACGCCCACTCTGGTCAGGAGTTTCTTTCACCAGAGGACATATATAAAGTAAGAGCCAGGCTGCGTAATGCTGACCGAGCCTTCATGAGCAGATTAATCGCCACTTTTCTCCATCTTTTCACAATCTTTCTGGTCAGGATTGGCACAGTCTAGAAAATGACCTGAAATGTCCCTGCACTCAGCAGGCCATTCTGACATGGACACATCAGTGGACGCTTCCATGTTATATATGATACCATTTTATTCCCCTTTCTGTTTTCCTCAGTATGTTCCACACTTGTGTCACACGTTTGCTTTCTGTCCTGAGAAAGCGTATGTGCTCCACTATGTATAATTAAGAACACATTACTGATCATTAAAGTGTGTGTGTGTGTGTGTGTGCGTGTGCGTGTGTGTAGAAGTATTCTGCTGCATCACTGCGCAGTATTACCACTGAAGTGCTGAAGGTCCTGAACGCCACTGAAGATCTGATCCGCGGCACCATGGACGATGGGCTCAGCCAATCGGAGCCCCAGGACCTGCCTCCACTCCCCCCTGCGCAGAGCCAGAGACTGGACGAGCAGCTCAGCCGCTTGGAGGAGAACGTAGGAACCTCCCCACCCACCGCACCACCTCTCGGTCACAGGCTGGAGCAGCTCTCTCCCGCCGTTAGCGCCCACCCCCTGCCAAACCCTTTTGTGTCTCGACAGGTGTACGTGGCGGCGAGCGCGGCGTTCGGTCTGGAGGCGGAGCTTGAGGAGCTGGAGGAATGTGCTCGCGGCGTCTGCGGAAACACCACTGAGGGCGAACTGGCCCACCTGGAGGAGCAGGTGGCCTCGGCCGCCGCGCAGGTGCACCAGTCGGAGCTCCAGGTGTGTGCTGCCTGGGCACACTCACGCCTCGCCTCAACACCACTGCCTTCACTCACGCCTCAACACCACGCTTCAACGCCACGCTTCACCACCACGCTTCACCACCACGCTTCACCACCACGCTTCACCACCACGCTTCACCACCACGCTTCACCACCACGCTTCACCGCCACGCTTCACCACCACGCTTCACCGCCACGCTTCACCGCCACGCTTCACCGCCACGCTTCACCGTCACGCTTCACCGCCAGCTTCACCACCACGCTTCACCGCCACGCTTCACCGCCACGCTTCACCACGCCTTCAACGCTTCACCGCCATGTCACGCTTCAACACCACGCTTCACCGCCACGCTTCACTCTTCATCGTCACAGTTCAACACCACGCTTCACCGTCACGCTTCACCACCACGCTTCACCGCCAGCTTCACCGCCACGCTTCAACACCACGCTTCAACACCACGCTTCACGTCACGCTTCAACGCCACGCTTCACCACCACGCTTCACCACCACGCTTCACCGCCACGCTTCACCGCCAGCTTCACCGCCACGCTTCACTGCCACGCTTCAACGCTACGCTTCACCACCACGCTTCACCGCCACGCCTTCAACGCCACGCTTCAACGCCACGCTTCAACGCCACGCTTCACGCCACGCTTCACCGCCACGCTTCACCACCACGCTTCACCACCACGCTTCACCGCCACGCTTCACCGCCACGCTTCAACACCACGCTTCAACACCACTCTTCATCGTCACAGTTCAACACCACGCTTCACCGCCACGCTTCACCACCACGCTTCACCACAGTTCAACCACGCTTCAACGCCACGCTTCACCACCACGCTTCACCACCACCACCACGCGTCACCGCCACGCTTCACCGCCACGCTTCACCGTCACGCTTCACGCTTCACCGTCACGCTTCACCGCCACGCTTCACCGTCACGCTTCACCGCCATGCTTCACCGTCACGCTTCACCGCCACGCTTCAACGCTACGCTTCACCACCACGCTTCACCACTACGCTTCAATGTCACGCTTCAATGTCACGCTTCACCGCCACGCTTCAACGCTACGCTTCACCACCACGCTTCACCACCACGCTTCAATGTCACGCTTCAATGTCACGCTTCACCGCCACGCTTCAACACCACGCTTCAACACCACGCTTCACCGTCACGCTTCACCGCCAGCTTCACCGTCACGCTTCACTGCCACGCTTCAACGCTACGCTTCACCACCACGCTTCACCACCACGCTTCACGCTTCAATGTCACGCTTCACCGCCACGCTTCAACACCACGCTTCAACACCACTCTTCATCGTCACAGTTCAACACCACGCTTCAACGCCACGCTTCACCACCACGCTTCACCACCACGCTTCACCACCACGCTTCACCGCCAGCTTCACCGCTTCACTGCCACGCTTCAACGCCACGCTTCACCGTCACGCTTCACCGCCACGCTTCACCACCACGCTTCACCACCACGCTTCAATGTCACGCTTCAATGTCACGCTTCACCGCCACGCTTCAACACCACGATATCAACACCACTCTTCATCGTCACAGTTCAACACCACGCTTCACCGCCACGCTTCACCACCACGCTTCACCACCACGCTTCACCGTCACGCTTCACCGCCACGCTTCACCACCACGCTTCACCACCACGCTTCACCGCCACGCTTCACCACCACGCTTCACCACCACGCTTCACCACCACGCTTCACCACCACGCTTCACCACCACGCTTCACCGCCACGCTTCACCACCACGCTTCACCGTCACGCTTCAACGCCACGCTTCACCGTCACGCTTCACTGCCACGCTTCAGGTGACAGACATTGCTTCAGAACCACGGCCTTAAAAATGCAGGCCTCAACTGACGTTGTTCTCCTTTCGTTCAGGTGACAGACATTGCAGCAAGAATCACGGCCTTAAAAAATGCAGGCCTCAGAGCCAAATCCCGCCAGACCAAGGTCAGAGCCCGGCGCCGAGAGCGCGTGACACCTGCGTGCTGCGGGTGTCACACGTGAATAAGGTCACGTGCTCACAATCACACGTGCAGACACACAAATACACGCACACTCATATACATATGTGCACACACTGAAACAAATATCCAACATCTTATTGCAGCCACAAACCATCGACTCATGTCGGCTGCAGCGGCGACGCCTCCCTGCACCTCCAGCTCAAGGTAAGAACCAAACCCGAGCAGCAGGCACATGCACACATCTGAGTCCAGGCACTCAGTCAGTCAACGTACCCTCAAACTCACGCACTGCCACCTTGATTTTTTTGCGTTTTTGTTATATATTTTCTTCATTGTGGTTCATTGTTTAAACTTTTCCATTTGGCTGTAGAGAAAAAGGTCTAAACAGCTTCAGTGCGCATGCGCAGTCTGTCCAGATCTCCGCGTCGGTTCTTCTGTGCCTTCACACCGTGAGCAGGGGCTCTGAGCAGACCTGCAATGCCAGTGTTTGAGTCACATCACTCTGTTTGCCTTAACCCAACAACCAGGAGGGCATAAAGGACAATCTCACACTCTGTTCAAGCATTTCTCCCCAGCGATGGAAGCAGACGGTCCACAGCTGATGTGTGGGAAGAATTATGACAAAAACAACAATAATTCGCAGTACTAAATAAAAACGTATATTTTGCTGTCAATCCTGAATTGTGTAGTTAGATTGGGAAACATTACAAGGATCACAAAGAATCTCTGGATCAGGTTGCTTTGATATACAACTGCAAACAGACACGATGTGAGAATATATGTATTATTTTGCTTAATAAAAGATTTTTTTTTCACACAGAGAAAATGCCAAGTCTGAAAAGCTATTTCATATAGTTTGCCTCTCTGAATTATTGGTTTATAAGTCATAACTGGTCCGGAGAAACGCTGCTACCAGCGGAGTTCTGCCACTTGTCTGTTGCTGCTAACCTGCCAACTAAACTCAGTCACTGAGACTTGTTCATATCTCGGCATTTACAGAGAGAACACAGGAATCATAGTTTGCTGATGTGCTGTTTGTGTGTGTCTGTAATTATTGTAAAAATGTAGATTACTTTGTGTAAATGAATAAACAAAAACTCAATCACGTATCATTTAATTATCAATATGCTGAACATCATGGAACAGTGAACACTCACTTGCTGATACCCAGATCCATTAAAGGTCTGGGTGAAACGTCTGAAGTGACGTACCAACTCAGCTCTGTAGTCTCTTCTAGTTTAAAACTATAAATGCAACACTCCGATTATAAAAAAAATAGAAAAATATATTTTTGAAAAACATTCAAAATGGTCATTGTTGTTTTTGCATCATGAGACATTATTTTCCTGGAAACCATTGGCGTTTATTCCAGATATTTTGGTTGTTGTCTTATTTCATTGCCATGTTTTAAAATGTATCTTGAATTCGAGGTTTTAGATTTGTTACTTGTGACCAAATAGCAGTGTTGGGAATCTTTTTCGTGTTGATTCATCTAATTAAAGTGTCTGCAGGGTGAAATCTGCTTGGTGAACTCATTCCTGAACTGGGTGTTTACACCGTGTCAAGAAAATGTCTCATATATTTTCTCTTATCAAAACAGGCTTTTATGTAGTGCAAGCAGAAAATTATAAATCAAAAACATTCTTTTCCAAAATGCAGAAATGTTATTTTTACAATTCAAATGCTGTTTAGATGATTTGTGTCCACAGTTGTTAGCAAAATAAATAAAGACAATGCGAGTGATAACGGTCAGAGGTCAGAGGTCTGTTTCTGTCTGCTAGTCTCTCATAAAGTGGGCTTACTGGGGCTGGGTGTCAGCACTGCTCCACGACGAGAAAGCGCTCCCTCTGGTCAGGCACGATGAAGCCATCCCGCTGGTCCATGGTAAAGGAGCTCTCCCGCCTGTCTGAGAGGCCAAAGCCCTCCGTAGGTTCCATCACAACGAAGCCTTCTTTGTCCTGCTCCACGCCCTCAACGTCCGCGTAGCCCGGGTTGGCTAAACCTCGCCGGAACAGTATCACCGGCCAGTGTCTCGGGCGCCTCTGATGGAGATGACAGAAGGAATGACACACAATACAGCAGGGAGCCCCTACCCAGAGGACTTGTGGAGGTGGAGGAACTCCTGCATTCAGCACTCCTGCCTGTTAATTAAGTAAGCGAGGTTCTTATTTACGGACCTCTATGAAGAAGATGCCAGCGCTGGAGGTGGGGTGGTGGTACAGGTGGAGCAAAGCCATCACCGCGGCGACCATGAGGAGCATGGTGACCAGGGTGCCCACCAGCACGCCCGTCTGCCACGCGTCTGCGCTCCGCTCACTGGACGTCGTCTCTGCCGCTGGGAGAGGACAGAGCACGAAACCGAGCAGACCAACTGCACCCAAACCCCTGCCACTGGCTGCTTGTCCTTCCCATTGTACAACAAGCCCCTCCCACTGGATGCTTGTCCTTCCCATTGTACAACAAGCCCCTCCCACTGGATGCTTGTCCTTCCCATTGTACAACAAGCCCCTCCCACTGGCTGCTTGTCCTTCCCATTGTACAACAAGCCACTCCCACTGGATGCTTGTCCTTCCCATTGTACAAGCCCCTCCCACTGGCTGCATGCCCCTCCCTCACGTCAGCCTCTGCCAGGTGACACATCCAATCAGTAATCAGGGTGTCTGGTTTTGTTTTTCTATTTCTCCCCCCAAAACAGAAGCCATTAAAAAGCTTCAAAAACAAAAAAACGCTGCTCATATTTTTGGGTGGGCAAAAGGTGAAGCACTTACATCCATCTTCAGCCAGGTGTGCAACCTTGGAGTCATCTGCAAAGAAGCAAGCGAACAACCATAAAGCGGCAGTAACTACGCCTCTATTTGTAGGTCAATACCCACATCTCATGTTCAAAATTACAAGAAAAACACATAAAACCTCATGCTATCTATTTAACTCCCAACAGCCTGTCGTAACTCACGGAGCAAACAAAGGGGGGGGGTGTTTATTACAGGACGGGACTAGCACCGGGCACAGGGGACGATAAAGTGAAGCTGATGTAGAGCAGAGAGTGGCTTCCTGACACATTTACAGCACGACAGTAGTAGAGGAGCGGAGGCTGAACGTACGAGGCCTTGTACACGCATAATATACAGCTCTGCTTCTGCCTCCACTTCCTTAACCCGCCGCACAGTCCACCTTCACGTAGTCGACGGCGACGCCGCTTGGCACTCACGTTCGGTGGGGGCGGAAGCAGCAGGGGGCGCTGCTGAGAACACGGCGCTGCGGGTGCTGGCCCAGACTCCTGTGGTGGTGGGCAGCTGGGCGGTGGCCCCAGGCATTCCTCCACCGAGCTGCCCCACCGCCTTATTGGCTGCAGGTGTAGTGGTCAGACGGAGAGCCTGGGTCACATTTACAGTCTGACTGCAGCTCTGGTTCTTGACCTGGAAGCACATTGAAAGGATACTGAATGACGCAAAAGGCAAAAGATGACGGTGTGGGGTGGGGTGGGGTGGGGTGGGGTGGGGGGGGGACGCACGCTGATGAACTCACGCCATTACCTCATCCAGACACCCACTGTCGACCCAGGCCTGACGGTAGCGGTCGAATCCACTGGAACATCTGCACCCCCAACACACAGAAGAACCCTTAAAGGAACGCCAAGTTCTGCAAAACAAACGTCTCAAACGACGCGCACGGCGAGAACATCACCTGTGGAGGCGGCCGCACCAGCTGCAGCGGAAGCCGATGTGAGAGGTGACGCAGCTGTGGCAGCTGGAGAAGCGCAGGCAGGCTGGCGGAGTGGGAGAGCAGGACACAGACACTTTAACACGCGGCGAGGAAGACGGGGGAGGACGGCTCACGCCTCCCCAAACGCAAACAACCGCACACGGCTACGCCCAAAAAAACAAGACATGTGAAGAGGATGAGGGCGCAGAACGCTACTGGGCCGGGAACGCTACTGGGATTGGAACGCTACTGGGGCGGGAACGCTACTGGGGCAGGAACGCTACTGGGGCAGGAACGCTACTGGGCCGCGAACGCTACTGGGACTGGAACGCTACTGGGGCGGGGACGCTACTGGGGCGGGGACGCTACTGGGACTGGAACGCTACTGGGGCAGGAATGCTACTGGTGCGGGAACGCTACTGGGGCAGGAACGCTACTGGAGCGGGAACACTACTGGGGCGGGAACGCCACTGGGCCGGCAGCGCTACTGGGGCGGGAACGCTACTGGGGCAGGAACGCTACTGGAGCGGGAACGCTACTGGGGCGGGAATGCCACTGGGCCGGCAGCGCTACTGGGGCGGGAACGCTACTGGGGCAGGAACGCTACTGGAGCGGGAACGCTACTGGGGCGGGAATGCCACTGGGCCGGGAACGCTACTGGGGCGGGAACGCTACTGGGGCAGGAACGCTACTGGGGTGGGAACGCCACTGATCCGGGAACGCTACTGGGGCGGGAACGCTACTGGGGCAGGAACGCTACTGGAGCGGGAACACTACTGGGGCGGAACGCTACTGGGGCGGGAACGCTACTGGGGCAGGAACGCTACGGGGACGGAACGCTAATGGGGCGGGAACGCTACTGGGCCGGGAACGCTACTGGGACGGAACGCTAATGGGGCAGGAACGCTACTGGAGCGGGAACACTACTGGGGCGGGAACGCCACTGGGCCGGGAACGCTACTGGGGCGGGAACGCTACTGGGATGGAACGCTAATGGGGCGGGAACGCTACTGGGGCGGGAACGCTACTGGGGTGGAACGCTAATGGGGCGGGAACGCTACTGGGCCGGGAACGCTACTGGGACTGGAACGCCGTATTCCATCAGACTCACTTGGCAGAGGCAGCATCTCCACGACGGTGGAATTCGTAATCTTGGATTTTAACAGCTCCACCCGGTGGTATTCGTACACGGTCCTCCTTCGGATGTCTGTTGCAAGAAGGAAATCAGGCTACATGCGTGAGACAGCGAGATTAAAGCTCTCGGCTCTGATCTCCCAGGATGCTGCTGTATGTGGCTCCTCACCAGGAATCTGTTGAATCTTATGAAGCACCACAAACGCATCGGAGAGTCCGACCTTTACGGGGTGACCAGCCGAGCTGATCTCGCCGATGTCGACAGGGATCTGAACGGCACCGGGAGAAAAGTATTAGCAAAACCACGTACGTCAATTCTGGAGTTTGCATTCCTATTAGGACACGGGCCAAACCTCCTTGTACGCAAAGGCGATCCTGCCGTCGCTGTGCAGAGTAGCCTGAAAGGTGAAGCTGCCCAGATGGAGACCGTCTTCCAGGTACATGTGGTCCCACTGCACCACCAGGGCTGTGCCTAAGAACCAGAGACACCAGGCCAGACCAGCGCTCCGTAATCTACGTTCTCTACTGTTAACCAAACAAACGAGTGAGCGAGTTGGGACTATGGCGGCTGATCGGTCTGATGTTCTGCTGTACCGTTATCACAGTAAATGACGGTGGAGTTTGGGCCGATGCTGGGGTCAAAGCTGGCCATGAGGGGGGCGATGTACTGGGTGGCGGTGAGCATCCTGTGGATCACGTCTCCTGTGTAGAGGAAACCTGCACAGACATGCGGGGGGTGGTTGTGTTTTAAAGGTACCACCCCAATATAGGAGGTTGTTAGGAGAATGTTGAAAACTTACCGCCAGTAGTGACTGTGATGTCCCTAAGTAAGTGTCCATAGTAGGGAAACTCAAAGGACAAGTTCACTCTCTGTAATAAGAATCACTGAATTACCATACATGGCTCAGGGACAAATTATACACACTGAGTGGGTATTTAGGACTCATACTACAGGCAAAAACCGACACTACTGTCTGCAACTTTGATGAAGACCGTGAAATACATTACCAATCATTTAAACATTGAACTCTGACCCTGCTGCAGGAGACCTGGATTCATTTTTGTTGATTTGTATTTGTTTGTTTATTTGTTTTTGCATACACTGAACATTTTCTAACTTCTTTTTGAACCACTAAATATGTTACCATTCTTGCTAAAAATATTATAAATAAATAGACACTCTGAAGTTCTCTGTTAACTGAGCCACACCCATCCAAAGGAGCCTGCATACATTATAGCCTCCACCCGAAAAACTTACTGAGATGTTCCTTTCGTCTGCAGTACCAACTATATTTTGTGCAGTTACAGCGAACATCTCCGTGGCAACGATTATGTCTATGTCCAGTCTTACCAAAGCTTGCCTGGGGCTGTTGGACAGGACGCCATGAACCTTTCCCTTGTCCATCTCCTCAATGTTTACCCATAAGCCCTTGCCTGCAGCGTCTGCAGGTCCGTGGATTTTGGACACGTAGTAGGTGTGATCCTTGTCCTGCTGTTAAGCAACGAGAACAGCCGTGTTAGCAATAAAGATGCGAGCGTGAGTCCTAATGGCACCTGCGATGTTTATGAAAGGAAGCCAGTACCTCATGGCTGTCATTGGTCACTATTTCAGGTAGGCGTTCGGACGCCGGACGCCCGTGCTCGTGGTACTGCCCTGGTTCTGGGGCCTGACTGGTCCATGGGTTCCCTGGTTGTTTAGAAGGGAGCAGCTCCCTTGACCCTCGATCTTCGAGGAGTCTGTGATCCACGGCCACACGCGCCACGTCCTGAAGGCCGTCAGACGCTGCATCAGACGCTGCTGATATCAGGGAATAGTATGTGAAAACAGCTTCACAACCACAGACATCCTAAAGTGGCAAACTGAATTGAATTCAAATGAGGTTTTAGCTTTGCAGCACACACTCAAACACACTGGTAGTTCATAATTTATTAATAATTATTCTATAAACAACTTCTGCGGTGCAGTTCATATGGTGGGGAGTCAGAGAGACTGGGACACGTGAGCGGAGTTCCCAAAAACACCTTCTCTCGTTCTACTAGTGACAGTATGTGCACGCTCTTCTTTTCGCAGGATGGAGTGAACCATTCTTGGCATTCCTCATGCTGGGCGCGTGGGGGGCGAGACGGAGACGCAGTGACGTAGTGACAATGTTTTGATGCGTTCGAATTTCTTTACGCTTACGTGCTGTACGCACACAAAAAGCAGATTGTTGCAGTATGTTATACGAAGGTGCTTTAATAAGAATGACTTTTCAGTATCATTAGAACTGTTATTGATGGCAATGTGCAATTGAGAGAAGTTTTGTTTTCTACCTGTCACTGAAACTACCTGAGGCGTCAGATCCAACTCCAACGGAAACTGAAAACTGTCCAAACATCAACAGCATTCGTTACTTCTTGGGTAATATACCTGTTTATTTGCCAAATAAGTTGACAACCCACCTACGCCAGTAAGTTAATAGTGTTGGGTTACTGAAGGTTTTGCGTTGACTGACGGTGGACTGATAATTTTCGTTATGTTCTGAAAACTGAAATATTAGGCTAACGCAAAGAGCACTTGATATATCTTCATCCGCGTCACCTTTGTGGATGTAAATTTGATATATGTAATAAATGTACAACACAGACTCTTTTCGTCTCTTTTCTCAAATACAAAAGGCACTTACCGCTTCCTGACAGTTCTTCAAAGGTGAGGTTAAACCGAATCACAGTGCACACTCCGACAAAAACGCTGAATTTTGCCGCAACTACCATGTTTAAAACGAGAATCCAATAATCTGTTGCACACAGAAGTTGAAGCTGATCTTCTTAAATGCACCTGTTATGAGCCCTCGCTGTGGTAATCCACAAATCCCCCGTTAACTTCAGCGATAGTTGCACAAATGTCTCTTTATGCCACTCACTAAGCGCGCGCACTGCATATATAATACAAAAGCGTTAACAGACTGTACCGCAACGCTGGTGTTTCTATCCGTTACAGATGTCGTTATAAGATGGTGTTTCTATCCGTTACAGATGTCGTTAAATAAGCTGGTGTTTTCAGCCGTTACAGATGTCGTTGCAGGTCAGGAAAAGAATGCTTGAGATGGATGCGTTAAGTGGGTGTGTGGTACTGTCCACGGGCTTGCTGTCTGATTTATCGATGATGGGGGGGGGGGGGTCGTTTACATTTAGAAGCTGACTAAAAGGGTCAAATTTAGCTACATTCATCCATTTTGCTTTACTGTTCACTGAATCTCCTCTGTCAACCACAACTAAAAACAATAGTTTTCCAGAGGCCTCCTTATACGTTGCGTATACTCAGGAAAACACTCAGAA
Organism: Brachyhypopomus occidentalis; assembly: GCA_020368025.1. NCBI lineage: Eukaryota > Metazoa > Chordata > Actinopteri > Gymnotiformes > Hypopomidae > Brachyhypopomus > Brachyhypopomus occidentalis. The sequence goes on from JAGXOD010001411.1 coordinate 170,761, forward strand.
TTTTTCTCCATATCTTGTTATGCGACCACAAAAATAATATACGGAGGACATCTAAAGCGTTTCACCGTGTGTTCCAGGCCGAGATCTGAACTCTGTTTCTTTGCCTACGCACTTTTTTAATGATTAGGTTTTGTAACCACAATCAGTGTTTGTGTTTCCTGAGCAGGAAAGGCAGACGGTGTGTCAGCACAAAGAAACCCAGAAAAATTCTGCAGTGGTTTAGAAAACGTTTTAGCATTTGTGCACATTCAAACGGTACCACGTCCAGCCAGAGATCACCGACATATTGTGATTGTGTGTGTGTGTGTGTGTGTGTGTGTGTGTGTGTTGGCTCATTAGCAAGGAAACTGCTTCCTGTGAAGAATGAGAGGATTAGGAGGGTGTGACATGTCTCATGTGGATGAGAGACCTGTAGCCAAGGAGGCAGAGGGCTCAGAGTGACGGCCATTTTACACAGGACTGAGTTCAACTCCATAAAGACACAATCCATTCCAGAAGTGTACCGTTTCTAGGAAGAAGCAGTCAAGTTCACTCTTATCACAAACTCTGGTCCTGAGCTGAGCTGAACAGAATCGCCCCATCTACAGAGTCTGTAAGTGATCCACAATGAGGCATTTTCCTCACTGCTCAATTTTTTCTGTGTTGAATGTTGTAGAAGATTGCCAATATAATCTTCTGTGGGCTAAATTCTATGTCACATAAATGTTATTTTATGTTAACTTAAGATAAAGGATATGTTTTAAAATAAATGCTACCTCTTGACATAGAACTACCATAAAATTAAAACATTTGTCATCGTGTCTGTGCTGGGTGGTCGTTTGAAAGGAAATGTTACACACAGTAACATCACAGGACATCAGTGAGACAGTGTTATTAACACCCCCTGTGTTCCCATATAATTCAGACATATGCTGAAATTATAATATGCAGAGGTTCCAAATAACAAAATAAGCATTACAGCATGCTATCATTATAACGCTACTTCATCCCACCCCTTCCTAAACAAAACATCATAAATGTTTCTAAGGTTAATGTGTAATCTGTTTTTCTTTATGGAATATACAGTTTGATTTTTACATGTTGATACCACAGTTAGGCTCCATTACATATTCTGTATAAGAATATTTGTGTTCTCATATGTGTAGTATAGTTTGTGTCCTCACTGGACAGAGGACGCACCAGAAAATTTTAAGACAGGACGAATAAGCCTTTGTTCACTTCTCATATGGACCCAAGGCATCAGATAGGGGTGCTTGTCTGGAAATGTAGCGTTATGGTGCAGGACCCTGGGGGTGTTGGCTGGCTGAGTTGGTTCTTCTGCTGTAACATTTGTGGAGGTGTCTCTGCTTCTTTCAGGACTCTGAGTCTTGTAAAAAACAGACTTGCTAGTCACACGCTGCACATTTACACACCAGCGCTTCAAAGAAATGTTACTTAAACAGACCAGAGCACTGATGTGCCTTTGAACAGGAAAATTACCACAGGTGATAAAAAGGTTTACCTGTAATTCATATTCATCCAAATAGTTTCTATCCAATGAGTTGTGTTTAGAAGATTCCCTGCCAATCATAAAAAGCATTCAAGACAACTGTCATGACCATTACAAAAGACCATCATCATCTATACTCATCACCATCACTAACCTTTTATCTTTGTTGCTTTCATAGACCACAGAGGACATGGAAACCTACAGCCAGGACCAGCACTGATACTCCCACTCCTAGTCCTACAGCTTACACAGTGAACAAGTGAGCAGACACAGCTTATGAACATACACAGATTATGGTCACACACATCTTATGGACATACACAGTTTATGGTCACACACAGCTTATGGACATACACAGTTTATGGATATACACAGCTTATGGACACACACAGCTTATGGCCATACACATCTTATGAACATACACAGCTTATGGACATACACAACTTATGAACATACACAGCTTATGGACACACACATCTTATGGACATACACAGTTAAGGACACACACAGCTTATGGACATACACATCTTATGAACATACACAGCTTATGGACATACACAATTTATGAACATACACAGCTTATGGACACACACAGCTTATGGACACACACAGCTTATGGACACACACATCTTATGGACACACACAGCTTATGGACACACACAGCTTATGGACACTGTTCAGCAAAAGGAAGCAGCTGCATAGATGTATCTGGAGCTCATTATATATTTATGGCTGTCATGAGAATATATTGTACCATCAGTTTGGCCTCCTGTAGTGGGGGGTTGTGGGTCACATGCCCCCTGGGTAATGAGAACATCATCAATGGCTACATCTCCGCTAGACTCCTCGCCCTTCTGATACTCAAACACAAACTGTAATACAAAGTGAGCGTCACATGCTAAATGTTATGTGTGTTATGGGTGTGATTATATTAACAATAACAATAATATCAGTAATATGAAAAATTAGCATTTAAGGTGGATACCCAGTATTGCTCTTTCTGATCAGTTTGGATTCGGCCCCTCCACCACACGTCCCCTTTGTCTCCTGATTCTGTCCACATCAGATGCCCAAGCTTTTCCCCAGTGTCATGTATGGTCCTGAGTGACACAGAGAGAGAGAGAGAGAGAGAATAGTGTATCTGAATAGTATGTTTTAAATGCTTTGCTTAATATGACATTAATCTATTTATTTAGTCATTTATTTTACCTGTTATTGATGTACAATCTGAGAGTCCCTACTCGGCGGCCAAGCATGTGGTACCAGAATGTGAAACACTGCGACGTGCTGGTGCCTGAGGGGAGTATTGCACTGAGCAGCAAGGCTCTGTCTCCCCACTGCCCCACAGAGCTGTCCACAAATATGTAGTGACCTACAGACACACCAGTCACACATCATTATGGCCCCACGACAGCAGCTACAGCCGTATTCACAGGTAAAGAAAAACATCAATTGGCCAGATATCTTACCACTGGAGGAGTTGGTTGTGTGGTCTGTACTGGGACCTGTACTGGGAGCACTGGAACCTCCCTGGATTCGAAGCCAATCTGTGTCATCTTCTTCATTTAGGTTGGCCCAGCTGCATATGTTTACCTCGAAGTCACAGAGACAGGTACGGGTACACGGGAGGGGGGACACCAGCACGTCGTCCACAGCGATGGAGACCTGGTCCCCCTGGCCCACTATCCCCTCCACCACAATCTGTAAAGACATACAGTAACCAAGCAGCAGGGCACGAATCTGATAACCTCCACCCTGCTAATCTGTGCAAATTATTATCATCTGCTAATGATAATGGATGGAGTTATTAATTAAGTAATAATATAATAATAATACATTTTATTTATAAAGCGCCTTTCATGAGACCCAAGGTCACTGTACAATAAAAACGCAACAGAAAATACAGAATTTCATCAGCATAAAATGGTAAAGTGAACATAAAATATATAATAAACAACAAAATAATAAAAAAAAATTATATAATAATAAAATACTAAACAATGATTACACAAATGATTGCTAATATTCTAGTTTATGTCTATAATTATAAAATGCTGATGTAATAAGTTGCGGATGTGATAATCGGAGCCACATGGGCCGTTTCTGCCCTGGTGGTGGAATCGTACTGTGTAAGAACCTGAGAACGTTGGAGCTGAGGAAGGGACTCACTCTGTAGTCTCTCCCAGTCTGGGCCAGTGGGGCCTGGGCCAACCTCCACCACTGGCCCTGCTCTCCAGACAGGGACAGCAGCAGAGACAGATCTCCACCTGAGGTCTGCTGATACACCTTCAGGGTCCCTGTGCCCTGCCCACTCATGTAATACCACAGCTGAACACACTGGTCACTTCCTGCCAAGTTCAAAGGAAGAACAGTTACCACAGCGTTCCACAGTCCAAGTGCTCAACCTGTGACCTTCCCAAAGTGGAACCTTCCTGATTTTACAGTAATTACCCCACGTATTACAGCAGGCCATGAGGTCCTAGAGGCAGAAGGTCATAAACTACAACTATAGAGGAGCAGGCGATGCTCCGCCCCCTACGGTACCTGTGGTGAAGAGAGGAGAGCTTATCCTGGCACTGCGGCCTGGCGTGTGGGCGGAGCCTGAGCCCATGTAGATGTAATGTCCACTTCTTGTGTTGGTCGTGTGGTCAACACTCGGCTTGGGGGTTAAGGTGGCGTCATTTCCAGACCCCCAAATCCAGCCAAACTCTTTCTCATTCTGCGGTGTCCAGCCACAGAGGCCCCCCTCAAAGTCACAGTAACCCTCTAAAATGAAAATGTGGTTGCTTAGGCAACAAATATGTCCATGTGTATGCAGTTTCTATGCATTATGTGCATACACACAGAGTACACACATAATATATTTAACACTCACTGACATTTCCATTAACTATGCACTAATCTCAGGTGGACTCTTATTTGTCTTATTTGTCCTACATATGAATATTTATCTGTCTGACATACAGGCTATGTTTAATAATAGTGTTGTTGACATACACCAGCTCCTCCATATCTGTCATTTGGTTGGCAGGTCAGACCTGAACCTGAACACAGCATCTAGACTGATGGTGTTACTTCCAGGACCAAGACTCTCAAGTACCTGGGAGGACACAAGCTCCTTCGGTAAACGAAAAATCATCTATTGCGATATCCCCGGCCTCTCCACCTACTGATGCCTCTATCAGTATCTGTTGGACTTGTTGTAGGGTCACATGCATCTGGACCACCTGCCACTCATTCTCCTGAGAGCCCGCCCTCTGCCACACCTTAAAAGGAAAGTAAATTTTTACACAGTAGTGACTGGAATGAAAACAATGGCCACAACAGCGTTTGTGTTCTTACCAATTCTGACTCCCTAGAGCCAATATTCTGTAGATGCATTTTTAGTGATCCCATTGTTGCCCCAAGCATGTGGTACCAGAATTGAAAGCAGTACCCATCTTCTCCAGCAGGGGGCAGAGGAGGGGACTTCAGTTGAGCTACATCCCCTTTCTTATTAGGACTTGAGCTTTCTACATACAGATAATACCCTGCAAAGCAGCACAGTATTGAGGACAAGTAACTGATGGACCACAACATATTGGTGTCTGATAGGCAGCCGACGTGGGTGCTGACCTACCTGCACCACTGGTGTGATCGCCTGCAGGACCAGTGTTGACTGTGCCGGTGGGCCCGGTGTTCCTCAGCCAATCCGTGTCCCCGGTGCCACCCTGACTCCACCCACACAGGTCCTTCTCAAAAGAGCAGTCATTGGCCGAGAGAGCTACAGCAGAAGAGCAACCCAGTCATCTCACACGACTACAGCAGTAAGAGAAACCAATTTTCTCTCTCTCTTTGTCAGCATTTTAAATAAACAGGCATCTGATTAAACCAATGTTGAAATGAAGACGTGAAGCACTAAACAAGCTTCCTTTAAGAAGATGAAGCATCAAAATTAAAATTCATTTAGTAATTCAGTCCATCCTTCCACAAATCTGGACTTTGAGCCCCACCTGGTGGCTGGAATGAGGTCTCACAGTTCAGGAAGGAGACGTCATCCAGAGCAATAGCCCTCCTGATTGAGGTGGCATTACTACTGAAAACAATCTAAGACAAGACAGACAGGACATGATGACATGGAAGTATAACACACACACATACAGATATGACATTTATACAAATAAATATATTAAATATACTAACTGAGCTGTGCACTTCTACTGAACAATAATAAAAGATTAAATACACACACACACAAATGTACCCTGTATCTCTGCCGTTGGTTACCAAGGGCCAGCTGCTCTGAGCTCCATTCAGCCCCGGTGTTGTGTGTTCGTGTCCAGAGGTGAGTCCTCACCCCTCCTCCATCCTGCAGTAGTACACTAACACCACCCGTTCCTGCTCCACCCAGATGGAGATAAAACCTGAGCACAGTTACAGAGGGAGTCTCAGGGGCCTATAGCCACCACATGTACCCCATCCAGAGCACAGTGAGACCCTTGTGTTCCTGTGTGTGGTAAGAGAGTCTGTTGTGTGTTTGTTACTCACAGTAACTGACAGTAGGGGGAGCTGTTGGGCAGTTCGGGGCTCTGCAACAGTGTCTCATTTTTAGATGGAACTGAGCTGAAAGTCACATGTATGTAGTGACCTAAGGAGACGATATGATGATGTAAATAAACAATTCTGAACACACAGTCTGTTGATGTGCACATGCATGTATATGAATGTTTGTGTGTGAATGTGTGTGTGTATGTGTGTCATTACCTGTTCCAGTGGTGTGGTCAGTGGGGGGTTCTGTGTGTGTGTGTGTGTGTGTGAGACTGTGTGTGTATGTGTGTCATTACCTGTTCCCAGTGGGTGGGGGGTTTTGTGTGTGTGTGTGTGTGTGTGTCATTACCTGTCCCAGTGGTGTGGTCAGTGGGGGGTTCTGTGTGTGTGTGTGTGTGTGTGTGTTACCTGTCCCAGTGGTGTGGTCAGTGGGGGGTTTTGTGTGTGTGTGTGTGTGTGTATTACCTGTCCCAGTGGTGTGGTCAGTGGGGGGGTTCTGTGTGTGTGTGTGTGTGTGTGTGTGTGTTACCTGTGTGTGTGGTTTATTCCTGTGTGTGTGTGTGTGTATTACCTGTCCCAGTGGTGTGGTCAGTGGGGGGTTCTGTGTGTGTGTGTGTGTGTGTGTGTGTGTATGTGTGTGTTACCTGTCCCAGTGCTGTGGTCAGTGGGGGTGTGTGTGTGTGTGTGTGTGTGTGTATTACCTGTCCCAGTGGTGTGGTCAGTGGGGGGTTCTGTGTGTGTGTGTGTGTGTGTTACCTGTCCCAGTGGTGTGGTCAGTGGGGGGGTTGTGTGTGTGTGTGTGTGTGTGTGTGTGTGTTACCTGTCCCAGTGGTGTGGTCAGTGGGGGGTTGTGTGTGTGTGTGTGTGTGTGTGTGTGTTACCTGTCCCAGTGGTGTGGTCAGTGGGGGGTTCTGTGTTGTTAGCAGCTTTCTGTCTCTGCCACTTGTTATTGTCCTGACTAATGTCCCTCCACTGGCACAGTCCATCCTCAAACGTACACGGTCCTGGTTGTCCAGTCCCCACAGGAGAACAGGAGACAGTGTGTGTTTACTCATTACTGTTGATAACAACAATAACAACAGTTTTTTTTTTCAGATTTTTCAGAGTTAATAAAGAATATATGAAACTCACCGCAGGTCTCCTCATCTTCCCCCAGGGGGCAGTCTTTGCTGTAGTCACACTGAGCACTAGCAGTAATGCACTTCAGCCCATCTGACCTCCAGCAGTGAAACTCGCCCTCCTGAGCAGAACAAGCACCATTAACACACTGTTTCTGCGTAACACTGCAGCAGGTAGAAAGCTAAGAGACTGGCAGAACCTACATAGACAGAACTGCAGGGGGCAGCAGTGGGAGTGGGAGTGGCTGTGGGTGTGGAGGGTGGGGCTGTGGGTGTGGTAGTAATTGTGGGTGTGGGAGTGGCTGTGGTAGTAGTTGTGGGTGTGGTAGTAGTTGTGGTAGTAGTTGTGGGTGTGGGAGTGGCTGTGGTAGTAGTTGTGGGTGTGGTAGTGGCTGTGGATGTGGTAGGGGGTGTGGGTGGTAGTTGTGGGTGTGGACTGTGTTTGTGTGGTAGTAGTTGTGGGTGTGGGAGTGGGTGTGGAGGGTGGGGCTGTGGGCGGGACTGTGTTTGGTGTGATTGGCAGCTGGCTGTTGTCAGGGTCATGTACGCAGTTTGTTGAGAAGGACACATCATCAACGGCTGCATATTCTTCTGGGTTCTGGCCACTACCCACAAACTGGAAGACAATCTACAAATGCCACCACGTGTTTAGGACCACCAGCAGGATTTAATGTGTCTCGCTATGTTTGGTCATTTTGTTAACTTCAGAAACTTCACTGAAACAGCCGACACACCTTGGTCTTCACTGAGGAGGTGAAGGTGACCTCTGCCCTCTGCCAGTGGAATCCAAGGGTGATGCCCCGCCCCCAGATGATGGCATCATCAACCTCGCTGCTGCTCATCCGCAGCCGAGTGGTCAGCATGGTGTTGTTACCATGGGAATAGTGGTAGAAACGCACCTGCAGGAGAAGCTCGATGAGATAAGAGGGAACCAAGAGTGTGACGGGTGTTTGAGGTTTGGTGTTTGGTGTTTGATGTTTGGGGGTTGAGGTTTGAAGTTTGAGGTTTGGTGTTTGGTCTTTGATGTTTGGGGGTTGAGGTTTGGTGTTTGAGGTTTGGGGTTTGGTCTTTGATGTTTGGGGGTTGAGGTTTGAAGTTTGAGGTTTGGGGTTTGGTCTTTGATGTTTGGGGTTTGAGGTTTGGGGTTTGAGGTTTGGTGTTTGGTGTTTGGTGTTTGAGTGGTTGTGCATTGACACACTCACGGTGCACTGAGAGCTTGGGAGGAGGGTGTTAGAGATGACCTCTGCTGAATGGCTGCCAGTCTGCTGATTGGCTGCACTAATGAACCCACCTGAAACACATCACATTTACCTCATTAAAAAGGGACCATCTGCTCCCTATGTAGGTACACAGCAAAAACTATAGGAACACAACACAATGATGAATTTGCACCTCTGACCTTTCGCATCCAGCTATAGTTACATGTATTAGTTTAAACATGAACATGATTCCTTCATTTCAGGACTTTAGAATCATATCTGCAGACGTTCCTAAACATTACCATCACACACTGCATTACATACCAGCATCTGTGTTGCGGGTGTGGTCTCTGGGTGGGCCTTGCGTTGGCCACGCCCCCTCTCCTCTCTGCAGGGTCCAGCCTGCATTGGACTCCCACGCACACATGCCCTGCTCAAAACTGCAGCGCTGCTTATAACCTAACACACCTGACCAGGCACACACAACACCTCACAGATAAGCACACACACCACTCTCTGGCCATTATGCAGTACGTGATTGGTTACCAACAGTGATCGGTTACCAGTAGACACTTGATTGCCGGTATGACTGAAATTGGGCCTCTTACCACACTGTTCTTCATCACTTCCATCTCCGCAGTCATCGCTGAAATCACACACTCTGTTCAGCTCCACACAAACGCGGTTGGAGCACGTGAACTCGGCTTCTCCACACGACTCCTGAGGCTCTGAGCGACCAAAGGAAACGTGATGGATGACCACATGGACAGACCTCCGTCACCCCCCCACCACCTCCACCAATCAAAAACCTGAAGAGCTGAACGTGACCATATCAGAAAACTATAAAGCCATGGACTTTTGATTCCCTTCTAAGTCAGATCAACACCACATCTCTTTTGTGTCTCTTTAACCCTAACCCTAACTCTAACCCTAACCTGGAAGAGAACAGTTTAGGAAGGCGATGTCGTCGAGAGCGATGTCCCCGAGCTCGCTGAACGTTCTGGTGGCTTCAAAGAGGACAGTGAAGGTCTGGTGAGTGCGACCCACTCCAGCCTCTGCCCGAAGCCACCTGTCGCCATGGTCACCAGAGGCCCACCACAAAAGGGTTCTTCTTGGGCCCTCCTGGAGGAAAACCTTCATCTCCCCAATGCCTATGAACAGAAAAGCAGAGCTCTCTGACAATCTGAGGTGCATTTAAACCAACACGAAGACCAGGGTGCTGTTCAAAGTTTTGCTGAAACTACATGTATGACAACAACATACAACACACAGACTCACAGGACACAGACAGACTACTTTACATACCCCAAAATATTTTACTGTAAAATGCTAACGTACAAATGTATGACTTAAACCTTGATGTGAAAGCAATAATTAAGAGAGCAGATGTAATGTTCATTGGGAGGCTGGTTCACAATCCACGTCACAATTCAGCCAAGACAGTCAAAAACCGACCTCAAGACATTTATGGCAAATTTTCATTAAGCAGTTCTAGGCAGCATTTATGCCTCTGTAGAAGTTTGTGTCGGCCGGTGGTGTTGGTCTTACCCTGTCCGTACATGTGGTGGTAGAACTCCAGCACACACTCCGCGCTGGCCTGCTTCATAGAGACGCTCTGCAGGGCAGCGTAGCTGTTCTGATCTCCCAGACTGGCCTCCACTGCCATGTACCAGCCTATCAGCACCAGAGGAAAAAGGGTAAGACCACCAACAGCACTGCAGATGCTTTCAGTAGGCAGAGTTACAGTAACATGTATATATACATATGTACTTTCAGTGTGTGTGTGTGTGTGTGTTTGTGCATGTTTGGCACAGGGCAAGAAAGTTGTGTGTGAGTGTGTGTGTGTGTGTGTTACCCAGGTCTGTCCCAGTAGTGTGGTCCACTGAGGGTCCTGTGTTGGCGGTGACTGTCCCATTGCGGCCACGCTGCCATGCAAACTGGCCCACACTCACGTCCTCCCAGTCACAGCTGTCTGTTTCAAACTGGCACCCAACAAACGCCCTCACCACAGTCTCCTCTGCACTGGCCAGACACAAGAGAGAGAGAATGATGCTGGTTGTGATGGTGACCACCGTAACCACAAACTCTGCTGAAAATCATGAAAATTCAGGAGGAATGTGTCCTGCCTTTACACGGCCCTTTCAAAACTGTTATATCATCCACAGCAACGAATCCTCCATTTCCAGACTCTGCCTCTAGAAGAATCTGGAAAAAGTGAATTTGAAGTATTTATGAAGTATTTAAATGATTAAAGACAGTGATATCACTACATGTGTGTTCCTTAATGTGATGTATAAGGTATAGTGTACAGGTATATAATTTATAATCACAAAATAAATCTCAAATAGCATCTTTGGACGCCAGTGGTAAGTGAAAGGATCTGAAAACAAGCCTAGTCTCACCTGGAAGGGTTTAGTCTCAGAGACTGTGGTAGAGAAGTTTGTCCAGCCATATCCAGAGGCACTTGTTTCAAATATCAGCTCTTGAACTGCATTCCCAGAATCCAGAAACACTTGCAAGGTCCCCGAGTAGCTGCAAACACGGGTCACCCAACATGACATTGTTCAGTCTGCCTCATCCACATCACATTGGCACTTTAAGCAACCCAGCCTGGCAGTAAAATTGTGATCCACTCTGACCTGTCATTCATGTGATACCAGAAGGAGAGACAGGAGGCAGAGGTGTGTAGGATCCACTCAGAGATGAGTAGAGACCTGTTGGTGGGCTCTGGGCTGCCCATCTGAGGCAGACTCAGCATAAACCTTCCTGAAGACAAATCAAATAACTGTTATGGATGTTCAGTTTTAATTAGTTGCAAAGCTTGAAACTCTCTCATATTTACAAAATTAATGATTCTGCACAAAGAGCTATTGGCTCTCAAGAAGAGGTTTTCGTCAAAGACACTGTGGTCCAGTTTTCCAGACAGATTAGTTCTAAACATAGACTTAAAATTGTCAGGTTATACCTAGACTAAGTTTAATCTCTCCTCCGAAAATCGAACTACATGCTCATTTTTAGAATGAAGTATGAGTTTTTTTAGGGTTAATGTTCAGAAGGTAAGTTTCTATGGCGATCAGAAATGTTGTGGGTTTTTGTCTTCACCATCTGGTGTGTGTGTTGTCCGGTCAACCAGAGGACCGAGAGAGTGTCCGTCCGAATGAACCCAGTCGTGACCACCTGAGTCTTGGTTAGCAGCGTTCACCCATGTACAGGGCCCTGATTCGAAGTCACAACTTCCTCTTGGATTGCAGGCTCCACCTCTTACTGACACGTCATCCAGAAGGATGAATGACTCCTGGGCGGGGCTTAGCTCTGCCCTGAAAGCCACCTATTTGTTTAATTCAAAAGACAACATTTCATGTTTCTGAAAAAAGACTGCTAGGAGAAAAGGGAAATGGGTCAAAAGCTTTATTCATGGCATTAGAGGACTTACCCTGTATTTTGATGGAGAAGACACAGTGACTTCTGCTATGCCCCAGCCTGTAGAGGGCGCACCAGAGAGAGACCACAGGCCAGGACCAAGCTCTCCATTCAGATAAACATGTGCTGAGAGAGAGTCTCCTGAGCCAGCAGAAAGCCAAAACCTTCACAAAAGCCACAAAAAGCACAAGTGGATTGTTATATGAACTGCAGCACATATAACAGTAATGCTTTTGTAGGGCCCATCAACATGTTTGTGTTGTGATAATTCTACTGCAAACCCTTTGAATTCTATTGCAAACCCTCTAGACATTTCATGTGCTGGAGGAATAAGGTCTAAAGTGTGTTTTGCTTTTACCAGAACTGCAGACAGGACTCGGTAGTTGGGTCATACTCTGGTGTTAGCAACTGTGTGGTCTCTGGTTTCTGAAGCTCATTTCCCAAAACAGCCATAGAATGACCTTTCAGGGCATAAAAGATCACACTGTGAAATAGTTTGAAAAGCACTTGAAGAGATTCATCACATTTAGTGTTTTCTGTGAACCTCAGAGATTGTAGCTAGCGGCTAGTCACAGTGGCTAATCACCCAGCGGTTAGACACCCAGCGGCTAATCACCCAGCAGCTAGTTACCCAGTGGCTAGTCACCCAGTGGCTAGTCACCCAGCGGCTAGTTACCCAGCGGCTAGTCACTCAGCGGCTAGTTACCCAGCGGCTAGTCACTCAGCGGCTAGTTACCCAGCGGCTAGTCACTCAGCGGCTAGTCATCCTGCTGCGCTCACCCAGTTGTGTTCTGTAGGTGTGATCAATATGGCCTGTGCTGCCGTCCACGTGGAGCCAGTGCGTCACGTTAGTGACTTCAAGCTCAAACCCACACAGCAAGGCGTCTTCAAAGCCACACGGGTCTGAACAAAGAGGCACACAGACCGAGACTGCTCAATATCACAATCTTAAAGCCATATGCTGAGCTTCAGCTGAGAGGTTAGTGCATTGGGGCCAAAGTCAGCAGCTGAAATTCCTCAATAAACATTCATAAGAGACACATTTCTGGAGAGTGCTTTCAGGAATGTTTCAGTCAAGAGTGTTTTAATGACTTACTGTAATCTATACAGGCACCTGAGGTCACTGTTATATCATCAATGGCTATGAACCCACTGCTTCTGGCATTTCTGCTACCACAGAGTTTTACCTGTAGACGATACAGGTGTGTTGAGGTGTGTTCAGGTATGTTCAGATGTGCAGGTGTGTTCAGCTGTGTTCAGGTATATTTAGGTGTGTTCTATGTCCAGGTGTTTTCAGGTGTGTCAGGTGTGTGCACCATGAGCTACTGTGTATCAGTGCATAAGCGTGCACCATGAGTCACAGCTGCAGTATGTCAATGAATAAGCGTGCACCATGAGTCACAGCTGCAGTATGTCAATGCAATGCACCATGAGCCACAGCTACTGTGTATCAGAAAGCCTCTCTTACTCTCTGCATGTCCGTCATGTTGACTGTGATCTGCGTCTTCAGCCACTCAGCAGCGTCTGTTCCTCTCTTAGTCCACATAGCAGTTTCTGTTGCTTTCTGAGACACAGACAGTTCATGTTTTCACTTTGAAACAATTAACAGCTTCAGCTGCAAACAGCCACCGGACCAACATCTCTAGTCTCAGCCATGCAGCTACAAAACTTCCAAAGTTTAGTTATATTAATGAATATTTTAGAGCAATAACTAAATATGATTCTTTAATACTGATAACTAAATAAGTCTGAAGTTTAGACGCAAAGCTTTAGAATTTTTTTTAAAGAAAGCCACATCATCCTTTGCATAGGAGGGTTAGGGTTCAAAATGCATCAATTAAGCAACGTGAATTAACTACAGATAATTTGAGAAGAGGTCAAAGCAGAAAGTCCTTACATGCTTCTGTCCCGTCTCAACTAGGAGGTCCAAGTTTGCCACTGATGCTCCTGACATGTAATACCAGAATCCAACACAGATGTTGGCAGTTTGGGTCGTCACCGCTGTGGAAATGACGGCGGTCTCACCATCTTTACCTCCGGACATGTCCACAAGCATGTAGAACCCTAGAAACCACACGCAAAGTGAACATATATGATTTATGATTTACAGCATGTAATGAAAACAGATCGTGCATGATAACGGTTAACTTGTTTTTAAGTTACCGTGGTTATTTCCAATGGTGTGGTCATAGAAGGGGCCTTTGTTGGTCGTGCCCACCTGCAGACCCCTTTGATGAGTCCAGTCAAATCCATCCCCAGTTTCCTGGACCCAGTCACACAGCCCTATGAAGGGAGATCTGAGTCTTACTGTGGTGTTGGGCTAGGGTGGATTTTTGAAGTGGACTTTTTCATAAGAACACTGACTATGTGGAACAATATAACTACAGTCAAAACTCTGTTGTGACTCTCCAGAAGGGGAAGATGTTGGTCTGGTGTGGTTACTCTAACTGGTTTATATTACACACAGGCCTGGACTGGTATGGTTACTCTAACTGGTTTATCCTTGTAACACAGGCCTGGACTCTTAGGGTTACATAATCACTGGTTTAGAGTTTCCTGTAACATGTCTGGTCTGGCTATTTCTCTAATCAACAACCGCAACACAGGCCAAGACCTCTAACTGATTTAAACTTCACACAGGCCTGGTCTGGTATGGTTTATACTTCACACAGGCCTAACTGGTTTATATTACACACAGGCCTGGTCTGGTATGGTTACTCTAACTGGTTTATACTTCACACAGGCCTGGTCTGGTATGGTTACTCTAACTGGTTTATACTTCACACAGGCCTGGTCTGGTATGGTTACTCTAACTGGTTTATATTACACACAGGCCTGGACTGGTATGGTTACTCTAACTGGTTTATACTTCACACAGGCCTGGTCTGGTATGGTTACTCTAACTGGTTTATACTTCACACAGGCCTGGTCTGGTATGGTTACTCTAACTGGTTTATATTACACACAGGCCTGGACTGGTATGGTTACTCTAACTGGTTTATACTTCACACAGGCCTGGTCTGGTATGGTTACTCTAACTGGTTTATACTTCACACAGGCCTGGTCTGGTATGGTTACTCTAACTGGTTTATATTACACACAGGCCTGGTCTGGTATGGTTACTCTAACTGGTTTATATTACACACAGGCCTGGTCTGGTATGGTTACTCTAACTGGTTTATATTACACACAGGCCTGGTCTGGTATGGTTACTCTAACTGGTTTATACTTCACACAGGCCTGGTCTGGTATGGTTACTCTAACTGGTTTATATTACACACAGGCCTGGACTGGTATGGTTACTCTAACTGGTTTATACTTCACACAGGCCTGGACTGGTATGGTTACTCTAACTGGTTTATATTACACACAGGCCTGGACTGGTATGGTTACTCTAACTGGTTTATATTACACACAGGCCTGGTCTGGTATGGTTACTCTAACTGGTTTATACTTCACACAGGCCTGGTCTGGTATGGTTACTCTAACTGGTTTATACTTCACACAGGCATGGACTGGTATGGTCTAACTGGTTTATATTACACACAGGCCTGGTCTGGTATGGTTACTCTAACTGGTTTATACTTCACACAGGCCTGGACTGGTATGGTTACTCTAACTGGTTTATACTTCACACAGGCCTGGTCTGGTATGGTTACTCTAACTGGTTTATATTACACACAGGCCTGGTCTGGTATGGTTACTCTAACTGGTTTATACTTCACACAGGCCTGGTCTGGTATGGTTACTCTAACTGGTTTATACTTCACACAGGCCTGGTCTGGTATGGTTACTCTAACTGGTTTATACTTCACACAGGCCTGGTCTGGTATGGTTACTCTAACTGGTTTATACTTCACACAGGCCTGGATCTGGTATGGTTACTCTAACTGGTTTATACTTCACACAGGCCTGGTCTGGTATGGTTACTCTAACTGGATATGAGTCCAGTGAATGTTGCTCACCTTTTTCAAAACTGCAGTCCATGGAGGACGGAGGGGGTGGGGTGGGTGTAGCGGTGGGTCCTGGGGAGGTGGGGATCAGGTTGGAGCAGCTTACGTTCTCCCTGATGTAGACGTCATCTATGGCAATGACCCCGTCATCTAAGGGAGGTCGCCTGGCCTCAAACACAATCTACGAATAATTAACCACAGCAGGTAATTAAGACCCAACTCAAGATCAGGGGACATGTGTTGCCATGTTTGTGCTGATAGGATGTGCTTCCTGTGTGTGTGTGTGTGTGTGTGGGGGGGGGGGGGGGGACCTGGTATTGCTCCGATGTCCCATAATCCAGAGTGACTTTGTGCCACACGTCGCCCTGATCCCCAGTCTGATTCCAGAGAGAGTGCAGTGTGCCTGACTCATTCACATACACAGTCAGTGTGAGCTTATCTGCAATGACAAAGGACATC
This sequence comes from Brachyhypopomus occidentalis, assembly GCA_020368025.1. Lineage (NCBI taxonomy): Eukaryota > Metazoa > Chordata > Actinopteri > Gymnotiformes > Hypopomidae > Brachyhypopomus > Brachyhypopomus occidentalis. The sequence goes on from JAGXOD010001411.1 coordinate 186,926, forward strand.
GCCAGAGATTAGTAACCTTACATTTACCGCTGGACACTGGATAAGCGAGACTACAGAGGAAGAGATATATGGACATTGCTGAAAAGAGATTACAGCTGCTCTGAAGCACGTTTACACTCAAGCACGTTTACACTCAAGCACGTTTACACTCAAGCACGTTTACACTCAAGCACGTTTACACTCAAGCACGTTTACACTCAAGCACGCTGACGTGTACTTTGCAAAGCATTGCCAAATCTTTTCTATGTGAATTCAGGTGTGAAAGGTGGTTCACTTACCGATACTTGGCCACATGTTCATGAAGCACCAGAACTGCAGGCAGCCGTGGGTCACAGGCTGTAGGAATTCACTCTGCAGACGTCCGACCTGCTCTGTTGAACTGGACTTCGTGTCAAACGACATGTAGTGCCCTGGGAAGCAGAAGAGTGGTTCACTGATGGCCACCGGAAGTACTAAAGCAACTACAGGCTGAAAAAAAGCCTACAGGTGACTCCAAGAAATACAGATGGACCTACTTAGAACATTGTGATACATATTGTGATTGTGATATGCTTTGTACTATATTAAAATGCATCGATGAACCTGTGATGAAATTTATTTTAGAGACTGACAATCATTGTATTGATTCTTTATGTTTATTGTACCGTGTGAATGCTGCACCACCAGATTGGTGTAATATCTCAGATTGGTCCTGTGAAACATTTGTGACATATCAGACTGTGTGTAATATAAGTGAGAGGCACATTACCCAGGGCAGAATTGGTGGTGTGGTCCACCGCAGGTCTGAACATGCCACCCCTAGTTGCAGATGTCCAGCTCCATGCCACAGTGTTGACACTGGGAGGGCTGCTCACCCAACCACAGGGGTCCAGCTCAAAGTCACACAGCCCTGCACACGCACATTTAGGTTTGGACTGAAGGAAAATTCCAGCACTGTTCAACCTTCCAGCACTGTAAGTAGTCAGGATGGCTTTGTACGGTTCCTCTAGTGTTCGGAAATGACATGTATACAGCCATAATGTCTGTCATAGCGGTTGCTAACTAATGCAAGAGTTGTAACGTATGTCTGAACAGTTCATTTTAGTGATTTTGTGATGGATGGAGGTAGAACAGAAGCTCCTACCCTGAGGTGGACACGGGCCATTTAGAACGGTCAGATCGTCAATAGCAATGTCCTTAACCTGGTCATCTCCTACCACAGCTTCAAACACCATCTGGTAAAGCAACCACAGACTCTCTGAGACATGTGCTATCTAAAGGTCTACAAAGTAAAGAGTAAATACAGATACGCTTTTTTTATTTTTAACTTTGAATTTACTATCATGTCATATACAGGATATGCAAAGTTCTTTTTATGGCTAGACGGTACAATAACTCCATGGATGCTGCACCTTGCACTGCAACTCACAGCAAGTTTGAAATTGTTGGGCAATTTCTGTCTGATAAGAGTTTGTGAATTTCTGACACAAATGATGATTGTTCTATTAATTGTGTTCTAATGGTGTGATACTCCCACAATACCTGGTAAGGTCTGTGAGGGCTCAGGACACTGGCCCAGCCATGTCTCCACAGCGCCCCCTGCTGCCCGCGGCGACTCCAGAGGGTGTGTCTCACGTCATCGTCGCCACCGCCACTCTGAGACCACTGCTGGTGCACGTTGAGCGTCCCCGTGTCCTTCCCACCGATGTGGTAGAAGAACATCCAGCATTCACCGTCCGCCGGGGTCGGCCTGTTCACCGCCATCGTCATGCCAACATGGCTTCCACTGGGACGCTCCCACATCCGTGCACTCATGTAATAGCCTTACAGCAGACACAAAGGACAACCTTCAAATCATTACTACAATAAAGACCAGTGTAAACACCTTCACAATACATTTATTAACACAGACGTAACGTGGTTATAAATGAGGTTAAGAAGTTGCGATGAAGCAGAGTGTATCTGTGAATTAAGAGGTAGGTGTGTGTGAAGTGTGTGTGAAGTGTGTGTGCGGTCAGCCTTCTCACCTTGCTCCGTCCCCAGGGTGTGGTCCACGGCGGGGCTGCCCGAGGCTGCTGCCTCCTGCCCTGTGGTTCTGACCCAGGGGAAGTCAGCCGCAAGGTCGGGTACCATGCTGCACAGGGAGGTCTGGAACGTGCACTCGCTCTCGCCCGGACACGAACCGTCCACGCTGCTCTGGACCTGCACGTCGTCCAGGGCGACGCTGCCATCCGTGCCCCCCAAGACAGCCTCGAAGATAAACTACATACACAGTGTTATTATTTAAACATTGCCTCCTGATCATGATCAAGGAGTTGGTGCAGTACCTGTATGGGGTCGTCAGTCGCAGCAAAGTTAAGGGACGCAAACCGCCATTTGTTGCCCTGAGTTCCTGTCCGTACCCACACCACTGTCTCAGTCCCCTCGTTGTTCTTAGAGATGAATCGGAGGGAACCTGGATGACCTGTCGAAAATGACCATATACACTGTGTACCTTCTGTTCACCTGAACGTTCATGTTAGGACTTCTGCAGAAGTGATTCCCATTATTCAACATCATCCAGTTCTTGTAAAACAAAATGGAGCAACACTTTTCTGCATAAGCAGCACTTACCACTGCTGCCACCATAGATATGGTACCAGAAACTGACACATTTGCCTTTTTGTGGAAAGCTGATGAGTCTTGCTGTCTGTGAGGGGTCAGAGTTACTTTTTGGAGCAATAAACATGTAGTAACCTGAAAAAATAACAATTAAAAAACAGATAAACTCAGTGGAAGGATTCAAATGTCGAAAACCGATGACAGCGAGTTTCAGTAGACCAAATAAGAGGAGGATTTACCTGAACCAGTGGTGTGGTCATGTCCTGGTCCCTGATGGTCATATGAGGGTTTTTGTCCATTGGCCCTCTCCCAGAGGAGGCTCTCAGATTGGTCCAGGTACCAAGCACACGTGTCCCTCTCGAAGTCACAGCTGAGCTGCTCTGAGCCCTCAGGAACGTCCCCTTCCACACAGCCCGACAGTGTGATGTCATCCAGCATTACGTCCTGATTTCCAATATTTGAGGGGTTGACTGAAAACACCAGCTGTGTGTGTGTGTGTGTGTGTTGATAAGAAACAAAAATCAAAGGTTGTGAGTAACAGCTGAGCCTGTAACCAAGTCTAGGCCTGAATGAGAATTTCCCTCCATACCTTGGACCCGCTGGGTTGATTGCCCACTCTCACAGTCGCATTCACCCAGACCTCCGTCTGACTTTGTTTAGTCTCCCACAGCAGCACGGCCGGCCCGTCAGCGAGAAGGCTCAGGGCAAAGTGAGAAGCTGTGCTTGATTCATGAAGGTAGTACCAAAAGCTGAAACACAAGAGACGAACACTCACACCTGCTGCTAAATTGTAAATCCGTGGCCACTAACATTTCTGAAAGTTTTCAAACATTAAAATACCTAACTCTGTTTTAACTCTGTTTTAGTGTATTGTACCTTATCTGACACCCAAATGTTGTGGATTTAGGGAAGATGTGCTCCAAGATGGCCTTTGAGAAAATCTGAGGTTCTTCACCCTCTACGTGCATGACATGTCCTGTAAATCACAGCAACACATGACATCAGCACACTTGTCATTTGCATATAACCAGTTGATGCTAGCTGTGAGGTCCGTACCCCATGGCAGCCCAGTGGTGTGGTCCACACCCGGGAAGCTGCTAATGTTGGCTTTCTCCAGCCGCCACTTGAAGGCTCCATTGCTGGTATCGTTCCATCCACACGGGCCCGCCTCAAAGTCACAAGAACCTGCAGGTAACATGGTGACAACCCAAACCATTAGTCAAGAACCTGCAGGTACCACAACCCACACCATTAGTCAAGAGCCTGCAGGTAACACAACCCACACCATTAGTCAAGAACCTGCAGGTAACACAACCTACACCATTAGTCAAGAACCTGCAGGTAACACAACCCAAACCATTAGTCAAGAACCTGCACAAGAGCCTGCAGGTAACACAACCCACACCATTAGTCAAAAACCTGCAGGTAACACAACCTACACCATTAGTCCAGGTAACACAACCTACACCATTAGTCAAGAGCCTGCAGATAACACAACCACCATTAGTCAAGAACCTGCAGGTAACACAACCTACACCATTAGTCAAGAGCCTGCAGATAACACAACCCACACCATTAGTCAAGAACCTGCAGGTAACACAACCTACACCATTAGTCAAGAGCCTGCACCATTAGTCAAGAACCTGCAGGTAACACAACCTACACCATTAGTCAAGAACCTGCAGGTAACACAACCTACACCATTAGTCAAGAGCCTGCAGATAACACAACCCACACCATTAGTCAAGAACCTGCAGATAACACAACCCACACCATTAGTCAAGAACCTGCAGATAACACAACCCACACCATTAGTCAAGAACCTGCAGGTAACACAACCTACACCATTAGTCAAGAGCCTGCAGGTAACACAACCTACACCATTAGTCAAGAGCCTGCAGGTAACACAACCTACACCATTAGTCAAGAACCTGCAGGTAACACAACCTACACCATTAGTCAAGAACCTGCAGGTAACACAACCTACACCATTAGTCAAGAGCCTGCAGGTAACACAACCTACACCATTAGTCAAGAACCTGCAGGTAACACAACCTACACCATTAGTCAAGAGCCTGCAGATAACACAACCCACACCATTAGTCAAGAACCTGCAGGTAACACAACCCACAGCATTAGTCAAGCATAAACGTTAGTGCTGATGTTCTCAGCATCGACACTGACACATTAACCTCATGAACACGATAACGCAAAAAATAAGACAAGCATCCTGACTACAGTTATACAAGTTACTGGCAGCATTAGACTACATACCCCAGAATTCTTCTCTTGGCCGATCCACATTGTCAGCATGGATGTCCCACACTGTCTTTGAAGCTTCACGATTCTGGGACACACACAGGATCTGTCTATAGGAACAGCCAGCGAGAGCTAGCACAGGTTCACAGAAAACACACGTCAATAGAACACAGACACACTCCACACAAACCAGAGCATAATCTTACCCTCTACAACACCAGTCTTAGTATTATTATATCAGCATTAAAAATTATATGAAGGATTTGTTGACATTGGGAGTGAGAGACTGGTCCCTAAGGGTAGATTGTTGAAATGTATTTGGTTTAAAGATAATATATATGCATTTCCAAAGCATTAACATCTTTAAAAAATACTTTACTACAGCACACGAATTTAGATTATTTTAGAATGAAAAATTATAAAAGCACCCATTTACAAAAATGTAATGTACTAAACAAGATATAATATAGTGTATCATCAGATGTAATTGCCCAGTGCATGAATATATAAAAAATCTGAATACTCCACCTGAGTAACGGCTATGTATAGATGGAACAATATTACTGTAGTGAAGTACACAAGGTGTAAGTGTAGTCTCTGGTTACTCCAAGTTACTAACCCTAACCAAATGTACAAAACAATATTTTGCCTTACCAATTAACAGGAAAAACAGCCCTGTCATCCTGAACACAAAGGACCAAGACCCATACAGAGCATTAGACCACTCTGCTTAATAATGACTTATGGAGCCGGAGTGAACATATGTCACCAGGACCTCATGTCCATCTTTATCTGAACTCTTAACAGTGCTATGTTCCAAAAGTCCACTGTGCACTCATCAACCTTAAAAACGTTTCTTCCTGTGCTAATCCACACAAACACACATCTGCTGTACAACACACTGGCACCAACATTCGTTTGCTCATACAAGAAATAATAACTGGACACATGCTGTCTATGCACAGACACTTTAGACCTAACAGTGAAACGCTCCTATAGTGTTACAAGCATACATGCTTTTCAAATCCTATAGGTTTCGTACGTATAAAATGTGCTGTGTTATTCATTTGAATTTACATTGGCATTAATGGAAGGGGTTGAAAGTGCAGAAACGTTACTGTGCTTGGACAAAGGGCATTAGCGATTTGTAAGTTCTTTTTCAGTCTTTAGGTCAATAGTGCAATTCTACTGTCAGTGTAGAAATGATACCATGTAGAATTGTATCACCTATACACCAGAATCAGTCCCTGTGGCACCATATATCAAGCTGTTTCTACGAAGGCAGACAGAACTCGGATTATAGAGTAACCTTTAAGGTTGCAGGATCCAGTCTGACACCACGTTTTATTGCACTTTATTGCCCGTGAAAGTTCCTTGTGTAGCACTAAAGAGAGGTCGGGACCAACTGTGAGTTTTATTGAGGCGTTAAATTAGATAGCAAGGTATCGCTTTTGCAATGCAGAATGCAAAGGTATCGCTTGGCATGTGCACATCCGTTCTCATATGCAATCCAGTCCGAGGGTCAGTCAGAAGGCTGGGTGCGGATGGCAGGCAGTGGAACAGGGATCAGGTGTGTTTCACTAGCACTATGCAAATGAGATCATATGGATTGCTGGAGAATGAGGGCGTGGCAGAGCTGTAATGGGCAGAGTCAATAGAATCCATGACTTTCCATAGCAGTGGTTTCGTGAATGAAAATCTCAGTCGTCATGTTGAAAAAATTGTGAAAGCATGTTGTTTATTTCACTGCCAGTGGCCACTTTCATCAGTTCATTTTGGTCACATATGATACGTTATCAGCACCTGGACAGGTGCACATTTCCAGGATTACAGTATACAGCAGCAGATGAAGGAAAGTGTGAAACAGACTGTAAATGGTACTGTAATCGCAGCAATGCAGGAGGGAGATGAGGGAGGGAGAGGAGGGAGGGAGATGAGGGAGGGAGAGGAGGGAAGGAGATGATGGAGGGAGATGCATGTCTTTCCCTGTGCCGAGTGCACCATGACAGGTATAAATGGTTTATTTCATAAGAATTTCCTCTTATTGAGCAATGTGCAGTTCTTCACTTCAGTGTGCAGAAATGCAAACACTGCAGCAGATGTTTCAAACACATTACACAACCTCTGGGACCCTGTGTGTCTGGAACTGCTGGGCTGTTCAGAGTGGATGCTCTTGGTGAATAACAGCTCTGTTCTACAGTCTGTGTGAGTTACTGCTGAGGAAGGATATGCAAACCTGGACCAGGGGGAAGTGAAAGCACTCCAGTTCTTTATTCTATGGGCCTGTGGCATGTTGCTTTGCAGGGCTACAGTGAACACCACAGCTGAATATGATACAGAGGAATGCAAGTATGTTACTGTCACGCTACAGAGGCCCCCTGCTGGCCGCCTCCATCAGCAGTGGCAGCATTTCATGTTGTCCTGCTGTGTTTGTCCCTGAGGTGGGCGTGGCCCATTAGGGAACCTGACACCTGAGGGTTGTTTGTCTGTCTACAGTATGTCTTGGCTTTGTTCCAGTTGACTGCTGGTTATTGTATCCTTCATTTGGATTATGTCACGGATTTTGCATTGGTGCACGTTATTCATTAAATCCTCCATTTTCCCTGAGACTGTCATGATCGCTTCCTTCTTTTTTTGCACAAAACCAGAGACTTAAAAAGAGGAAGTTTGGTTTCTCTTCTTGTTTTTTAACCACAAAGCAAAGTATTTCGTTTACTCCTTATTTTAAAAAAACACACGTGAGTATGTAATGTAAGAGTTGGAAATGGGAAAGTGTCATCAAAAGCACTCTAGTAAGACATTGGAACGGGACAAATTTCCCACCGTAACTATTTGAGGAAGGGCAGAATTTATAGTCCTGTGTAAGGCAATTCTTGCATACCATAAAGCAGTGAATGTTGGTCATGGTGATCATCCCAGATGTATTGGATTTCCATTATCCCATATGATTGACAGACCTGCAGGATCCATAATCCCAGATGATTGCAGATTTGTCCACATGACGCTGCTGTTACGGCAAATATCTTCCTTCAGAACATCAATTGTACTGAGAAGCCACAAAGCAATTACACCATATTTTGGCCTACAAAATCTGATTATAAATATAACTTCACTCCAGCCAGGCAAAGCAAAGATTTTGATGCATATTTTGATGAACATTTATGTACATTGGCTTTACCACAAGATACTGGTCTACTGTCCCAACTACATATTAATTTTCATTAAAGAAAGCCATCTGCATTAGCACTGCACATATAGCGGCATCCAAACAGAGGAAACATGAAAAAGTGTGCAGGATTACTACTGTAGATTAATTTAAATGTATTGGAAGTACTGTACATTAAGTCATGGGCGAGCTTTGAGGCAGGATGCAAAGACGAGTAGGTACAAACATACACCGTTTTTTAATGATAGCGGCTAACGGCGTGAGTAGCACTTTAGCAAACATGAACAGTTAGCGACTCAACACGAAATGGACTCACAAAGACGAGCACGGGACAAGACTAACTCACACCATATATACTTAACACGTAACAAGTACCGCACGTAACACATTGGACTAACGAGACAGGTGAACACATACACAGACAGCCACACCCACAGGAAGTACATATATAGACACAGACTACGTCTACACACGCCCGAAGGGAGGGGTCCGGGGCTGTAACATGGCAGCACCTATTAAATCCTACTGCATTCTACTCTTTAACAAATGACATATTGCAGAAATGGATATTTGTAGAACCAGTGTACTGTGCATGACCGATTTACACACACAATCTGAACATATGCACACACATGCGCATACACACTCATATACACAAACTGCACTAAATAACTGTTAATAACAATACTACAGCTAATCTTAAAGCATGCTTCACACTTCTCCCATATAGTCACATCAGCTCCAAAACAAAAGCACATGACAGGATATTACGGCTTATGTTACATGGACTGACCACTCCTCTTCAGAGCAGACTGACCTGAGGCAGCTAAAGGGGCGATGCTGTAGTTACTGCTTGTAGGGCCTTGCAGATGTTTAGACATTGAGACACTGTCAAGATGATGAGCATAACTGTTATTGTGCTTGTGCTTAAGATATCACACTGCTTTTCTCAAACAGGTATGAACACTTTTTTCTATTTGTTGAGATACTATCTCACCTTAGCTCTGCTTCACTCAAATTAAGATGGAACATATATGAGTCTTTAATAATTATTATTATTATTATTAGTAGTAGTAGTAGTAGTGTTATTCTTAGTGTTCTTGTTGTGTTATTATAAAACAGGAGATTTATATGGCACTTTTCAAGAAAACAAAGATACTGTTGCTTTTAGAACCTACAAGTCAGTAAGATTTTACAGAAATTGATGTAATCATCAATCATCAAAAGACTTTAATTGCAAAAATATTATGCATATTCCAAAATATAGCATAAGTTACTTTTTTACTTTGCCAAAACCCTTTATGTTCAAGCTATAATGACCGACTCTGTCCCACCATAACGCCTACTTATTTCCTTGTATAGATGGAACCTTTTTAATCTACAGCACACATACGAAAGGTTGCCTGGGAGACAGCTTGCAAAAACTAATCGTGTGTAACCCTCTCAGCCTTGGACAGCAGTTCCGCTGGACATCGGGGAGACGCGTCTTTAATGTCGGCAATAAGAAATGTCTGGCTGTGGATGGAAGCAGTGTGGGCAGTAACTTGGTGTGGTCCACCTGTGATGCGGACATCAGCTTGCAGAGGTGGGACTGCTACAACAACTCTCTGTTTGGCCTGAAGAACGAATCGCTGTACTTGTCTGTTCAAGGAAGTACTAAGCAAGTAAAATTGTCCAAAAACCCGGGGGACGAGGGGAAGTGGACAGTGTTCGGAACAGTGGACAGCATCTGCTCACGCCCCTATGAAGGTATCCACCCTGAAGTCTTAATGGATCACTAGAATTAACAGCAGAAAAAAATCTAAAAATCTTCAATGTAAATAATCTGTGTATTTATTATTACGCCATTCCCACATGTTTTTTTGCAGATGAGGGAATTAAATAAATGCTCTGTCCGTTTTCTTTGGACAGAATTATATACGCTCGGTGGAAATGCCTTCGGACGTCCGTGTCATTTCCCCTTCCGCTACGAGACCAAATGGTACGCAGAGTGCACAGCTGACGATTCCCCCACTAATCATCTGTGGTGCGCCATCGAAAGTGACTACGACGTGAATGAGCTCTGGGGCTATTGCCCAACACAGGGCACAGGTATGTGGTGTCTTCATAACTGAATGTGTATTGAATGAACTATATTCATTCAAAAATGTACAAATGAATCTATTCTTCATTCAAGAGTTCTGGCACAAGGACCCCATGACAGGAATCTACTACCAGGTGATTGAACAGTCATTTCTCACCTGGCATCAAGCCAGGAAGATCTGTCAACACCAGGGTGGGGATCTGCTGAGCATCACCAAGCGCGACGAACTATCCTTCAGACCAGGTACTGCTCACCTTATAACACCATCATCATCATCATCATCATCATCAGGTGAAAAGGGGTAAGAAAAAAGAAAACAATAAGTCATTAAGATACACGAGGCTAGTAAAGGAGTCATCTCATTGAGTGTTTTGTAGAACATGATATGCTGCGACTAGAATACAATGATGGTCAATAGCGAAGAAAACCACTTTCACCTTTGATCATTCACACAGAGGGGATTGCACACACTGATGTACAGTTATGGATTGGGCTGAACAGTTTAGATGCCTCCAGCGGTTGGCGCTGGATCAATGGGCAGCCCGTACGTTATCTGAAATGGATGAGTGGTGAGTTTTTAACTTTAGTTCTCCAGCTCCAATACAAATCCCAAGTTTTGTCTTGTTTTTTATTGTTGCAGGACATATTTGTCATATTACAACACATTGTCTCTTTCACTGGTTAGCACGTTCATCCGTTTGTTTCATTACTTTCTTCATTCATTCATTTTGTTATTGGTTTGTTTTTTTGGTGTGGAAAGGTCAGCCATCTTCCCTGCCAGGGCATAACTGTGCGGTAGCGAATAATGATCTTGGTTCTGACTGGTCTACTGATATTTGTTCGGAGAAACATGGATATATCTGCCAAAAAGGCCTTTCTAGTCCCATGATTCCACCAGGTGAGGTTTCATCAGTCCTTATTTTTAAAAATAGTGTCTAGTGTTGGGACGTGTACTTTGAAGGTTATTTTGGTGCACCTCCTTTTCCAGTGGTGCACACAGGGTTCTGCCAGATACCATGGATCCCTTACTCAAGTCACTGCTATTTCGTCAATCGTAAAAAGACGACATGGGTGGAGGCGAGAAACGCCTGTCTACGTGAAGGTGGAGACCTGCTGAGCATTCTCAGTGTAGAGGAGCAGAGCTTCGTCATCTCACAGCTTGGATATTGTGAGCACCACCACCTTCAGTTCACTCCAGACTTAAGATGCGAAAATGAGCGATAAGGTGGGACTAGCCAATCATCATGTCCCTTTCCCATACAGTCAGCATGGACGAGCTGTGGATTGGTTTTAGTGACCTCACAAGCCCGATGTTGTTTGAGTGGAGTGACCACTCCAGCGTCCCCTTCACCTTCTGGGAGGAAAGTGAGCCAAATCCAGCAGATGAGGAGGATTGTGTATTAATGAGAGGAGAGGTAACATCACAACCAGGGTCATTACCAGGACAACACCCTACCTCACGAGCAGAGTCATTACTAAGACCATAACACAAATCCATCTAATCCAGTCGAAACAGGCTGTGAACTGCTTGCTCTGTGCCTTTAGATTACTGAAGAACTCAGGAGGAATACATGTAGAAGACGAGATCCTCATTCCATGTCGTAAACACATTTGTTTCTCCACTAGGAGGGAAAGTGGGCTAATGAAATCTGTCAGCACCAGTGTGGATATATCTGTAAGAAAAAGCCCAATTCAAATCCATCTGTGAATGACACTGTTGTCACAAGTCCAGGCTGCAAACCTGTAAGTATCTTTAAGAAGGGCTCCAGTTGCCACGGCACCACACTGACCTCAAACTTCCTCTAACTTCCTGTCTCACATTTGTTGTGGTTTTAGGGTTGGGGCAGATTTGGTAGCTACTGCTACACAATAGGATCCGAGTCCAAAACCTTTGAAGAAGGCAAACAGATGTGTGAGGAATCAGGATCTTACTTGGCTGACATTACAGACAGGTGGTTCACTGGATCTACGTTAACTGTATCAATTGATGAACTGTTTGTTGATTTCCTGTACAGCACTGGCTGCTTGTCTGAGATTAATAATAAACTAATAAACCACGATCAGAATTCAGATGAAATAAACAAGGACATAAACATGTCAGACTGAACCAAGCACCACTCTGAGAGAACGTAGAACTGCTGCAGGTGGTTGAGTGTGGATGACGATTCATTAAGTGGTGATTTAACTGAGCCAGGACTCCTTGTGCATTATAGATATTTAATTATTTAGTTGATTTTTTCAAATCTGATTTTTTGGTACTGAGTTTTCTCTGTTTAGTCTCTAATTTATTCAGTAAAACACATATATTGGAAACTGTTGGGAGAGACATTCTCCTCTCATGGTCTTTGTGTCTCAGGGTTGAAAATGCATTCCTGGTCAGCCTGGTTGGAGCACGAGCAGAGAAGCACTTCTGGATTGGTTTGTCTATCCGAAAAGATCAACGCGCTTTTGAGTGGACCAACACGGACAAAGTTGCATTCACTCACTTCAATGCTGGAATGCCTGGTAAATGCAGAAAAGTGTCTTTTAGACTTCTGTCCATAAAATGCATTCTGATGAAATAGTTCCTGTAGAATAATCTCAGTAATGCTTGATTAATGTTTAGTTTTTTTTTTTTTTTTTTTTTTGCTTAAAATTGCATTTGAAATACAGGAGGAAAAAAGGGATGTGTTGCCATGACCACTGGAATATTTGCTGGATTATGGGATGTGCTAGACTGCAATAATAAGGAGAAATACATCTGCAAGCAGATGGCTGAGGGGGTGACAACAACTCCGCCCACTTTCACCACCGCTGCCCCGAGCTGTGCCGAGGGGTGGTATCCACTCCCAAACAGAGACTTGTGTTTCAAGGTAATAATTACAGGATCGTTAACAATACCAAATACTTGACATCAGCAGGGTAGGAATGAACATGGTACTTGGGTAACTACATGCTGAATGCTTTAAATTCAAATATTTTTGAATTATTAGACTTTTTGCTATTTAAATGTAACCTGTTGCTTGTGACTGGCATATTTTTGGCCATTTCTTTTGTCTCTTCTCTAAAGTTGTTCGATCCGGGATACAAAGATGTGAAGTCTTGGCCTGAATCGCTCGCCTTTTGCCGGGAGCTTGGAGGTGATCTCCTGAGCATCCACAGTGATGTTGACTTTTCTGCAAGTCCTGCAATGTAAGATGAGAAAATTCCATTCTTTATATTTTCTTAACTACTTCTATTCCTAGAAGGCACCTCTGAGACACTCTGCTCAAAATTGCTAATCTGGGCAGTTAAAAACCATCCTCCATGTACAGAGAGTGGCACACAGCAATCACAAAAAAAAAACGATTTATTTATTTGTTTGTTATTTATTTATGCATCCTACTGACATATCGTTTTAGAAGTTTTATAAATTATCTATTATCTATCTATCTATTCATATAATTATAATAATTTATAAATTATTAATTTGAGTTAATAATAATAATTTTGGTTATTTTGCTACAGTGTTTGTTTGTAAGCTCCACATTCACAAACTAAATTTGTCATCAATTAACATGTTTTCCTACCTCATCGGATGATATCCTGAACAAAAAACACAACATTCTAGTAAAATATCTTGATAATATATTCCTAAGATTGAATGCACATATATGGTTGAAGAAAAAAAAAGGTTTCAACCTTTAACCCCCTGATGCTACGGCCCCTGTACTCGTTAGGCCCCAGGTCAGCGGGCAATCTGGCCATGAATGTACCTAACACAGGTACCAGTCACATCTTTTCCAAATTATGCATTGGCCCTAGTATCGCTGTTTCACTGCGAATCATTTGGCTGTAATGGATTTATGAACTGGTTTTGAGAAGTGTTAACTTATGCATTTAAAAAATCAGAGCATTTTATCAACTGGGATTTTATTGAAGCCAGAATGTAGATGAGTGTTTGCTTCTTTTTAATATATTTACTATTTTCTATATAGCAACAAATAACATTTCCACCATATTATATATTATACATACTATATATATATATTTGTTATGTTCACAGCTCTACTGAAGCGTGGATTGGTTACAACATCCAGGATCCTTCGGCTGGTTACGTGTGGAGTGATGGGTCATCGGTGAGCTTTGTGAAATTCCCCTGTGATACTAGGACTGTTGATGGGGAGGGAGGAGGTCATGGGCTGCACTACACACACCATGAGGCTGCACTACACACACCATGGGGCTGCACTACACACACCATGGGGCTGCACTACACACACCATGGGGCTGCACTACACACACCATGGGGCTACACTACACACACCATGGGGCTACACTACACACACCATGGGGCTGCACTACACACACCATGGGGCTGCACTACACACACCATGGGGCTGCACTACACACACTTCAGCTTCTTCTCTTTCAGTCCTCCTATGAAAACTGGTATGCTGATCAGCCCGACAACTTCAACAACGTGGAGAACTGTGTCGTAGCTCTTTTCCACCGGACTTGGCGATTTCGTGGAGTGTGGAGCGACCTCCATTGTGAAGACAGGAAGGCATGGTTTTGTGAGATTCAAAAAGGTAGAGCATTTCATATTTCTGAAAAGCAGGCGAACTAATAGCTCCATCCCTTCAACTCTTGTTACGTCTATTATTGTTACAAAAAAGTGATGGAACAAACAACAACCTTTCACTACATTTTTGTTACTGTACAATAATTATACAACAAATATAATGCAAAAATACCAGTTATCAAGTTGTCTTTCTTCTGGCCTCTGTCTCCCTGTAGGAGAGACTCCAAAAGAATTAAAAATTCAAAGCAGAAGTAAATCTTCTAAACAACTACAAAAGTCTTCCAAACAACTACTAAAGTCTTCTAAATAACTACTAAAAGTCTTCTAACCAACCTCTTAAGTCTTCTAACTACTAAACAACTTCTAAACAACTACTAAAGTCTTCCAAACAACTACTAAAGTCTTCTAAATAACTACTAAAAGTCTTCTAACCAACCTCTTAAGTCTTCTAACTACTAAACAACTTCTAAACAACTACTAAAGTCTTCCAAACAACTATTAAAGTCTTCTAAATAACTACTAAGTCTTCTAAATAACTACTAAAAGTCTTCTAACTACTAAACATCTTCTAAACAACTACTAAAGTCTTCTAAACAACTGCTGATGCAATTACTTGATTTTCACAGAATATTTGCATGCTAAAACAAGTAATTACCAAAGACTTTTTCTCTCTCTTTGCTACAGCGTATAACACAACCTCTGATGGCTGGATTATATTCAAGGGCAACCAGTATTATACCTATCGCGGCTTTTCCATGCCTATGGCAAAAGCGCGGAGTTTCTGTAAGCAGAGACAAAGCGATCTTGCGGTGATTGATGATGAGGAAGAGAGAGTGTTTTTATGGCATCAGGTAATAAAGTGAACATTAAGACCTTAATGTTTTAGTTCACAGTACACACATGTACCAGTATTTGTGATGCAGCTCAGATGGAAATGATCATACAATTGATTTTTGTTCTACAGGCTAGATATGCATTAAATGACATTTATATTGGTATGTATATTGATATGGACGCGTCTATAACGTGAGTCCTGGAGCTGCAAAACACTACTATGGCTATATTCAAAAGCACATTAAATGGTATGTTAATAAGAAGCAATACAATGATATGGTTATTCCCTGGTCAGGTGGATGGATGGATCTCCAGTAGTATTCCAGGCTTGGGCTGCAAACCAGCCTGCCTTTTTAAACAGTGAGGAGAACTGTGTAAGAATGACTCGGTCTCAAGGTAAGTGTAAATTTACGCCATATGCAAGGAGTCAAAATGCACATTTTATATTAGAAATGACCATAGCTTCTTGTGGGGAAGGTGGAAGATGTCTGGCACGTCTACTCTGTGCTACTGCCCCCTTCAGGCCTTTGGGAAAGTGTGCACTGTGGCGATCACGAGAAGTTTGTCTGTAAGCGCAATGGAACTGCTCCGGTCAGTGTCACTGACGCCCCCCCCGTACCTCCGGGAGGCTGTACAACAGACTGGCTGAACTTTATGGGACAGGTAACCATCTAAATTCTATGTCCATACACTCAAGATCACATTTTTCTTTTACTAGACAGGTTAGAAATTGGGTAGGGCTATTATTACACTGGTGAATAGGATGCTCATGACTTGTTTTCAAAGGATTAGATTTTAGAGTTTAGATGCGTTTAGATTAGGGATCCGTTTAAATTAGGGATGCGTTTAGATTAGGAATGCGTTTAGATTAGGAATGCGTTTAGTAGTCTTTTTCCTCTCTCTCTGTGCATTAAAGTGTACCTTAGGTTTTGTCAATGCTCTGTATGCAGTAATGGATGTTTACATTTACTTACAGTGTTACAAAATAGGACCGGGATTAAAAACCTGGATGGAAGCCAGATCCTACTGTAGAAGTCTTGGAGGGGATTTAACTTCTGTTCACTTGAAACTTCAGCACGGTCAGACCTTCAGTTCCCCAGTTTACTGTCGAGAGAAAAGACACGTTTGCCTTATGTTATATCTTTTTTGGAGAAAGTGAAGGATGGATGAATACGTTCATGAGGATGATAAGTCTAAGTTACTAAATTTTACCAAGTTAAGCCACATTGTCAATTGTGATTTTCACCCCAATCGAAATTTGTCCTCCACATTTACCCATCTGTGCAGTCAGAACACACACACACACTAGTGATCACTAGGGGGCTGTGGTGCACACGTGCCCAGAGCGGTGGGCAGCCCTAGCCAGGCGCCCGGGGAGCAGTTGGGGTTAGGTGCCTTGCTCAAGGGCACCTCAGTCATGGCCTCAGGCCTGGGAATCAAACCCACGACCCTCCGGTCACAAGACCGGTTCCCTAACCACCAGACCATGAGTCTGGGATCAGAGCAGAGCTAGCACTCACCCCGTGTAGGCGAGCAGTGACGTGTGAAAACGTCAGCAACTCTGCTCTGCCTGATACACTCTCACATGCACAACACCGCTGCCGTACCATAACAACCAGCCAGCAGCAATCCTGTCATCCGAGTCCGTGGTGAAGAGGGCAGAAGGTGCCAACTGCTGGGTCACAGTCTGGAACCTAAAAAAAACACATACATCATTTGCTAAGGCTACAATGAACCCGGAGGTACTCTGATGATTAGAACAAGCAAAACAGGTGGGAGTGCTCAGGGGGGTGTTCAGGTGGGTGGTCAGGGGGGTGCTCAGGGGGGTGGTCAGGGGGGTGGTCAGGGGGGTGTTCAGGGGGGTGTTCAGGGGGGAGCTCAGGGGGGTGCTACTGATGTCTACTGGGACATGCTCAGCTGTGCCAGGTGTGCTGTAAACAGGGCCTGAAATATTACCTTCATTTGTATGAAGCACTATAAAGTGAGAAAATAAATTTAAGTGAAAATAAAAATGAAATGAGAAAGGGGGCAGGTATGGCTGCAGAACAGGGTTCAGGAGTGGTGGTTACACGGAGCCTGTTTAGGGTACGCACACTAAACAGGAGGGGGACTCTACAGTGCATTAGCATGAAGGCTCAGGGTCCTTACAGCAGGGCGCTGAAGCAACACTCATGGCCCGTGAGGATCACCGTTGTCCAAGATACCAGGAGAATCTGGGAGGCATGGAGACTCCAGCTAAACACCCAATGGTCCAGATACAGCATCATGTTCGCAGATGAACGTCTACTTAGCTCAACATGAAATGTAAACAGTTCAGGTGATGATGCGTAAGAAACAACAACGTGGAAATGCAAAGACAGCATAATGCAATTGGGCATCCATTTTTATATTTTATACATTTTCTGCTTTCTGTGGTGAAGCAGACAAATGAGTGTTGCTAGTTGCACAAGGTGGCTCCTCACTGGCTTGTAGTGTTTGAGACTGTAGGATCCTAAATGCTGTAAGATCTAAATGTTGTAAGATCTAAATGCTGTAGGATCTAAATGCATTAGGATCTAAATGCGTTAGGATCTAAATGCGTTAGGATCTAAATGTGATAGGAACTAAATGTTGTAAGATCTAAATGCTGTAGGATCTAAATACGATAGGATCTTAATGCTGTAGGATCTAAATGCTTTAGGATCTTAATGAAATCAGATTTTAGAGCCCTTTTTTATTCAGAACCTTTACTTTATCCTCACATTATAGTCCTGTGTTTGTTGTTAGATTCATTACATTTTCAAATTTTATGTGAACTACAATTTACTGTGAAGAAGAATAGAAGTGAACTGTGATTGGCTGTCCAGCGATTGGTTAATCATTTGTCAAACAGGTCATGTTTGAATTCTCTGGTTACAGCCTTTTTAACCTTACTGATGGATGACAGAACCCCAGACCTGTGGATTGGTTTGAGTGACATGGCAATCAGAACATACAGATGGACAGATGGCAGTGAGATCCGTTACACACTCTGGGCTAAAGGAGAACCAGTATCCCATCGACATACGGTTGGACAACAACTGCATTTGCTATTGCATCTCTCTCCCTCTATCTCCATCTCTCTCTCCCTCTCCCTCTTTTCTCTCTCGTCATTTTTATTTTTTATTGAACTGTATTTTATCGAACATTTGTGTCTGAAATAGGCATATTGCATTTTTAAGGTCTCAGCTTGTGTTGTAATGGGAAATATGAGAAGAGCCGAGTTGGGCAAATGGGTGACCAGACACTGCAACGACACCAACGGCTTCATCTGCAGACGCGCTCCTGGTAACCGTGAGCAACCCTTCTGAGAACAGCACCAGCCATGTTCTGCAGTCAGACTGCACCGTTCACCTGTTTCTGTTCGGTGTCCAGACGGCTCTGTCGCGACCCCCAGCACCACACAGGCACCTAAAACATTCGTCAAGATTGGAAATTCCTCTTACCTGGCGGTTGACAGAAAGCTGACGTGGAAGGACGCTAAGCTCCACTGTGAGGCCCAGGGAGCGAGTTTGGCCAGCATTAGGGACGTCCCCACACAGTCGTACGCCACACTGCAAGCCCATAGGCTGGGGCAGTCCATGTGGATCGGTCTTAATACCATGGAGGTACGAATGGATGGATGGATGGGTGGATGGATGGATGGGATGACTTCCCGTCTGTTTTTTTTTTTTGGGAGGGTTAATGATATTTTGCTTGTAAAGCAAAAGGAATCTAAATTGTAAATCTAAAAAATGCTCACTGTGAACAGACAGATGGGTACTTCTTGTGGATTGATAACTGGCATCTGAATATGGAGAGTTGGGCCTACGACGAACCAAAGAGAGAAAACCCCTGTGTTTATGTGAACAGTTATGGAACCTGGCAAACAGCATCCTGCAATCAAACGTACTATAGCCTGTGTAAGAAGACAACAGGTGAGCTTTGAGCTAGCAAATGAAACACGAACAAAAGCTTTGCCGCTAGCCCCATCACAGGCGGTGCCATCAGCTCTCTCCCACATCCCCTTACAGCTGTGAAGCTGTTCTCTTCCAAGTTCTCATCCAAGTCTAGCGCTAGGAGATCTCTAGTCACTTAAAGACATACTGAATACAAAGAACAACTGGAAACCGTAACTAGACACAGAATAATACACCAAAGCACGATAGCAAACGGGGCTGTACAAGTAAAAATCCTAACAAGCTACACATGAAACCAATGATGAGGGGGCGGAGTTACAAAACATGAGGCGGGACTACGAATACGCACATGGCTAAGAAAACAAAACATACATGATTGACAGCTGGGGGAGGGGATAACCGTGACACACTGTTGATAAGACGCCTGATGAAACATAGCTAGTTTCTAGCCCAAGACAGTGCACGTGTATTTTTTTACTGAGCTGTGCATTCTGCAATTGACAATTGATCAACAAAGACTCAGAATTGCCCCCTACTGGCTGAAGAGCGTCATTGCACATTGAGCAAAGGATGCCAAATTAGAATACATCCAATACACGGAAAATCACAGACTGTGATTGAATTTCCCTCTTTGCCATTATCTGAAAGTAGGAGCTTTTCCACATTACTGTCATTGTTAAGACAGCACAGTTATTCCAGTAGTAATTCTTATCCACAGAAACGGCCCCAACTGCCCCTCCTCAGTACCCAGGTGTCTGCCCCGACAGGACCGACATGTATCCGAAGATGACATGGCTGTCTTATAAAGCATACTGCTATGCATTCGTGACCAAAGAAGAATCGTGGAACACAGCCTTACGAATCTGCACGACGAGAGGTCAGGATCTTGAGCCACTGTTAATCTGTTTTATTCATTTTGGTAACAGATTGCAGATCAGATTGATCAGATTATATAGTTAATAGGCATGAAGATTATGTAAATGTTTAAAAACAAAATCATGCCTACTGTCTGTGCACAGCACTGCTAATAATGTTACTGATGTTATCAGGTGCGAAGCTTCTCAGCATCGAGGACCCAATGGAAGCCACATTTATAACGAACTACATTTCGCTATTTCCAGATGACTATACATATTTCTGGATGGGCCTTTTCAAGACCCAAGCAGGTAATATTACAACGACACACTGACCTGTTAGAGTTCTACCATTCCATATTGCAATGCTAGAAAAAATAAATTATTATAACACTATTTTAACACTACTATATACAGTGGGGAGAACAAGTATTTTATACACTGCTGATTTTTCAGGTTTTCCCACTTGCAAAGCATGTAGAAGACTGTAATTTTTATCATAGGTACTCTTCAACTGTGAGTGATGGAATCTAAAACAAAAATCCAGAAAAATACATTGTATGATTTTTAAATAATTAATTTCCATTTTATTGTGTGAAATAAGTATTTGATCATCTATCAACCAGTAAGAATTGTGGCTCTCACAGACATGTTAGTTCTTCTTTAAGAAGCCCTCTTGTTCTCCACTCATTACCTGTATTAACTGCACCTGTTTGAACTCGTTACCTGTATAAAAAGACACCTGTCCACACACTCAATCAATCAGACTCCAGCATCTCCACAATGCCCAAGACCAGAGAGCTGTGTAAGGACATCAGGGATAAAATTGTAGACCTGCACAAGGCTGGGATGGGCTACAGGACAATAGGCAAGCAGCTTGGTGAGAAGGCAACAACTGTTGGTGCAATTATTAGAAAATGGAAGAAATACAAAATAACGGAAAATCTCCCTCGGTCTGGGGCGCCATGCAAGATCTCACCTCGTGGAGCATCAATGATCTTGAGGAAGGTGAGGAATGAGCCCAGAACTACACGGCAGGACCTGGTCAATGACCTGAATAGAGCTGGGACCACAGTCTCAAAGAAAACAATCAGTAACACTCTACGCCGTCAAGGATTAAAATCCTGCAGTGCACGCAAGGTGCCCTTCCTCAAGTCAACACATGTCAAAGCCCGTCTGAAGTTTGCAAATGACCATCTGAATGATCCAGAGGAGGAATGAGAGAAGGTCATGTGGTCTGATGAGACAAAAATAGAACTTTTTGGTTTAAACTCCGCTCGTCATGTTTGGAGGAAGAAGAATGATGAGTACAACCCCAAGAACACCATCCCGACCGTTAAGCATGGCGGTGGAAACATCATTCTTTGGGGATGCTTTTCTGCAAAGGGGACAGGACGACTGCACCGTATTGTGGGAAGGATGGATGGGGCCATGTATCGTGAGATTTTGGCCAACAACCTCCTTCCCTCAGTAAGAGCACTGAAGATGGGTCGTGGCTGGGTCTTCCAGCATGATAATGACCCAAAACACACAGCCAGGGCAACTAAAGATTGGCTCCGTAGGAAACATCTTAAGGTCCTGGAGTGGCCTAGCCAGTCTCCAGACCTGAATCCAATAGAAAATCTTTGGAGGGAGCTTAAAGTCCGCGTGGCCCAGCGACAGCCCCGAAACCTGAAGGCTCTGGAGGAGATCTGTATGGGGGAGTGGGCTAAAATCCCTGCTGCAGTGTGTGCAAACCTGGTCAAGAACTACAGGAAACGTCTGATCTCTGTAATTGCAAACAAAGGTTTCTGTACCAAATATTAAGTTTCTTTTTTTTCTGGTGTATCAAATACTTATTTCACACAATAAAATGGAAATTAATTATTTAAAAATCATACAATGTATTTTTCTGGATTTTTGTTTTAGATTCCATCACTCACAGTTGAAGAGTACCTATGATAAAAATTACAGTCTTCTACATGCTTTGCAAGTGGGAAAACCTGAAAAATCAGCAGTGTATCAAATACTTGTTCTCCCCACTGTAACTGTAACACACGCGTCATCTCTGACCTGCCCAGGACACTGGCTCTGGCATGATAAGAGTGTTGTGGATTACACGAACTGGGGCCCACATGAAAACGGCGGTTCTTCTATAGAGGACGACAACTGTGCGTCCATATCAGCCATTACCACTCAGTGGAGCAAAATACACTGTGGAAACCGCTTTCCATTCATCTGCAAAGTAGGCAAAGGTACAAATGACTACACACACCACACACATGAACACGCTACAAGTGTGACTGGACTGAATTTGTCCATATTGCTAAAAGTGCATTCCTATAATCATCATCATCTCCAGAGATTAGGATAAACATATTTATGCAGATTGACTTATCTGTAGTCCCTCAGTTTTAATGTGAACCATAGATTTCTTTTACAAATTAATTTTCAAATGTTTCAAAGTTTCAATAGCAATTTCTTTGTTGGTGTTATTAGATTATTTTATAATCTCTTTACAAATTACATTATTTTATTGTTCTAACTGTATAATTAACTACTTTATCCTGTTAATCTCCTTTGATATTTTATTTTACTTAGTGGTTTTCACTACAAGTTCTACTTGAATAGTGACTGACACCCCAAAGCCCACTGAGATCTGTGGATCAGCCACTCCAAGGCTCACAGACCATGTTCAATCTTTTTGAGTAGAAAACTAATTGGCTAATTAACCTTTATTTCTGTTTTGTTACAGATACAAAATCAGTCAGCAAAATGCCACAAACAGGTAATAACCTGAGCGATGTGGTGTTGTGAAAAAAATTAAAAAATAAAGTGATCATTATTATTTTTAAGAGCCTACAGAACCGAATATCCATAAACGCCTCATTTGTAATGAGTCTTAAATTGTTATGGAATGTTGTGCGTTTGCAATCACAGTTTAAAATGCATAAGAAATGACAGTTTCCCCACATACAGCCTCTGACATAATGGAGGATTATATAAATATAATATAATATAAAATATAATATAATCGTGTGCTTTAACGATGGCTACCGTCTCCTCAGGCCCTGCTGAAACTGAGAGGAGTGGGGCGTACGTGCTGGGCTCTGTGCTCGTGGTGATCGCAGCACTGGGCATACTGGCTGGACTGGTTTATGTCTACCGCAGAATGTCCAAAAACCTGGCACGTCCATCCCAGGGACCAGTGTTCCACCACCAAACTGAACCTGAACCGGACATCAAAGAAAGCGACACATTAGTTGACCAAATGGAGATTGACGAGCAGGAGCCCGTGTTGTAATGCGTGATTGTCAGAACTAAACTGGTAATATCCTGCACTTAATCATATGCAATAATATCTAAATACTACTGATGTCAAATTTGTCTATGGTGGTCTCATTCACTCAAAATGGAGTAAAGCTTGTTACATGTACTGGGACTGCAAAGTCTGACATTGTCTCAAAGGGCAGAGATATTACAATTGCTAAATAAACATTTTCTACCGTTTGAATCCATTTACTTACATTCATCCGTCACTCACACACAAAACAAGCCTTTCTGAACGGAGGAAGGCGAGACCAAGGGTCAGCAGCCCAGCCCAACACAGCCCAGACCAACCCAACACCCAGAACCCTCCTGAAGATGGTGGTTTTCCGCAGCTCTGTACTGGATTAAGAGCAGACTGTGCAGGGTCTCCCAGTGTGCCCTGCAGTAAGGGCTGTGTGTCGTTAGGGTGAGGGTTAGGGTCCACCCTCACTGCAGCAAGCATGTTTTTAAAACCAACACGCTTCATTAAAACATACACACTAGATCTTAAAAAATACTTTCCTTTATTTAAAACAAAACAGATAAAAAAAACATCAGAGAAGTCATAAAAGGCTTTGAACCAAGAGAAAAACATTCATAATCAAATGACAATTCAGTGTCAAACAAAATACAAATGAGAACATGTAAATACAGTAGTCAACAAAAACTATTTATTTTGAAATATTTAGACAGGCATTGCCTAATCAACTATATTTAACAATGCAGATTTAAAAGGGATGCACGTAGCATTAATCAACAAATAGGCCTTTTGGGGGGGGGGTAAGCAAAGACTACAATAGGAATAAAAGACCTATTAAAACATTACAGAATAAGAGTCAGTAGTACTTCGTAAACTTCCGAGGCACAGGACAGGGATGTAGGAATAGTACAATGTGTATTGTTCATTTACAACAATAAAGAGGAATCGCAAAATGAAGGTCATACCAGAGGCTTCTAGTTTAGTGTTGTATCGGGCCCCTACCCTTCACCTCCAATAAACACCAGCCATTATGACGGGCTGGTTCACAAAAAAGATGTACAACAACCTCTAACCTCTCTGACAAATCAAGGATTTCGCTTATTAATCTTCTGCACCAGAGCAGAATATTACTCATCTACTATAAATATAGCAGGTAAATAATGAAAGCTTACTTGAGCACCAGTTAGTATGATGTTATTAATGCCCAGACTAACTAGCCTATCAGATCCCTGATCTAGTTTCCCCACTGCAATGAGGATATTAATGCCATTCATTTGCCTTTAAAAGACTGACCAATCCTGTAGTAGCATGTATCAACAATTAGCATAAGTTGAAACGTGGCCCCAGCCCTCCCTTGCATTTAACATACTTCTGAAGTGTTTAAGTCTAGATTAGTTCACAACTTATTCTTAAACCGAGATGCTCACGCTGACGAATTCCATTCTGTGTTCTGTAATAACGCTTATATAGTCCAGACAACCAGATATGAATTATAAATCAGGCTTCGGTTATAAATGTGACACTATGACAAATGGCAAACTATGTTTTCACCACATTCAACGTAAATGGTGGGGAAAACCCTGGTTTACTGACTCTGTTAATGACGCTGCGGCAAAACTTCAAAACATTGGCGAGTAAACGGATTGAAACCAGCAATATTCAATTTAGGTATAAACTAGCAGACCGACACGCGGTTAGTTGTTGGAATTTAAAATGGCAGGCACCATGTGAACCACGCTGTGTTTCTCTAGGTTCTTATGGATTCTGAAGCCTTTGGAACACAGACTGCAGGTAAAAGGCTTCTCCCCCGTGTGGAAGCGCTGGTGTGCCTTTAGATTGTCCCGGAGACGGAAACTTTTGCCGCAGTGTCCGCAGGCGTGCGGCCGCTCCCCGGAGTGGAACCGCTCGTGTCTGCGCAGGCTTTTACGCAGGGCGAACGTTTTCCCGCAGTCAGGGCACGAGTACGGTTTCTCCCCCGTGTGAAAGCGGAAGTGCCTCCGGAGGATCTTCCGCCGCTTGAAGTTCTTGCCGCAGATGGTGCAGGCGTAGATGCGCACGTGGGCGGAGCCCGTGTGCAGACGCCACACGCCGTTCCCGCACGCGGTGAAGCAGCACAAACGGCGGCCGGTGTGGGGGCCTTGGTGGGTGCGGAGGTCTTTGTGCATCGAGAACGCTTTCCCCGCGGGACCAACCGCAGTCGCCCCATTGGCTGAACCAGACACGAGCAGCAGGTTCACAAGCTGCACCGAACACGGGCGCAAGATCTTGCAGTCGTTGAGCGGCGACTGGCCGAGCTGGAACCTCACCCTCTTGACCCCGGTCAAGGAATCGGAGGCGTTCGTGGTCGGGCACGGTTTCTTTCCCGAGACCGGACTCAAGCACAGCTGCTCTCCTGCACTTACAGCCGTCTCCGTGGGCTCCAGTTTGGTAGCCTCATCCACAGACAGAAGGGAAATGACATCAGGGTGGGAGTGGCCTAAATTCTGCAGGGGAGGGTCTTCACTCGGAACGTCTGCTGTCAAGGTGGTGAACAGATGAGGTTCGGTTTCCAGAATGGAACTTGGAAGAGGATCATGAAGAGAACTTGGTTCCTGAATGTCTGTAAGAGACATTTAAACACAAAAACTTATTTTTAATTAACTCTACTGAACACAGCACTCTACTGAACACAGGGACACAAGCAAACCCTAAAATCAAAACCTAAAGCAATTAAAAATAATTTTAAAAGTTTCTCTCTCTGTAGACAAACAAACTGAATGCTGCCATCAAGATGCAGTGCTGCTTAGATGCTACTGAACATTTTTCTGCATAATGTGTTTTTCAAAAGCCATCTTTCCTCTTCTGTTTCTTAGCTGCACAGCACAACTGGAGCTCACACATGGATCGTACACATCAGCCTTCGTAGCCACTGCGCTTCCCATTACACTGCATGTCTTGCTGGCTCGTGTATCGAAGGTCGACTCAGTTTCGTTGACAATCCTGATCTCGCTCACACTGTGCCAATCACAGCGTCCGAGATTTATGGTCCCCGTGTCTAACACAGGAGTATCACAAACCAAACGTAACCAACATTTCAAAACTGACCTAAACAGGAGACCTCGTCGCCTGGAGTCCTTAGCATCTAAATACACATCTGAGGTCAGACGCACTTCATGTAATTGCACACGCCTGCTGTCGTCTCCAAGTTCAAATGTTTAGTGTCTTCATCAGTTTTGCACAATGGCCGCCATCTTCTCCCTTCCTTACTAACGCCAGAATACGCTAAACTCCACAAGTAACTTAGTTTTGTTTGAGAGACTACATGTATATTTACATGGTTGTTTTATAAACTTTTTTCTACTTCCCACCAACTTCCGAACAGCAAAGACCCTTCTGTGTTCCAACATAAAGACCTCAAACACCGTAATCCACAATACCCACAGTTTCTGTCTACAGCACATTAATCTTCACACAGTGTGAGCTGTTTTGAAGCACAGAGAGATCGGACACCACAATATATGCAGACCAATATTCACCACTTAAAACAGCATTCTGCCCTCAGTGTGGAGGAGAGGACCCTTGCCAATCTACTAACAACAGAAGACAATGATCCAAAAGCACATGAATCCTCAGAACTGTTGTTCACTGATGCTCTCCGACTTGGCCAAGCAGGGTTCAGTTGACACCGCTACGATTATGGCATATGACGAATTTTTAAAAATGTTGAAAGAAAAAATAAAACTATCAGTAAAAGGTAGTCTATATTGCAAACAGCCAAAACCAGTTATCCACAAATTTTATTTTAAAAAAAAACAAAAAATAAACAAAAAAACAAAAATAAAACAAAATTATAATGAACATTAGAATGACGTTTTAATTGGCTGAGTTACAGAATGAGCCCCTACATACCATTCTCCTGATTGGACAGTTCTCCTTGTGGAATGCCCACCCACGCAGGCGTGAGGGCAAATGTGTCTACTCTCTCCCCCTTAACCTGTGGAACAACATTCGCTTTATGACAATCATGACACTACAGGTCATTTTTTGGAAGCAAATACAAGCACTATACAAGCTTGGGAAGTAGGGAAGATGAATAAAAATAAACACCTTGACCTGTCTAAAACAATGTGCCTGTATACCCTCCATTCAGAGTGCTTATGACAGGGGGCAGTCCTACTAAAATATGTTATGTTTTCGTAAGCAGCGAGATGGTCAGACTGTAGAACTGAATACAGTCTAGAAGCGCAGCTACAAGGCACCTCTAATCAGGTCATCACACTCAAAACGCAAGACGCCTGGACAAGGTGGGTTATTGTATAAGCACATTTTTCATTCTATAATACATGCTTTGAAAAATCCTTAGGTAAATATAAATGAAATAAAAATATTATATGCAAAAATGCGCATGTTACTGAAATCCATTAAATAAGAATATATTTGTGATGACAAATTGATAGATGATATTTAGATGATAGATGATACTTCAATTTGAATACAACATTGACTCTATAATATAATTTAAAATCCATTTATAATTTTTTGCTATTTATGTTTTGTCATTACAACATTTCAAAAATCTAGAGCAAACACCTATCCAGACTTGTTTGTAGAAGAGAAAGGAATTATGATTAGCTCAGACTGTCAACCAATGAGAATTCAGAGGAGGCGGGATACGAAACCAGCAAGAGTTCCAGGAAGTGGAAAAGTAAATCCTTCAACAACCCCTGGCACTCTTCCTCAGCCATTATGAAATCACAATGAGTTACAAACTGTTGCTATGTGCTTGTGAATTGCCTGGAGGGTTTGTATTGTTGTAAACTAAAGACAATAACTAAATATATGTGGTACGACTCAAAACAGTGTTCCAAATGAAAAGGCAAAAGTACTGTCAGATAAAATAAATGCACATTTCCTCCCTCTCTCTCTCTCACTCACTCACACACACACACACACACACACACACACACACACACACACACACACACACACACACACACACACACACACACACACAATCTTCCTAGTGGTTTTTATTTTGGAACAGTCTAGCATAGTATGGAATGACATGATTGGTGTAATGACATGGTTGGTGTATCTCTGTAACTCTAAACAAACACTAGGTTGTCAGACTTACCGGCTCTTTAAAGATAGTGTATGGAAAATCAACAGTGCACTGTAGATCCACCGTCTCTACGAGGTAGGGGCTGGTTGCGGGGGACGGCCCTTCCCCCACCGGAGTGGTTTGCAGGCAGACCCTGCTCGCGCGTTCATCTGTGCAGTGGGGGAAGTTTGCATCAGGAGACACTAAAACGTGCGCACGCTTCCGCCAAAAGACAAAAGCGTCTTGGAAGACTTTATTATTAGTTTTTGTCTGCAGTGCAAAATAATGCAAACACAAAACTGCGCTGCCTAAATGAATCCAACGTGTAATCTATTACTCATGTAATGCGTGGTCCACACTGTGAACATAAATCAGCATCGAAACGAAACTCGGACGTGGTGTTTCCCGAACCTAACGCTAGCGAACTAGCGAGTTGTCTCCGACCGCATTTGCTTACTACGCGATGTTTACGTTTCGGCCTGCAACGGCATTCACGTCTCAAGCAAATAACAGAACCCCCCAACAAACCAGCAGTGATTTACCACAAGCCTCCGCTGTTGTTGTCTCGCCTGCTTGCACCCCGACGCTGCAAACGATCTTGTTTGCATGATTTCTGAGAGCGCCTTCCATGCAGGCCTTGAGATCAGGTAAATGTCCGAAACCCGCACGGGTGTCGGGTTGTCCATCGGCGCCGCTGTCTTTGGAAAGACAAGAACGGCCTTCGAAAACTTTGGTTATTTCCACGACGGCCACCTTCAGCAACACCTCCATCACGGCTGCTACCTCGGCTTGGAATTTTGAGACGGAATCGGACATGGTGCTCAAAACCCCCGTGTTCGTATTCTGAGCAGCTTCCTGATAAACAATACGCGAACACAAGCTCCAGCGTTTAGCTCCCAGATTATAGCCACGTGGTCGTGAAGGAACCGAGGGGGCGTTTCTGCTGACATTCCTGAAATGCGTCACTACGCAGTCTTTAGCGCCAAACTTGCGATGATGGACCAGGACCAGGACCAGGATCTGGACCTGGACCTGCCGTGGGCGAGCAAGTCTGTCTATTCGTGTCGAAAGATCTTACCGTGTCCAGCAGAGCAGATGACACGTGTAGCGTTTCGTTATTATAAAAGAAATATACGCTTATTCTGGCGATTTTGATCGGTAATAAAGAGCATACAGAGGCATTTTATTCTAACGGAGAGTATACTAGACAGAGTAATACAGAGAGTAAGAACTGTACTTTTGTGCAGTTATTCAAGGACATTTTCAAAATAAGATGGGGTCAGGGTCAGTGTAAAAGTAAAATAAGAAATTAGTCTGTGTGAGCATTTCAGAGAAGAATATGGCTTCTGAAAAAAGTACAAGCAATAACTAATGTTGCGCTTCCTCTCCTCCCGTCTTAGCGCAGCGCGTCCGGTTGATGCAAAAAATAAAACAGTCACCAGTCTTTTGCCTTTCAACCTTTTATTAAAGTGAACGTAGAAATGCAGAGATCTCTGGAGAGCACACAACAAGAGTGAACAGCCCAAGCTGTTCGTGCCGCTCAGTGTGTAGCTCTGAGGGACAGACAACTGCCTGATTTAAATAGCTAAAACTGAGTGTAGCCCCCACCCTCGCGGACCTTCGCTGGAAACCACCTGTTCCTCTGTAACTGTCTGCCTGTTCGTCTAAAAACTGCTCACCTTTCATCTTGCACCGAGTGAGCTCATTCTGTTCTTATCCAAAGTACGTTAACCTTGTGCACGGTTTCCCAGAACTCCTGTTTTCTCCTACATCCTACACCACAAGGGGCTACTTCTCTTGTGTGCAATTTCCCCACATCTGTTACTTCACAATAACTGAGCTCATTATATTTTCTCCTAATCACTATAGCAGTTATCAGCTCTCGAGGTCACATATGCTTCTCTCTTCGAACAGTTTCACACCGTGGGATTACACAAGAGATACTGGTGTCAAACACACACACACTTTTCTTCTGAGCCAGTCCAAGCGATGTTTACATTCCTAGGTTTGCAAAAGTCAAATGGACCTACTGATGCTATTATCAAGCATCCTGTTTTACAACCTTCTATCTATGCTTCTTAGAATATGCTTGTCAGACACTTTTGATACTAAGCAGTTTGATTAATAATGTAATAGTAAAATATAATGCCTGATACTACGCAGTTGATTAGTAATGTAATGCTAGTAAAATATAAAGGATTAAAAAATAATTTCCAACACTAACAAAAAGCCTATAATCTTATAATAATAAGTTACTTGCACAAGCGACAGGGCACCTGGCTGTCTTAGCAACAATGCGGTAGGTTTGCAGGACCAGTCAGATGTTGTGGTAGTTGAACTTTCCTTAAGTCTTGCTAGGGGCAAAGACTGTAGTCTGTAATCCTTTATTTCTGATGTTGTAATAAGTAGCTACTGATGGGAACGTTTTTTCTCATAAAGATCACATGTTGAGAAGAACCAAGCGTTTCAGTATTCAAGGCAGGTCTCATTTCAGGTCTCAAGGCACTTTCCTCGGGGGCAGGACCAAAGCAGCAGTGAGGGGGCCACCTCTTGGATCTGATTGGCCCGCCCCAGACCTGGGGCCACCTCTTGGATCTGATTGGCCCGCCCCTGACCTGGGGCCACCTCTTGGATCTGATTGGCCCACCCCTGACCTGGGGCCACCTCTTGCATCTGATTGGCCCGCCCCTGACCTGGGGCCACCTCTTGGATCTGATTGGCCCGCCCCTGACCTGGGGCCACCTCTTGGATCTGATTGGCCCGCCCCTGACCTGGGGCCACCTCTTGGATCTGATTGGCCCGCCCCTGACCTGGGGCCACCTCTTGGATCCGATTGGCCCGCCCCTGACCTGGGGCCACCTCTTGGATCTGATTGGCCCGCCCCTGACCTGGGGCCACCTCTTGATTGGCCCGCCCCTGACCTGGGGCCACCTCTTGGATCTGATTGGCCCGCCCCTGACCTGGGGCCACCTCTTGGATCTGATTGGCCCGCCTCTGACCTGGGTAGCTATTACCCAGAAGCTCAGTAAGCTCCAAATGCAGGAACCCTATTAGGAAGCAGTGAAGACTTCTTACTGGTCTTTGGCTCAGAGACGAAGTACAGCCACTCCAACGTGTAAATCCTTGTACATTACTGCTACCGTCTCATTAGATTAACATAGACTATAATTATTTAAACACCCGGAGGACAGGTGTACCATAGGACCAGGAGGCGTGGTTCAAACAAGGTGGACAGTGCATGTATGGACATGTAGTGTGATATTAACCATTGGAATGAAACAGTGAAACAAGTCTTTTGTAGATTTCTATGATTTATTCAAAAGTGACTAAACTTTGCGCTGTTTCAGTACATGTTTGAATGTTTAGTTCAGATATACAAAACATACCAGGGTGGAAAAATTATAGTAACATCTAACAATATATTAATATCAAGTACCTAATGATGAATTAGAACATCTTGTGTCCAAAAACCTCCAGTTCTTTGAAGGTCGAAGAAGAAATCTGCTTCTTACACTCTAATACTCAATTTTTTCCTTAATCACACAACGTTTACATCAGATTCATGTCAGATGAACAAACTGCATTCTGAACAATGCCACTAAGGGGCGCCATAGAAGGCACCAGGATGAAGCTGGAGGTCTTTGATTCCCTTTCCAAACGCTCAGATTGATCCACATCAGTACTTTGAGAACTGGGGTTTATTACTTTCACAGGGATCAAACATTAAATGTGGGCCAGTTCTGCAGACACAGTGCCAATGGGGAACTGCAATCAGAGTTTTGTGTTGGTCTCGTGTCTGGACATCACAAACCTTGAGTAAGGAGTTCAAGCGTCGTTACTGACCGACAGGTTTACTTACTCTGTTTACGCAGGTCTGCTGCTACCGAGCACATCTATCCAATTCTTACACCAGGTCAGTTGCTCATGCGTTAATAGTCCTTAAACATTTGTGCACAGTGTCATTTTAACCTTTAAAAAAATAAATATTATTTACCCACAAAACTAAGAACCACAAGACTTCTGATTTCATGGTATATTGTTATTCATGTTTACATCACAGAGACATCTGAAGTCAATTCATCCAACAGGAGTAAACTAAATTTTTGCATCATTGCAGGCATATTCATCAACTCTACATTGTACAATACACCCATTAGTCCATGTTTCAGTGTCTAACCCCACCCACCCCAACCCCACCCACCCCGCCCCCTTTAAAAAAAAACTAATCAAAAACAATTCCCACCTAGTTTACGAACGCCCTGTTCTTCACAATGTGAACTGGGCATAGGAGCAGCCACAGTTATGAGACTGAGGTACCATCATGGCTCAGCTCAGCGTATAAATAAGACCCCCCCCCCCCCCAACCACAACGTTCCACAGACGATCCAGACGGCGGTTCTGCTCTGCCTCAGACACGACAGGAATGCTGAGTAACAGTCCGGCAGACATGGACGACATACATTGGAATCTGCTGGGCTTGGAGTTTGCACAATAGGACAGGTGAAGAATTGTACAGAGTACTATTTTTTATTTATTTTTTTTTTATGATGCCCGTCATCAAAACTACCTAAGACAGTTGAGCAAAGGCTGGAGATTTTTGTCCATAATTCCTCAAAAACAAGAAGAAAACAAACTGGGCGTGTTTAGGGGGTAAATATAATAGAAGAACATCATGATCTCGGGGCACTACGTCACACGAGTGAGACTTGGTCAATCTTCTGAGCTCGAGGAAGAATCGGAATTCTTAGGCGCCATTATGACATCATCCAGAATAGCCTCCCTATCAGAGCTGTCGCCCTGCGACAGGCCGTCCCCTCCGTCAATGTCAAGAGAGCCCGCCTCCATCTTCACGTCATAGGTAGGTGTGAGGAAGTGATGCGAGGAGGCAAGGTCCCCGGCGTCCAGGTCTTCGTCGTCCATCATGTAAGCGCCGTCGGAGACCAGCGTTTCGCGCTCTCCTCCCCCCAGCAGAGGGTCGGACTGGACGGAAGGATTGGAGAAGTAGAGCTGGCTCTTCTTGGGCACTGAGGTGTGTGTCAGGAGTCTGTGGGAAAAACCTTCTGGCAGGAAACCCTGTGGAGACAGAAAAAACCGTGAAACCATGTCATGTGGATTTCTCCACATTATTATCGTATGTGAATATGTGTAGTTATTTTATGCATATATCATTTAACCAGTAGGGTCAACTTCAGTAGCAGTAAAAGATCAGTAAGAGATGATTGAAGAAACAGTTCACACTTTGCTATACTTTGCTTTGCTAGCTCTGCACTAAATTATTTGACTCCAGGGTTTTGTTAAAGATGTTGCCAACACGTCAACTCCACTGGCGTGCTCTGATCAGCATCGGGAAAGAACCACTGGATAAATCACCAGAGGTCAAAGTGCGATTGAACCTGATGCACCAGCCCTCTTTAAAGACACTTCCTGCTTGAGCAGAAGCATGTGTCATGCTGTCCGAGGTCGCTTAGTTACCGTTTCATCACCCACATTCCCTTATATCTCCATGCATAATATATGGTAGTTGCTATGGTTTCTATTACATACTGCCCCATTATCTGCAATATGGGGTTTGCAATAAGGGAAATGGAGGGAAAAATCAGACTGTTGAATTAAAGTGCAAATTTTTGCCAAAAGATGGCAGTGTTGTTATGGAAACGCCGCAGAAATCGACGTCATGGACGCATGGCAGAAGATGAATAACTGCACCACTAGATCATGGACCCGGATCAGTACGGTTCAGCACCGCAGACAGCGGCCCGTGTGACGGAGCTTTTTGGGCCGAGGGGCGTTTAAACGCGCAGCCGTTGCTCCGGGCGACGGTACCGCACAGCGAGCGTGCGGGACTGACCGAGGAGCGGACGGTGTCGGCCCATTCCGGCGCCACGGCGTAGTCGGGGTTCTCCTCCAGATACTCCTTCAGGTCTTGTAGTGCAGGTCCGTACACGCCACCGTACTGGACAAAAAGGATCAGCGAACACAAACTGGTCAGATCGTATAATGTTATGCTAATGCTAATCTGGCCTTTGGCCATCGGCAGAAAGGGTTTTACTTCACGACAAACAAATCGAAGGATCGAGAGTGTAAATGTTGCTGGAGTGTGAAGCAAGACAGCACGTTTGACGGTCTGACGGACATTAAAGGCTCCTCACCTTCTTCCCCGTCCTCATGTCCACCACTTTAACCCTTTCGTCCCCAGTGAGCGCTCCCTCCTTTTCAGTCCTCTTCTTCCTCCTCTTCCTCTTGGTCCTGTTCACCAGCAGCTGTCGTGCACGATCGGTTCAGTGAAAACACACCCCTTACTGTCACTTAGTTACAGTAACTAAGACAACACCGCAGTTTTCTAAGGGTGGCCCCCCCCCCCTTGGATTTACCCTCGCACGGTTTACGTACAGTTCAGATCAAACAGAAACCCACAATGCTTTGCCCCTCGAGCGCCAACAAGTGACCCCCCCCAACATTCACCTCCAGCATATCACCCTCCACCTCGTAGTCCGGGTTTTCTTTGAGCCAGGTAGGTAGGTCCCTCTTCCGAGGAGTGTGAAGAACGGCCTCGGTATCTGTCAACTGAGAGAGAGAGAGAGAGAGCGGATGAGATCTCCACCACGTGCCGGTGGCAGTTCTCCAAGACGCTGGACAGACAGTGCGTGGTCTGGTCTTTCCAGCCCGAACCTCCTGGTCTTTCTGCCTGCGATGCCCACTCGTCTCTCCTGCGCCGTTGGGCAGTAGGGTCTGCTTTGAGAAGGTCAGCTTCAGTCCCTCCTCCTAGAGCAGGAATTCATTGGAGATGTTTAGATGGAGGAGAGAAGCACGTTGGACAACCTTTCAGGCAGCACACAGCAACATCTGTGATACTCACTTTCAAGAGTTTGACGGTGAACTCCGCATCCTGCCCCTCTGCACCTTCTCCGGAGAGGGCGCTGTTGCCCCGGCGGGGCACGCGGGCGTAGGCGAGGTCGTGGCCGAGGTCCTGGTCGTCACACACCAGGTTCAGCTGAGAGTCCGCGGCCGCGCGCCGGCCGGAGGGCCAGGTGCCCGTCAGCACCAGAGCGCAGAGATGATCCACGCGGTTAATCAGCACGCGGTCCTGAAACAGGAAGCAGATGTGATGCAACGCCATCCTCGGACCGCGCGTGCTCTCGGGAGTTCTCGTCTGCGTTTGTGTAACCTTGTGTTACCTTAGGCCAGTCCACCCGGAGAGGGTCGCTGAGGGTCTCCGGGAGGACGCCATCTTGAGAAGGTGTGAAGGAGAGGGTGCTGTTCTCTTCATCCACGTCGCACATCTTCAGAGCTGCTGCAGGACACAACAGGGGGGAAAATGACTAACGAATCCTAAAATACGTCATGTAGCTTCTCCATTTTTGTTGCTCATCATGGATAACGGAATTACTCCCAGCACGTATGAAAAAAAAGATACAACCGTTTATCAAATCTCAAAACTAGACCTAGGAACTGCCATCATGACAACCTCAACCGGAACCTGCCGGTTCTGAAAGCTGCTACGCTGCTGAATCTTCAGCAGATTTCTGCGTTTCCCGCATTTAA
This sequence comes from Brachyhypopomus occidentalis, assembly GCA_020368025.1. NCBI lineage: Eukaryota > Metazoa > Chordata > Actinopteri > Gymnotiformes > Hypopomidae > Brachyhypopomus > Brachyhypopomus occidentalis. Next base: position 223,052 of record JAGXOD010001411.1, read on the forward strand.
GCGTCAGAAACCTGATTAAACGACAAAATCTGCTTGTCGGGGGGAAGCTGACCAATAGCTGCCTGGTACTGAAGTGACGTCGCTCACCCTGCTCTCTCTCCGCGTCACTGTCTCCGCTATCATCCGAGCTGGCAGACCGCCGGGAGGAGGTAGACGATTCCGAGTCGGAGTCCGAATCAGAGTCGGAGGGGCGGCCGCCCTCGGCCCGCTTGCGCCCCCTGTCTCTGGACGACCCGCCGTGACTCTTCTTCCAGCCCCAGGGCGTCTGGCCGCCGGCCCCCTTGACCTCCGCGCGGGGGAGGGGCGGCCGGGAGTCGGACCGCACGCGGCCTCCACGCCCAGCAGTCGGGTCTCGTCCTCGCCGACCCCCAGCCGGTCCTGCAGAGGGCTGTGCGGCTGAGACTGCGGCGCCGGAGCCGCCTGCTGGTTCTGGAGGTAGTCGTGTCGGGCCCGGCTGAAGGAGAACTGCGGGTCGGGGAAAATGGAGTGCTCGGTGCGGCTGACGCCGTGGTGGGCGGCGGCCAGGAGCAGCTCGCGGTCGTGCTGGGGGGAGCTCCACCAGCAGGGCAGGTCGGAGCTGGGAGGGGCCAGGGGTACGTGCTCCTCCAGGGAGGGGTGCGTGAGGACCTGCTCCCGCAGACGGCACAGCAGGCTGATGCGATACAGGGTGCGCGATGCTCGCTCTTCCGTTATGGGAGCCAGAGACTGGGACAAGTCTTGGGATTCTGGGAAAAGCACAAAAGACAAGTGACACTCCGTTATTAAAAAAACGCCACATTTATTACGCCTTTCGATCGGCGTCCCGTACGAGCGACCGGCGGGGAAGGTGGTGGAAGGGGGTGGGGCCTGGGCGGACAGCTCACCCTCGCCGCGGGACGGCCGCAGGTGACACACCCTCCGGCACATGGCCACGAAGCAGCGGAAGTAGCGCGACAGACTCTCGTCCGTCTTCTTGTCCAGCCGGGCGAAGGTGCGGAAGCGCGTCCAGTCCAGCTCCGCCTCCGCCCGCTCACGGGCCCCCGTCTCCGTCTTGATCCGCTCCACCCCGAACGTGGACACAACCCGATAGAAGTCGCACTCCTCCCGCCGCGTCCACCTGGAACCCAAAAGCGGCGGCACGGTGAGCGGGGCGGAGGCAGACGGCCACGCCCGCGGGCGCGCAGGAAGTACGGACGCGAGCCAATGGGACGCGAGCGCCTGCCTCTGCTGCCGCTCCTGCCTGGCGATCTCCTTGAGCTTGCTGGCCTGTTCGCAGCGCCGCCGCCGCCGGTCTCCCTTCTCCGCTGCTTCCATCTTCAGCTGCTCACGCCGGTAGCTGCGCTGGTACGCAGTGATCAGCCGCCGCAGCCGCGCCGTGAGCGACGAGCTCGTCGGCCAATAGCACGCTCCGGCCACGCCCGAGGCGGGCGCTTCCGACGGGGCGGACGGGTCCTCCACGCAGATGTCGTCCATGTGATGGGAGTCGGCCTGCAAAGACACGCCCACAGGTTGGAGTCTGCCAGGCCGTACAAGAGTGAGGGCTGAACTGGGAGAAGCTAATGGGTGAACTGGGAGAAGCAACAGGCAGCAGACAGCTCCAGTAAACACTTTTAAGTAACCATTTCCAGGCTAAAACATTACGGTTTTAAACAGGATGTACTACATCTAAACTTGAAGTGCCAATGAAAGCAAAAACACGACCCCATCAGATAAATTAACTTAAATTCTTCTGCAAACACACCACAAAATGTGAAGAGAGCCTTGTGCTAAGACCCGTCTAGCTGCCCGTCTGCCTGCACGCCCGTCTGCCTGCACACCCGTCTGCCTGCCCGGCCCTGTGGTACGTACCTCCTCGTACATGTCCTTGTTGTACCGCGTGACTGGTTTGAACTCTGGGTCCTCACAGTACTTGTCATAGTCGCCTCTGTGGAGGACAAACGTGGTCAGACATGTTCAGGTTTAGCTGTCTGGACTGCAGAGGGACGGCAGAGATGTGTTGCCATGACGCGTTGCCGTGACGTGCAGCTTACCCATCTCCCAGATCTGGATCGGCCGAATGCTGCTCAGCCTTTATATCCTGGTCGTCAGGGCGACCGCATCGCTCCAGGAAACACAGGCAGGGATCGGCACGCATGGTGGTGTACATCTCATATCCTAACAATTCACACACACACACGTTTTATACATTTTACTACTGACTAAGTAAACTACAAAATTAAATTTGCTGCCAATCCAAAGTGCTCATGACCATCCATGTGTGTACAGGTGCCCCGCCTAGCTATGCCCCGCCCAGCTATGCCCCGCCCAGCTATGCCCCGCCCTCTGCTCACCATGTTTGAAGACGCCCACCAGTAAGCAGCGGTCTGCTTCAGCGTCCCACCAACCTGACGGAACATCCTGCTGCTCCATCTCAGGCAGCCAGATATCCACATCCCTGCAGAAGACCAAGCATGGCTGAGTGTGTGTGTGTGTGTGTGTGTGTGTGCGTATGTGTATGTGCGCATGCATGTGTGTGTGTGTGTGTGTGTGTGTGTGTGTGCGCGGAGCTGCTGGTTCTGACCTGCCATCAGCTCCTCTCAGTACAGACTCCACATGATCACCGATCACTTCCTGTTTCAGGTAATAAAGCATACGAACTCGCAGCAGGACCCTTAGAGAGAGAGAGAGAGAGAGAGGGATGGAAAGAGATGGAGGGATAGAGGGAGGGAGGGGAGAATGTGTGAGAGGGACATCACATCCTTCCTCCAGCTGGTGGGATATGTACGCGTCACACTGGTGTTGGTGGGATATGTACGCGTCACACTGGTGTTGGTGGGATATGTACTTGTTACACTGGTGTTGGTGGGATATGTACTTGTTACACTGGTGTTGGTGGGATATGTACGCGTCACACTGGTGTTGGTGGGATATGTACTTGTTACACTGGTGTTGGTGGGATATGTACGCGTCACACTGGTGTTGGTGGGATATGTACGCGTTACACTGGTGTTGGTGGGATATGTACTTGTTACACTGGTGTTGGTGGGATATGTACGCGTCACACTGGTGTTGGTGGGATATGTACGCGGCGTCACACAGCGTCACACTGGTCACACTGGTGTTGGTGGGATGTACGCGTCACACTGGTGTTGGTGGGATATGCAGCGTCACACTGGTGTTGGTGGGATATGTTACACTGGTGTTTGGGATATTACACTGGTGGTGTTTGGGGTGGGTCACACTGGTGTTGGTGGGATATGTACGCGTCACACTGGTGTGGGATATGGCGTCACACTGGTGGTGGGATATGTACTTGTTACACTGGTGTTGGTGGGATATGTACTTGTTACACTGGTGTTGGTGGGATATGTACGCGTCACACTGGTGTTGGTGGGATATGTACGCGTCACACTGGTGTTGGTGGGATATGTACTTGTTACACTGGTGTTTGAGGTGCTTGCGGTAGCTGTCGTCCAGCAGCAGAGTGTCCGGGTTGTATTTGCGGATCCACTCGGCCTTCTGCACGTCGAACGAGCTCTGGGCCTTCACCCTCTTGCCCTTTCTGCCCCGCGGCACAGGAATGGACAGACCTGGGAACAGAGCGGCAGCATCACAGACGCGTTGCCCTGGGTGTAGGGCTGGGTCTACTGCCAGCACTGCGTTAAGCTGCCTCTAAAAATAACAAGCCGTCAAATATTCAAACTATTCTCAGTCATCTGTAGGAAAAACAGGTCAAATAAGACCTGAATGCCAACACACCTGACCTGGATAGAGACACACACACACACACACGCACGCCTACCGGAGTGGTTCAGCAGAGTGTGAGGTTCCTGACCGCTCTCCGGAGGGGTAATGAGCTCCCATATGAAGCTCTTGATGTTCTCATCGCCACGGTAATGCAGCAGGCAGAAGACCAGGATGACCCTGCAGATGGTTTCCACGTCCTTCTCGCCGAGGCGACGTTTACACCTAGCGTGAGCGAGGATGTCCCTCCAGCGCCCCCAGCTGGAGAAAAAGGACAATTATAAATACTACACTAGAGATAAAAAAATGAAATCAATAGGCGGGGGGGGCGGGGGGCGGAGCTTACCCGTAGACCAGCAGATGTTTCTCCACTCTGAAGCAGTCTGTGCGGCCATAGCCGCCCCCGGCGTGGCGCTCCGAGCGGCGCGTGGCCCGGGCCTGTCTGGAGTTGTGGGGCGGGTACTCCTCATCGCTGTCCATGTCGGAGAGCTCCCCACTCTCCCCCCGCAGGGAGGAGTACTGTCGGGTCTGCTTCCTGACCCGCGGCGTGTCGATCACCAGCGTGTTCTACGGGGACGGGGATGGACACGTTAGCTCGTTTGTCTTTTCACATGACAGGTGAGTGTTTTGGGTAATCGGACTTCTCCCTCCAACCACCGTACTGTGGTGACAGTAAATATAGTCAACGTGGGTTCACGAATGAGACACGCTGTATTTTTGGACACGCCCACACGATGTCCACCTCAGACAATGTCCAGATGGGGCTTTGAGCAGGACCTCGCCCCCTCTGCTCCTCATTTTTATATATACACCATCAGGGGAAGCAGGCCGGAAAAGTGCTAGCAAAACGTCTGACCAAAATAGACAATGCAGACTCTATATCGCCCTCTGGTGGACTGCAGAGGTCATGGTGCTTAATTAAATGTATCAGTAACAAGCTGCTAAGCTAAATGTATTGTTTCACATTCATAGTAACAGCTTTACAGAGGGTGTCTCCACTTGGCATTTACAAACATTACATTTCTAGACATTTTAGACATTGTCTAAAAACAAACCACACAAGACAGACCAGACCAGACAGACTGGGTGGTGTTATTGTACATTTGTATACATACAAAAAAAATGTGATTTCCTGAGATCGACACCGAGGATGTTGTCACAATGGTGACAAAAATTAAACAACAACAACAAAAACAGACCACCCTAACCTTCCTGTTGATGGTGTCCAGGTCGATATCTGCTTTCTTGGCCCACTTCTGCCAAAATTCGGGGTCGTCCAGGGCGATGTCGGTCCTGTTCTCAGACGCCACGAAGCTGGCCTTGGAGAAGGTGGAGCCCTTCCCCTCGCTCTCGATGGTGATGGTGGTGGCTCTCCTCTGGAGGATCTGGTCGATGTCCTCCTCACAGAAGCGACTGCCCTCGTCGTTCTCGTCCATGATGGCAGCGTACGCGCCTTTCCGCAACAAGTCTTCGATTTCCTTCTTGGAGAACTGCTGAATCTGAAGAAGACAGCTTGTTATTTCCAGGACGTGTATGGGAGCACTGGTCCCTTGGCCGTACCCCACTGGTCATAATGGTCTTACCCCACTTGTCATAATGGTCTTACCCCACTGGTCATAATGGTCTTACCCCATTGGCATTGCTCTCCTTGTTTCCACTCATGCTTTGCAACACGGCTCTATCCAGTCCCAGTTTCAGACTGGCTTTGTCCAACATCTCCCGCTCGTAGGAGTTTCTGGTGATGAGCCGATACACTTTCACTGCCTTAGACTGGCCAATACGATGGCAGCGTGCTTGAGCCTAGAAGGTAAAAGGACCAATCAGCTCTGGTTCTCCGGCAGGTTCTCACTCCGCTTCACCTCCAGGTCCAGAGACCTGCCTTCAGTCCGATATACCCCAGAAGAGACCTGCCTTCAGTCCGATATACCCCAGAAGAGACCTGCCTTCAGTCCGATATACCCCAGAAGAGACCTGCCTTCAGTCCGATATACCCCAGAAGAGACCTGCCTTCAGTCCGATATACCCCAGAAGAGACCTGCCTTCAGTCTGATATACCCCAGAAGAGACCTGCCTTCAGTCTGATATACCCCAGAAGAGACCTGCCTTCAGTCTGATATACCCCAGAAGAGACCTGCCTTCAGTCCGATATACCCCAGAAGAGACCTGCCTTCAGTCCGATATACCCCAGAAGAGACCTGCCTTCAGTCCGATATACCCCAGAAGAGACCTGCCTTCAGTCTGATATACCCCAGAAGAGACCTGCCTTCAGTCTGATATACCCCAGTTCATTTCTTATTTCACATTCTGACTTATTTCCTTATGAAAATCACTTTTTAAAAAACAATTCTGAAAGCATGATGTGAGCGAGGGGGACACAGGACGGAGCAGAGGGGGACACAGGACGGAGCAGCAGAGCCTCACCTGGAGGTCGTTCTGTGGGTTCCAGTCGGAGTCGAATATGACGCAGGTGTCAGCGGCCGTCAGGTTGATGCCGAGCCCCCCTGCCCGCGTGCAGAGCAGGAACACGAACCGGTCAGAGTCCGACTTGCTGAAGCGGTCGATGGCCGCCTGGCGCAGGTTTCCCCTCACCCGACCGTCGATGCGCTCATAGAGATATCTGACAGAGCCGGAGGGAGAGCCGTTACCATGAGGATGTTACCGTGAGCAACTGCAGCATCCAGTAATGCTGCCACGGCAACTCATTTCATTTTCTCCAGCACACTTCAATACCTGCTGCCACCGTGGCTTTTAGCCATTATTCAAATACACACACACACACACACACACACTAATCTCATCTCCCTGACCGTGGCAGTGAGAACAACAGGAACACTATGTAACGCATCTCTGCTCACATCTTGATACTTTCCGGTACAGCAATTATTTTCCCTTTCATACTTAAGATCTGAATTCGCTTTATCTGAAACGTGAACAACACCATCTTCAGGGACCTTCTGCATCCCATCCACGCTAGCTGGACGGGTTCTGCCGGACCCCCTTGCCAGCCCACCTCTTGTGGATGAGGTAGTCTTCCAGGATGTCGAGGCAGCGCACCATCTGGGAGAAGATCAGCACTTTGTGTCCTCCGGCCTTCAGCCGAGGCAGCAGCTTGTCGAGCAGGACCAGCTTCCCCGCCGAGCGCACCAGCGCCTGCAGGTGGAAGTCGGGCGCCGACGGGTCGTACACCTCACGCAGCTCCGCCACGATCTTCTCCTCCGCGCCTAAACGCCGACCCGGGCACCGAGAACACGCGGTGAGGGTCAGAGCGAATCACAGACGCAAAGACAGCAGAGGATCAACATCTCGCCGTCTTACTAAACAGTACAGTAGCTAATCTTTTAAATTAAGCGTGAACGAGCCAGAGATGAACGTCACGGATGCAAAGACAACAGGAATTAAAACTCCTGGAGATGGAGCGGAGATGGAGCTGAGGACCTGTGATGAGATACGGGTGGTTGCAGCACTTGCGAAGCTCCATCATGGTGTTGAGGAGGTTGGGGACGTTGCTGTTCTGATTGGCTCCCAGACTCAAGAAGCTGAAGTTGCGCTCCAGAATGGCTCGGTAGTACTTCTTCTGCACGTCCGTCAGCTCCACCTGTAGGAAACACGACTCAGCGTTTCTCCGCGGGCTTCGCCGGAATCACACGGATGTAGCATCTCCACTCCAAGAGTCCAGGGTGTCGGGATGCGGCGCCGGGCGTCTCGCCTACCTCGATGATGGTCTCCTGCTTCGGCGCCAGGTTCTTCTCCACGTCCTCCTTGAGTCTCCGGAGCATCATGGGTTTCAGGATGGCCTGCAGCTTTTGCACCTGAAACAGTGACAGGAAAGCCACGCTCTCTTAAAGCTCCCTGTGAGGGTGCGTGTCCAGCCCCGGGGGGAGAAGGAAGTGTTTGTTTGAGCTGGAGGACATTACCTGCTCCTCCGTTTTGAGGTCTCCAAAATCGCGCAGGAACTCTGTTTCGGAGGGGAACTGGGCCGGTTCCAGGAAGTGCAGGAGGCTGAAGAGCTCCTCCACCGTGTTCTGCAGCGGCGTACCCGTCAGCAGCACCTTGTGCTCCTGCCACACACACACACACACACACACACACACACACACACACACACACACGTTCCACATCAAGTCTTAAAGCTTCAGGAGGGTTTCACACCAGCTTTACCATTAAAGGACCATTATTTGATCAGCCTTTTCTATCTCTAGCCTTTTTCAGTCATGTTTAAATATCCCTATTGATTTCATATTAGTTGGCATGAGTGAAACGTGGCCAGACAACGCATTTAAGAGAAATGGAAGTCTGTGCTCAGACTGGAATGACTAGAAGCATCCAACTGTGATAGACTTTAGTACTAATGATGGTACTAAGTCTATTCAAAATAAGTGTCCATATTTTATCCCAGGTTTTCACAGTTTTTCTATGCAGGAAAAAAAAGAATTTTATATATAAATAGCAACGATACCGTAGTGAGATCAGGCATTTCTCAGTGTCCCATTGTTAAAACACTCATGTGCGAGGAATCTAGCCCACCTCGTTGTCACCGAGCTAATAGTGCAAGCAGCACCAGAACCCCGTGGATGTCTGCACACGCGACTTGCCGCTCACCAGGTTCAACATCTTAAGGCTGTCGAGTAGTTTGCAGTTCCTGTTCTTGAGGCGGTGAGCTTCATCGATGATCACACAGCGCCAGTAGATCTCCCTCAACTCAGGGCAGTCAGACAGGACCATCTCAAAGGTCGTGATCAGGGCATCGAACTTGTACGCGCCAGGGATGAGGTGGTCCTAGACATGGAGGAACGTAAGGTCAGGGGAACACACACCATCAGATGAAATGCCGGTTTTTAATTTCCCCTTGTTTTTAGCCTGATTGGTTGCCAGATCTACTAGGACACGCCGGTCCACCGTTATGATGTCATGGGAGACGGGCAGACGCACCTTCTCATCTTTGCAGTACATCTCGTACTGCTGGATCATCTGTCGGCTGGCCAGGCTGCCGTGGTAGACGATGGCGTTCATCTCCGTCCACGTGGTGAACTCTCGCTCCCAGTTCGTGATGGTGGAGAGAGGGGCGATGATCAGGAACGGACCCTGGACACCAGCCGTGAAGACCTCGGACAGCAGCGCTATCGACTGGATGGTCTTTCCAAGACCCATCTCGTCCGCCAGAATGCAGTTCTGCCTACGGAGGAAAGCAGGAACAGAGAACAACCTGTTGGAGCCACCACCTCCACGCGAGGCTAGCCACCTCCACACGAGGCTAGCCACCTCCACACGAGGCTAGCCACCTCCACACGAGGCTAGCCACCTCCACACGAGGCTAGCCACCTCCACACGAGGCTAGCCACCTCCACACAAGGCTAGCCACCTCCACACAAGGCTAGCCACCTCCACACAAGGCTAGCCACCTCCACACAAGGCTAGCCACCTCCACACGTCATCATGAGGACTGTCCATAGTGGTGCAGTACCTGTTGTACCAGTTGAAGAGCAGCCAGTTGACTCCTTCCAGCTGGTACTCTCGGAGCGTGTTCGCACTACGGTACTCCCGAGACTGTTCCAGCTTCTTCCAGGAACTTGCCGGCGGTCGAGGCTAATGGGGAGACGACTTTTGTTAGAACGCTGGGGACGGATGCCCCTCTGCCACAGGCGATCAGCACCAAAATGCTCAAAGCAACAGCCTCGAAACTCTGGCGCTCTACAGGCCGTTCAGATGCGCTCATAGGAGCCGGGAGGAACGTACGGTTCTCTTCAGCCTGGGCTGGCGACTCTGGATCTTCTTGAACTCCTCCACCTTCGCCTCGTCCACGTCCTCCTTCAGCTCCCAGGTTGCGTCCTCGTAGGGCAGAGAGCACCACTTCACCAGGTAGTAGATCAGCGGCTGTGAGACAAGAGGGGGGGTGTTCAGCCTCCAGCCTGAGCAGGGACATACGGGGCGCGGGGACGGGCGCGCGGGGACTAACCTCTCCGTTCTCTTTGTCCACGCTGTTGGACTCGTCCAGGATACGGTCCACCTCCACGTAATCGGGATTGAAGGGCTCCTCCTCCTTTCACAGGATAACGTGAGCATTCAGTAAAGTAAAGCATCGCAGTTGAAGCAGCCACACACACACACACACACACACACACACACACACACACACACTACCTCCTGGAAGATGTGCCTCATCTGGGCTTGTTTCGTCTTAAACCTCTTCAGCTTCTGGTGAATTCTCTTATCCCTCTCAAGCTGATCCAAGGTAGCCCACTCACAGTGGAGGTAGGAGCTGAGGAGATCAGACAGTGTGTCAGCGCAACTCCAAAGCGCTCACTTCATAAAGCGCCACTGCATTAGCAAAAAAACACACAAATAATTGAGAAAAACTTACTAGTTTTTGTATTTGACAAAAAATTCCTCCACGTTGACATACTGGCCTGTAGTGACCTGGGACAGCAGACACAGAGGAGTTAGACAGAGACACAAGATGGAGATTCTCTCATCACTACTTAGCACATAGAGTCCAGCTGACCTCCTTTTTGGTCAGACGCATGGCCAGAACTTTATCCACGATGGCAGCGTCTTCTTCACTGGGGTTTTCCTGCAAAAAAATTAAAATAAAATAAAAAGTCATTCAAAGAATAAAATCTGCAACACAGTTCAGACGTTACATTCCTCCCACAAGCCTGGACAAAGGACCTTTAAAATAGTAACGCACGCAGAAAACATAACTGGCGTTAAACTGTCAAATTAACAGGGAATCATTTTTATTTAATTCTTCCGTCAGCTTAATTGTCGTTTTGTGTTTGTTTTGGATACTCAAAAACCAAACGCGTTGGGCCATTCGCCGTGACGTACAGCGTAACCAAGACATCTTAAAGAATCGCTACCACAAAGAACTGCATGCTGGGAAGGCCGTCCCCGTCCAGCTCCGGAAGCTGCACCGCCGCAGGAGGAAGGTGTCCCGCAGTTAGCACGGTGGACGGGGTGGTGACGTCCACATCTTCGTCCTGATCCTCTTCATCGTCTGTGATTTTAATGTCCAAATCCTCCGTGTACTTTTTTCTTTTCACTTGTCGATTAGAACGTCTCATCTGGATGTTGATGACACACACACACACACACACACACACACACACGTATTTTGCATGTGGAGTGCGAGGTGTGACTGGCCAGCGTTGCAGCTCTGCTGTGTGTTACCTGAGACGGATCTTCTTCCAGGGTGCGCGGTGAAACCGGAGCGCTCAGCTCTCCGTCGGAGTGGTCTGAAGACGCGTTCCTCTTCCTCTTCTTAACGCCCACCGGCGTGATCGTGCTGAAGAGACGCAGAGAGAACGACGACAAAGGATTTTAACATTTTTCACACAACCAAAAAGAAGTGACGAACCTTCTAAACGTCCTAGACTGTCAAACTACAAACCTGATTAAGGTATTAAGATTTAAAGATTATAATCGTCTCATAAAAAGCACATAAAAACTTTTTTCAGAGAAATGAGTCACGTTACCGAAGCAAACAGATTTGTTAAATGCTTAATAAAGTCACAAGTAGAACGTGAGATCAGGACATTATACGGTTAGAACTCAACTTTCGCAGGTTAAAACATGTTAAAACATGACACACATAACCGCAGTCACACCAGCGCTACAATTTTAAGTTATTAACGGCAACGACGTTCACTCGGAGCAGCTAACGGCAACGCTCTTAACCCCGCCGCTCTAAAGGCGTGGGTGTGTCAGCGAGCGCCCTGGAGCGCCCTGCAGCGCCCTCGCCCAGCTCCACGTTCTCCGGAGACACTCACTTGGGTTTCGTCTTCCCTTTGCTCTTACTGCCTCCGCCCACCACCGCCGAGCCTGGGACCTTCACCTTCTTCTCCCCGCCGACCACGCCTTTCCCAGGGGTCGCCCCCGAGGCAGGGCTCTTCTTCTTGCCTCCCCCGCTGACCTTTTTTTTGCCCCCGGCTGGGGTGGAGGTGCCCTCCGGGTCGGCGGAGGTCTGTCCGGCGGGCAGCTCGTCCTGGTTGAGCACCCGAGGAATGTTCCTCTCCCCGCGGGCCTTGGCCCGAGCAATGGCCTCCGCCACGATGCGATTGGCCTTCTCCTGCTTGCACAGGCTCTCTACCTTCCGCACGGGCTCCTGGGCCTTGACCACGCGGACGCCCGCCGGGCTCCCCGGGGTGGCTGCGCCGGCCGAGGTGTTGATGACTTTCACCACGGAGACGGCTCCTCCGGCGCCGGAGGACGTGCTCGTCTGTGGGGAGGCGTGGGGAAGAAATGGAGCAACGTGAACCTCCCGGGGTCTACAGAAACGACACGACTACAGCTGGACGGAGCGAAGACGGATCTGTCAAACCTGGGGCTGGAGCAGAAGTTTGAGAGGCACGGCCAGCCTCTGTCCCCCCTGACCCTGCGAGATCTGGACCACCTGCGGGGTGCCTCCAGCATTAGGCGTGCCAGAAACCAGCTGAAACTGGGGGGAGGGAACCACACGAAACAGCCGCGTATTACTCGCCGTCCGCTACGCGACGAATCGAACGTGCATCGGCGAGACGGGAGACTCCGCCCACCTTGGCTCCCTGCTGGCTGGGTTGCTGCTGGACCTGGAGCTGGATGGTCAGCACCTTCGGCTGCGTCCCCGCCTGTCCCGCCCTGGCCTGGGTAAGCGCTGCCAGCTGCCCCCCCTGGAGGACCAGCTTCCCCGGCAGAGAGCCCAACACCAGCCTGGGCTGCTGGCCCGCCTGCTGCCCCGCCCCCGCGGCCGGAGCCCCGCCCACCGCCACCGCCCCCGCCTGGGCAGGGCTGCCGGAAGGCTGCTGCAACACCAGGGTGATTCGCTTAGCTTCACCCTGGGGAGAGCACACACACACACACACACACATATGAAGCCCTAATAGTAGCAAATATTTACAGATTATGTATAGATTGTGTATATATCATCTATAGGTTATGTGTTCCGAACTTAAACACACAACTCTGAGTCTTATAAAATTGGTCCAGTCAAAACATTTGTGGTTTAATTAACTGAAGTTATTGAAATTTAATGAAAATTTAAATAAAAGGCAGAATTAAAAACACTCCTCTCTCTAAATTCATGGGTTGTGGCTGTAATGTAAATACAGCATCGCACATTTGCTCTTGCTTCTCTATTTAGTGTTTAAGCCACAACTCAACACACGTGCACATGCCTCGACGTTTCCTCCCTTTTATACTCGCTGGAATAACCGTGGACCGAATAATCGCTGGATGAGACCGTGATGAGACAGCTCCTACATCAAAGGTGCTTTTCTTAAATGTTTTACGCTTTACTCCACCAAGCACAGCATCTATTTATCTACAACAGTAAAGATTCATAACTAGCCACAACGCTATCTTAAGTTATGTTTCTGGGAGCAGTTCAAATATATCCAGCAACGATGTCGTAGAGCACCAGGAACACCGGTGTTGGACGAGACGTAGACCACACTGACGACGGACTGATCATGTCCTCAAGGATTACTGTCCACGCCTCCACATCATGGGCTGCCCACATCAGCGCAATCTTTTAAAATGGCCCCGCACACCTGAATCATGGCCACGTGGAGGCAGGCCAGAGATTTATGATGCATTTAAATCATCTGTAATGACTCCGCAGTTCACTGTTTCTACGCAAGAAGAAGAATTGTCCGACAGGGCTGTGATGATTAAATGTTCTGAGCGGAGAAGTGAAGAAGAACACTGAGCTGAGATTTAAATACCACGGAAACAAATACCCAGAACGCTCATGGCGCTAGAGTCGGCCCCGAAACGCTCTGGAGGTATTTGACAACATGCAGTTGATTACGCTTCAACAATGTAGCACAAAAGGGCATCAACGCAGGCGAAAATACAAACAAAACGCAAAAAAACCCCACAATCCAAAGCACACGTGCAGTTACGGCACAGTGCTGCTCTTCGTTAAAGTCTGTTTGCTAGGTTTAATTTTGTTTTTGTTATTGTAAATTTTTTAATTCAATCTAATAATCAATATTAAGTTACTGTAATTGGTTATGCTATTATGACGCGATTGCTTTGCTACAAAGTCTGTCCGTTTTAAACCCCAGCAGCTGTTCTAAGGGCCATTGTTCTTTATTATACTGTTCCTGATGTGGGAGCACCGCAAGGCCTCCTGGGAAATCTTGCACGAGCCGCACATCCCAGCAGTGAGGATCAGCACGGCTGTGCCCTGCCACCGTCGCTGCACGTCTCCAGGTCCCAGGGGGCCAGCAAGACGAATGGGGACGTTACGCTCCCACATACAGCTTCCCTTAACCTTACCATGCCTAGCTGCAACATACGCGGCGCATGGTGGAGTGTGTGTTACAGTTTTAAATGTAACTGTAGGTGGTAATAATGGCCTGGGTTGAAAAAAATGTACCCTTACATGTTGAACACCTGCTACAGCAAATCAGACGGATTTATTCATTCCTGAATCTCCCCACATAACCTCACACAGGAAGGCGTTACGCTTACATGTGTTGCAGAGGTTAAATAACCACTGTACACAGACATAGTGCAGCCCCCAGCCTCAAAGTTTACAAACACACATCACTTTTGACAAGACAACCATCACAACGTTTACTGTCTGTGGGGGGAAAAGCAACAAGAGATTTAGGAAGAACTAAAGTACTATTAGACATATGAGAGTTATACCCATCCTGCTTGTTGACGTGTAGAAGTTAAACATACAGACAGAAGCATTTGGGAAAATTATTATTAATGTTTTTTTTTTTAGATATTTTGTGGATACTTTTGCAACCACCGGGTCAAAGGTCAGCCAAACAGTAGCTCTGAACTGAAATACTTGCAAATCAAATTGTTAATACACGGAACACGTGTGCAGGTCAAAGCCTTCTGAACGTGCTTTGAAGTTTCAGAACAGGGGGAGAAGCCGACGCTATTGTTAACTGTGATGAGGTCAAGCACGACCAAGATATAAAGAACAAAACAGGGCGTAGTGGACACGGTCGTAAACATTCTATACTACATGTTGCAATGAATTAACTTAAGTCTTCCTCAGCGAAACCTGAAGGCACAGTCAGCAAATTCATTGTTAAACTCCAACTGCGAAGTGATACGGGGGTCATGGTTTCCGTCAGAGTCCTGTGAGAGTTTCCAGAAGAGTAGCTGCTCTAGAGAAGCACATTCATCTCCAACAGTCATACGTTTATCACTCTACAGACAGGCCTGTCACACAAGTAGGAGGTTTAAGTCTTAAGAGTACAATATCACTCCCGATGCCAAACCTGGGAAGTCACACACACAGGCTCGAACTCTAATCTGCAAGGACTCCACCGAAACACAGAATTCCTACAGGCCACACTGCAGATGGTGTACAGACAAATGACATGCGGGACGGGGGTGTGTGTGTGTGTGTCATCAGACTGACCTGCGGGACGGGTGTGTGTTTTATCAGACTGACCTGTGGGACGGGGTTGTGTGGTATCAGACTGACCTGCTGCGGGACGGGTGTGTGTGTGTTAGCAGACTGACCTGCGGGCCGGGGGTGTGCGTGTGTTAGCAGACTGACCTGCAGGACAGGAGTGTGTGCGTGTGTTATCAGACTGACCTGCTGCGGGACGGGTGTGTGTGTGTGTGTGTGTTATCAGACTGACCTGCTGCGGGACGGGTGTGTGTGTTATCAGACTGACCTGCTGCGGGACTGTGGACAGAGTGACGCCTTGCGGCCGGACGGCTCCCGCGGCTGTGGAGGTCAGCTGCACCTGCGTCTGCGCGGCGGTCTGCGTCTGGGCGGCTTGTGCGGGCTGCGTCTGCAGCTGCAGCTGGGGCAGCTGCGTCTGCGTGAGCTGCGCCGGTATCTGCACCTGCGACTGAGCCTGGGGCAGAGACGTCAGCAGCACCTGCTTGACGGGGCCGTTGGGGGTCTGCACCAGCCTCTGGACGCCGGTCCCCATCTTCACCTGTCCCGCCGCGGTCTGTGTAGCATTTAACACCGCGCCCCCCGACACGATGGACATCCCCGGCCTTATAGGCGTCCCCGTCAGGACCCTGGTGATGGTGAGCTTCCCGGGAGAACCCGCAGAACCTGCAACGCTCTGCAGCACCTGCGCCTGACCCTGGGGGCCCTTCAGGATCACGATCTTGGGGGCCGCCTGTCCCGCCACCTGCGCAGAAGGATGCGTCTGCGTCTGCAGCTGCGGTGCAGCGACCTGGGCGCCCGACATGGGCATAGCCAACGGGGAACTGAGCAGGACCGTGGTGGAGCCACCGCTGCTACTGGCCAAGGGAACAGAGGTCTGAGGTATCGTCTGGATGGTCACGGAAGTTGGCGCAGACACGGCCTGGGTGAAGGACACCTGACCGGCCTGCTGCGTCTGAAGAGGTATGGCGGCGACAGACGTCGTGATGGGAGTCTGGACCGGCAGGGCAGCTGCGACAGGGTCGCCCAGGACAGCCACACCGGGGTCAGAGGTTGGGTCCATCGGGGGATCCACTTGGCCCAGGGCCAACTTCAGTGCCTCTTCAACGGGGTCTGAAGAGCCCTGGGAGAAGGCATCTTCTGGGAGGGCGTCCAGGTTAAACAGTGGTGTGTCATCAAATAGGTCCATGATGGGATCCGCCATCTTGTCGAGGAGTTTGTTAAAAATCAGGAATGCAAAGCGTGGAGGGGGAAGCAAGACAGTTACACAAACTGCCCACCAGTGAAGGAGTTCCCCCCCCCCCCATCAGCAGACGAGCAGGGAAAGAGAAAAGCAAAAGATCATTCAGAAGTCAACATCACGAGTCTAAACGCATTCAGTACTGCATGTCGCTATGCACTTACATTCAAGTTTCTATGGTGAGTCAAGTTCTGAAGTCATTTACTCCGCCGGTCTCACTGGCAGGAGTAGTTGGAAAGCAGACGTGTGATGGGCAGTGAGAGGACCAGGAGTGAGACGAAGACCTAGAAGGTCCTCCTGTCCTCGCCACCCTCCGTGCGCCACTCACCGAAACCACTTTCTTCACTCTCTCTGGCGAAGGCAGAAGAGCCCGTCAACAAGAACGTCCCTTGATGCCCTAAACAAAATAAAGGAGATTCTGTTGGAGAGCAGAAAACAAGAGGCATTTCCAAAGAACCAAACCACACACATCTCAAAACCTTCACCGGAGAACAGTTGGCACGCATCGGTATACAGAAACATGACTTAGGATAAACAGGTTAACAGGTTACAGGATAACCTGCCCCATGACTATCTGGATATAATAAAATCATTTACGAATCCAATGACAAATCAATGATGCGCCATTTACTTGAACGCAAGATTTAGTAAGCCTTAAAAAAAAAAATAATAATATTTTACTTATCGTCTGTGTTTCAGAACAGTAAAACTATGACAAGTTAGCAGGGACCAAGACACCGGGCTAAAACTCCTGAATCGGCACTGTTGCGAACCGCACAATATGCTCAAACCTGTTAATGTTAGCTGTCCCAGCCAGAGCCAGTGGCCATTATAAACTGCTGCATGCACAAGAGAAGTGTTGGGTCCTCGTGTTTTTTTGTGAATCACTGATGTAAAATATAATTCTCCATCGTTCACTTTCACCACTCTCGTTCGGACTCTCTTTCAATGTCTCATCAACAAACCGGACCAAACCACAGGCAACGTGCTACAAACCCCACAGCCCGAGTACGTATGGACATGGACAAGGCCGCAAAGCTGTTTCGGCTGAGCGACGTCGTTTTTTCTGATAAAATAACCACTAAAACGTCCCCATCCACTTGCCCAACTCTCTCCGTTGTAATTTCGGGGTACTAAATTTACCTTTGCATCGACACACATGGCTTTCTCCGTCTCACAACACTGTACGATTACAGGAAACGACCAGCGTAGAGCAGGAACTATCCTTCTCGCCGAGCTTGAACGTCAAAGGCGCGTCCCCTATTCTCATCCGCCTCACGCTGATTGGACGGCGACGTAAGGGGCCGGCAACATGCAACCACTTCATTGGTCTACGTAAATGCCCATCATTTTCGTTTGCGGAATTACTGGGCGGGACACGTTAATCGAGAACGGTCGAAGAGGTAGTTTGGTTGACGCCGCAGTAAATGCGGCCTAGTCGGAAGATGAGGGTTTTTCCCTGGTGTGCTTGTTAGAATTTACGGCGATGGATGTCAAATATTTTAATACGCCGGTGAAGACCTTAAGTCATCCGAACATCTGTGGAGAAAATGCTTGTGCGATGTAATTCGGTGTACTGCATCTTTGGTATCTGACTGAGCTCACGACTTAATTAACAAATTGAATTTCTTTGTTTACAGTTGATATTAAAACGTATTAAAGTGGTCACAGCAAAATGTATTTCATTATAAAATCTATCTGTCTGTCTATCTATCTATCTGTCTATCTATCTATCTGTATGTCTATCTATCTATCTATTCATCCATTCATTCATCAATCACTATCTGTTTCAGAATGCTAAAGTATTCATTCAAAAGGGTCCCTGCGTAGTCTAATTATTATTCTATTTTTTCATAGTCTGTTTAAAAATATTTGGATAGAAATACTTGCAAAAAGTAAGAGATTTGTATTGTTTTGTGTGTGTGTGTGTGTGTGTGTGTGTGTGTGTGTGTGTGTTTGTCTAGTTTACTTAGCCTATAGTGTTATGAACAGTTAATAGCGTGTAATAGTGTTCTTACTGTGTGGTCGCGCAGGTTTCTATTCTTATGTACACCGTTGACTGTACTGCTGTGTACGGCTGGTAATGTGACACTATCTCGTGGAGCAACTATATTTTGTTTCTCATTTAACATGTCCGTGGTGAGAAGGAATGACTTTAAATACTGTTGCTCAAACGGTAATATACTATAATCTAGTGAGTTTGATCAGACCCGGAGACTAAAACAGGGCAGGAATAATTCAAGAGGAGCGATAGATTACTATAGTTTTCCATAGCTTTATTATACATGCATTGGCATAGTTTAAATTAGACCTGTGTGTGTGCGCGTGTGTGTGTGTGAAAGCGAGAGAGAGAGAGACTTATGTTTTTGTGAATCAGTGGTGTAAAATAGCCTATAATTCTCCATCGTTCACTTTCACCACTGTCGTTCGGACTCTCTTTCAATGTCTCATCAACAAACCGGACCAAACCACAGGCAACGTGCTACAAACCCCACAGCCCGAGTACGTATGGACATGGACAAGGCCGCAAAGTTGTTTCGGCTGAGCGGCGTCGTTTTTTCTGGTAAAATAACCACTAAAACGCCCCCATCCACTTGCCCAACTCTCTGTGTTATAATTTCGGGGTACTAAATTTATCCCAGAATGTAGCTTACTTACTATAGAATTTTCATAGCTTTATTATACATGCATTGGCATAGTTTAAATTAGACCTGTGTGTTTGTTTGTGTGTGTGTGTGAAAAAGAAAGAGTGAAAGAAAAGAAGGCATAATGGTACACAAAGTGTATATTTACAAGTGTGGTTTTGAACCAATTCAGCGTAAGAAAGCGGCTGCGACAACACCCCCCGCTGGGTCCATAGGAGGCCAGCACAGGCACGAGCGCCTCATTGCCAGAAACTCCATCTGCCTGCTCGCGACCGTTGGCACTCCGAGTTGTATCTGTTTTCCACTGCTGATGTCTGTTCAGTCGTGCTAACCCTGATTCAGAGAGCTATATTTACAAACAGGCACTGTACTGTGTTCTATTGTAAAAGCCTGTATAAGTGGGAGAATAGCTTCACATATTAATGGACACTCAGATGGGCATTTTATGAAAGCTCTCATGAAATGCAAAAAAAAAAACATTTGATGTTTAAATAAGTAGTTTCATTTAATTATTTTGTTAAATACAAACGTAATACATTTGTCTCAAAAGGCAGGCCACAGGGAGGTTAAGTGCAGAAGAATAGGAACACAACTTTGAAAGAGGGACGAATGCTTGTAAGCTCATGTTAGGATTGTTGGGAATATTTCCAAGCTTTTTTTTTAGAAGCCAAATATGCAAGTGAAGGGGAAATGGGCACATGTTTGGAACATTTTAGCACAGTGCCATTAGTTACATCATGTGAAGAGTCTTGTGACTCCAAAATAAAAGTTTAGTTCATATTAAACTACACATTAGCTCACCCTCTGTGGACCATAAAAAACACATTCAAATGAATGAGCTATTTAATCTTTATTTATCTTATTTAATATTTAAATGTATTTAAACTTTAACTCTTTTGTTTGAATTAAATTAGTTTCTATACGTTTCTATCCATCTTTCTTTAAAAATGTGAAGAACTGAATTAAAATGATGCCTGATTCTATAGTCTGCATCACAGATCTTCTCAGATAAATTCTTTGGCCTGGTTTTCCAGACAAATATTTAAATTATTCATGGAGAGATTACATGTCAAAGAGGATTCTATATGGAAGATCCTTTTCAGTTAGAACATCTTCACTGTGTCTGTAAAGCCCCCCCCCATCCGTCCAGGTTGTCTGACTACAACGGGAAGACAAGGAATCCGGAGAAGGTGGAGTACTTCCATCCACCCATCAGGTTGCCCCGCTCCAGTTTCAGATAGGCCTTGTCTCCCCTCTCCATGATCACTAAGCCGGCGTTAGTAGCAGCCTCTCGGGTTACATCCTGGTCCCCAGCAAAGGCGGAAATCATTGGCCATCCATTGAGCATCAAACTCACCTGCAGCAGACAAACATTGGGAAGAAGCAACCGATTTTCTTAATTTAATGCATACTGTATATATATGCATATATATAAACTATACTATAGAAACTTTGTCTACTTCACTTTTTGCTTGCACAGCTGATGATGTACCTCTGTCTGAAACATCCTTTAGGATGTACCTGTATAGTTAGCCTGTTAGGATGTACCTGTATAGTTTGCCTGTTATAAGCCTTCACTACGTGGAAGTTGAAACTGTACACCCCCCTCCTTGGAGCTAAGAAGACACTGCTTTCCTGGTCAAAATGGCCACCAACGTTCACCAAGATCTGTAGAGAAAATTAGGCTGTGATACAAATACAATATACAAAAAAAACAATGTTTTATGGGTGGACAGTTCTGCTGATTTTCCTGTTTACCTGGTCAAAGTAGATGATCATGGTGCGATTGCTCATGTCTGTGGGTTCATGGTTAGTTTGACGAGTGGCAGAGAAGGCCACACGGCCGGTCCCGGAGCGCACTGACATTCCCAATGCATTATTCGCTGGTTCTGAAGATGGTGTCGAGTCACAGACCACTAGACACTTCCCCTCCAGAACAATGGGCTCGGTGTCATTCTGGCCGTTGGCCACTAGAGGGCCCCACAGCAGAATCATCCCTAGGAGCATCGCGGGAACTCCAGCTGGTACACAACCTAAAGCTGCTGGCATGCTCTCTGTTGATGAAGGTATCTTGGATGGTGCGTCTAGATAACTAGGTGTAACGATTTCTCAGATATTCTGGCTCTCAACTACCAAGAGTCAGAGGGATTAAGGGGCAAAAATTAGACAAGTCACAACAAATCCCCTTTTGTGTCTGTCCTTCCCTGTGACGTAGCGTTTCTCTTCAAAAGCGCCTGTCAGCAGGGTCACTACTGTGACTTCCTCCGTGGCTTGTTACAAAATCTGCGGAAAATCAAAGACAAAGACATCTAGGGGTGTCTTAAAACCGAAACGAAAATCCATCCTCGTCTGATCTGTGAAAAGGAAGGAAGAGGAGATTGAGATTAGAGGGAGGCCTCGGCCAGCAGGTACACTGCCTTCTCAACCAGCAGGTAGCTTTCTGAGCGGGAGGAGGAGGGGGTGGAGAACGAGGCCATCGTCAGGTACCATGTTGGATCACTGTCAGCAGAGGCAAGCAGGATCCAGGAGGGAGCAAGTACCAGGGAGAGAAAAAGGAACGACTCCGCTGAGAGACCATCTGTCTTTCACACGCTCTCTCTGCCTCCTGATGTTCCACAACACACAGACCACTCTCTCCTCCTCTCACCCACCCACACGGAGCAGCCGTCCTCCACCACACTGCTCCATCCACACTCCTCCATCCCCACTCCTCCACCATACTGTTTGAACTGTGTCCCTTCGCTTTCTTGGCACCCTGTTTAACGGCATTTCTAATGTGCAAAAGAATAAACTGTGACATATACCGTACGTCTCCACATAAGGACAGATAAAGGTTAAGCAGTGATTTTGGGTGTTTTTTTTTGTTGTTGTTTACAGAGATGATGCAATAATTCCATTTCATGGGGTTATTACGTGATGCCAATATTGTTAACAATGATGTCGTGCACTATCAGGTACCACAACAGCTTAAACAAACTGTTAACATTGTCTGAACACTTTACCAATCGACAAGCATACTTTAATATAGTTATTGCTTTAGTTAATACTCGAGTCTCTAATTTTAAAGCAACCAATTATAAGGACCGTCCACTACAAAATGTGCTAAAAGACCCTAGAACACTATTCCAACAACATTAATGTTATTTTTACACGCTTTGACATTTCAGACGTGCAACGCCACTCACATCTTACAACTTAAGACTTCACGGTGACCTTGAGCTCTGGAAAGACTTTACAAATATAGTGTGTCATTAAGACACCTCATGGTTGCGCGTGTCGCGTTTGATCAAGATCAGCGTAAGTCATAAAAATAGAATACAGGTCATAGCTTAATAAGAAAAAGAGGGAAAAGCACCTGTTTGATGTAGCGGCGCGTCCTCTGGAGTCCGAGGTATGGCAGGAGACACTGGAGGAATTAGTAAAGCTCCGCAGCTCCTGTCTTTGATACTTATCCTGTGTGCCAAAGACCCTCCCTAAAGTACATCTCTCTCTCTCTCTCTCTCTCCCTGTCTCACACGCACACACACATACGCACACACACACATCTTCAGTTTAATACCAGTAATTTGCCAATGTCTGCAGACTTGAGTGAGGATTAAATCATAAAAGTTTAAGATGATAAATTATAAGACTGTACAATTCCACCAAGAATTAGGAATTCTGTTTTTCAACCTTTTTGCGTCCAGAATAGCACGACATTTTGGTGGGCATAGATTCAGAGTGGGCTTGAAATCCTTTCAGGGGATAAGATCCCAGGATGAGTCTTAAGTTTCTCACAGCTGTGTGGAGTTGGGTTGGAGTGGATCTCCCTTGTGAATGACTGTTAGATCCCTGAAAATTCATACAAATATCCACAAAGATGACATTAATAATACATTTATTCATGTTCAAAATAACTAAGGTTGACTATTAATGTATTAATATTAAAAATAATCCAAATATCTTCACACACACCGTGTTCTCGAAATACATACGGACATCAAACACCAGTCTGCACTGGCATTGAAAATGCTAATTACAATACCAGGAACCTTAAACTAATAAGCAGAAGCAACAGTACGAGAGCAATGTGGGTTAAGACCCTTCGGCTGCCTGGATCTCAGAGTGAGAGTCATAACTGTGGGAGACAGATGTGATTCAGCACTTGAGAACAAGCTGAGGACTTTAACTGCATCAGTCATAAGTGATCAGTGATCTGTCCAGTGTTTGTGGTTCTCAGATGTCTTCTTTAGTAATACCTGTGTCAGAGCGGTGGAGGACGATGTGGACATCCCCTAAGATGGGGACACATCCCCATAGGGACACATCCCCTAAGATGGGGACACATCCCCTAAGATGGGCACACATCCCCATAGGGACACATCCCCTAAGATGGGCACACATCCCCTAAGATGGGCACACTGCCCCTAAGATGGGGACACATCCCCATAGGGACACATCCCCTAAGATGGGCACACATCCCCTAAGATGGGGACACATCCCCTAAGATGGGGACACATCCCCATAGGGACACATCCCCTAAGATGGGCACACATCCCCTAAGATGGGCACACATCCCCTAAGATAGGGACACATAGGGACACATCCCCATAGGGACACATCCCCCAAGATGGGCACACATCCCCTAAGATGGGGACACATCCCCTAAGATGGGGACACAGGGACACATCCCCTAAGATGGGCACACATCCCCTAAGATGGGCACACATCCCCTAAGATGGGCACACATCCCCTAAGATGGGGACACATCGCCATAGGGACACATCCCCTAAGATGGGCACACATCCCCTAAGATGGGCACACATCCCCTAAGATGGGCACACATCCCCATAGGCACACATCCCCTAAGATGAGCACACATCCCCTAAGATGGGGACACATCCCCTAAGATGGGGACACATCCCCTAAGATGGGCACACATCCCCTAAGATGGGCACACATCCCCTAAGATGGGCACACATTCCCTAAGATGGGCACACATCCCCATAGCGACACATCCCCTAAGATGGGCACACATCCCCTAAGATGGGGACACATCCCCTAAGATGGGGACACATCCCCTAAGATGGGCACACATCCCCATAGGGACACATCCCCTAAGATGGGCACACATCCCCTAAGATGGGCACACATCCCCTAAGATGGGCACACATCCCCTAAGATGGGCACACATCCCCTAAGATGGGCACACATCCCCATAGGGACACATCCCCTAAGATGGGCACACATCCCCTAAGATGGGCACACATCCCCATAGGCACACATCCCCTAAGATGGGCACACATCCCCTAAGATGGGCACACATCCCCATAGGCACACATCCCCTAAGATGGGCACACATCGCCAGCATCTGCTGGAGATGGACAAGAAAGCATATGTGATCTTTCTGAATTTTTACTGATCTGCTCTTGTTTTGTTGGCATTTATTCTGACTTCTTCGCCGATCAACCAATATGGCAACTTTCATGCTACAAATGGCCAGGTAATGGCTGCAAAATGTCAACACTGTGAAACGGCGCTTTATCATGTCACAGGGGGGAAATGTCCTCCGGTTTTGCGGTGTCTCAGCTTGCTGAATGTCCTGACTGAAGCTGTTGTTATCTGCTGACATACAAGAACACAGAAGACAGCTATTGGCACAGCATTGCTGTTACGTATTCACAGATTGTTTTGTGTTGACAACAAGGTTATGAACCCAGACAAGCGACCCTGATCAGCGCCAGACCAGCAGTCCAGTTCTGGTGTCTGCAATGACACGAAATGCTAGTTGTTCAACAGCTAATTCATTAATTAATTAGTCTGAACACTGCAATGTTTTCAGCTAATTACCACCTTAGTATGTTATATTATATATGTATTCAATATTCCTGAGAATAAAGCCATTGGTTACTGACAAAATCCCTTACAGATGGATGGGCGGAGTTGGTTAAAGGACCACTCACTGCAAGAGGGATAAACACGCATGTGACAGAGTATGACCACTAGGTGGCAGAATTAATGGTACTTTGTAATTCCCACCCACTATATGTTGTTCTGTTTTTTATTGCAGTTATTTGTTTGTTTGTTCTGTTAGGCAGCATGAGACAACAGAAGAAATTAGCACTAAGGTATTTTTGGTGTAATGTGGTCTTGTTGTGAGAAAAGAATCCATTTGGTCCATTTTTAGTTTACTGGCTTCACTGAATTAATTTGGCATTACTGCTGTAAGCAAAGGCCAACTGACATTTTACTGGGTTGTTCTTCTTGGTTAAGTTGAGCCACAACCAGGTGTTTCTCTTATTTCAGATATAAACCGAGCAGCACTGGTCTCACATTCACAGGCAATGTGTGATCTTAGAACATCAGTTCCTCTGCTTCATCAGCAGAATACATTCCTACAAGTTTGACAGTGCTGTGGTACACTGTTGTTATCTGAGAATGACAACAAGCCAGTAATACATAATTCATAATCAAACTTTATTGTCATGTGCATTGGGGATCAACAGCTGGACTGTATAATGAATGCCCATCAAGACCACCCCCTCCCCCCACCGCCACCCCAAACACACACCAATCACAGCGGGGAAGACAAACACTCACATTCACTTACTCAAATGCCACTTAACACTTACATCACAGTATTATATATAGTGATGGAATGTGTAAATTGCATAAATGGTTCCCAGAAACGCTTTCATTACTTGTACTTTTCATTTCTCCATATTTTTCCTAACAATGCACCCGCTAGCAGAGGCAGCCTGTGTAGGTGATGTCAAGCTGGAACCTCTGTTCTCACTAACCTCGCCAGGTCAGTTATGCCTCCTTATGTAAATCTCTGGACCTTACGGTTCAAATCACAAGTTCCCCTACTGAAATTAGAATTCTAAGTTCAGGCACAAACTACATGAAAATATATATTTTATGTGGGTGGACTATTTTATAATTAATATAGATATTATATATTAGATGAATTTGCTTACCCGACATGCATGAAACTATGCAGGAGGCATAAAAACTATTACAAAAAATAAATAACCAAATAATAAATGGTTCAAAAATAAGTGAAAATATCTTCGAGTTAATAGTGTTACTAGACTTAACAGCTTGCCTATCGACATGGTTTTTTGTGGACTTGCTGTCTGTCACAGTCTTCAGACGTAAGTGCCTTCCCAAAGCAAGACACGTCCCCTGGGATTTGAGTCCTAAATCAAGTGAAACATTGATCTCTCACCCAGATTAGCAGGAGGGGGTCTGTCACCCAGAGCACCACCCAAGCGCTGCCAGATGCTTTCCCCCGAGCTGGAGCCGTCTACAGCTGCTCCGTAGGCCGCTGCCTCTCCCCTGCGTTTACCTGCTCCTGGGTGAACGCTAGCGGCTCCTCTGGGCCGAAGCCAAACTGGAGTCAAGCGTCGTCTCTGTGGATACGAGACCTTCATCCCAGAGGACCCCAGATGAAGAGAGTACACACACACACACACACACACCTGTTCCACAGGACACACACACACACACACACACACACACACAATCTGATCCAGTCCGTGTGAAAGACCGCGAGGCTTAGCGAGATCTGCGAACTACACACCGAGGACTCATTTAGGGTTTTGTTACTGCTTCAGCTCTGGGGCTCCTGTAGAATCTTCTCGTCATGAGTGATCTTGAAAAAGAGACTATAATGTTGCCTAAGAAATTAACATATTCAAAGTAAATTAAAATGATGATGAAAACGATGAAAAATCAAGAACAAAAGAGTCGTTTTATGTGTAGTGCTGTTAGTGATACGTATAATGTAACATTGGAAATAGCACATGTATGTAATGTAATCAATTGTAATCAATTCTCACAGGACCTTAGAAACTTTTACATCCCCTATGGTGACCCTGTTTATACCTCCACCCTGTACTCCACCTGGGCATATAAAGCCACAGGCCTGCCCCTACCTCTCACACATGCACCACCACACCTGGGGCAAGTCTTCCATGAGTCCCATATCAGCGTTACAGCTCTGTAACAGAACATAACAGGATGGAACAGGTTGTAACAGGATGTAATGGGATGGCGGTGTATCCACAGAGGACGTGTAATCTACAATCTAAGAATGCCAGAGACACAGTATCGTAGAAAGACCTTAAAGTTAAGGCAACTAAACTTACAAAATATGTTTTAATGTGCCGAGGGAAACAGTGTCAACGCGTGTAACCGTGAAGAGGGACTATGGTTGCAGTTTAAACATGAACCAACAAATATAAACAAACACACATTGCAGCATAATGTAACAACCATATTCTTCTGTAAAAGTAACCGTACAGTCCGATATTCCAGTAGTGTTTATAATTGGTCCTTTGTGTACCAATAACAAAATACACCAAAAATGTAATTTCAAGAGGTTGCTACTTGTTCTGTTTATCCTTTTGTGTGACGGTGTCCTGACAGCTGCTCCTCGGTCCTCCTGACGGGACACCAGGTGTTGCAGTGGTGCCTGTTAATGAAATCTGGTGGGATTTATGAGCCAGCTGGTTTGCTTCCTGTGTGGGTGTGAGCCAGGAAGGTACACAGTCCCACACACAACCTCCACTGCCTCATCAGAGCAGAACTCTATGGGCGTCGCCAGAATTCCACAGCATGAAGTCAGGGCTTAATTCAGTCCCATGTTTTATTTGCTTAGCACCTTCTTCAAGATTTCAC
The DNA here is from genome assembly GCA_020368025.1 of Brachyhypopomus occidentalis. NCBI lineage: Eukaryota > Metazoa > Chordata > Actinopteri > Gymnotiformes > Hypopomidae > Brachyhypopomus > Brachyhypopomus occidentalis. Next base: position 250,662 of record JAGXOD010001411.1, read on the forward strand.
ACAACAGCTTTGCGGGGAAGCCATGTTTAGAATCTTCACACGCAAGCCAAGGGAGAAAAAGAAAGAAGGGCCTGAGATAGCGTGAGCAATGGGCAGTGGGAGGAGCCAAGACTCCAGAGGGGAGCAGTGGGAGGAGCCAAGACTCCAGCAGGGAGAAGTGGGAGGAGCCAAGACTCCAGAGGGGAGCATGAGCATTCTCCTCTGGGCACCAGCAGGATCCTGAAATGCAGGTTCTTGAAATGCGGAAGGATTATTGCAGATGAGGCATTTGGACTTTAGAGAAGAAACGCCAAATAAAAGCCTGTTAAAATATGTGTTAGGAATACACAATATGTTTGAACTTGAGAGAACATTGCGAGAACATTGTAAGAACACTGTGAGGAGCCCACTTATTAAACATAAGAGGGTATAAAACACTAAATGCAGGGAAAGAGTCCTTCATGCAACTACTGACGCTTGAGGATGTCAAAACCTCTGGAGCATCCAGGTGAAGTCATGCACTACTCCAGGAGTGGCACATGCAAATGGTTCCTAGGCAACGGAGAGGTCCAAAGAGTAGCAGGAACCACAGCCGGAGCAGGACCGGCAGGTACATCTGATACCTGTTAGGTGATACCCTTATATCTGATACCTGTTGGGTGATACCCTTATATCTGATACCTGTTGGGTGATACCCTTATATCTGATACCTGATAGGTGATACCCTTATATCTGATACCTGTTGGGTGATACCCTTATATCTGATACCTGAAATTCACTCATCAGTCATTTTATACACACCAATCAGACTTTCCTTTTCAACTCATCACTCGGGTCAATTTTCTAATTCTCCATGAGTGAAGCACAAATTTATGCAGGAAAACTCACTAGAAATCACTGAACCACAGTGACCACACAACATCCACCTGACATAGAATCAGTGCAGGCTGCCATAGCACCACTGTCGCCAGGGACAACACAGACAGATTTATTGTCTGTGATGATGCTTCTTTGTCACAACTACGAATAAATATAGGATAACGCTACATGAGCATTCATACTGGGAGGACTGAGCTGTCAATACATCCCAGCATGCCACAGCCGTGTGTGTGTGTGTGTGTGTGTGGATGTTGGCCATGGTGCATCCACGCGGGAAGGTTAGCATTAGTTCACTGTCCTGTACATTCGTATATATCACGCGCATGCTGCTTTGCGAGTTCCCCCTGTGTCTTGGGCAGAACATTCGGGGAGTGACAGTGTGGAATATCCGTGCAAAAGCTGTGGCGATGTCTTCTTCTGGCCCGCGCGATCGTTGGAAGAGGGACGAGTCTCTCTTTAGCATCAACACCGGCAGAACTGCCACGTAACAGCTTTAGGCGTTGCCTCCTGGCATGCTGCCGGTCTCTGCCCACATGCACTCGCGCCTGTCGCGAGCATCACGGTTTCGGGCGAATGCTGCAGGACACCGCCGACACGACCAGACTCCCTCGATGCTGCTACGTTAAGCCTCCTGCGTCCCAGTGGCGCCCCCTGGCTGCGCTGGAGGACACCTGCGTGCCCGAGGGCTTCCAGCACAGGTGGAGGGCGGCTGGGAGTCCTTGTGTGAAGAGACAGTGTAGCAGACTGTGTGAAGAGACAGTGTAGCAGACTGTGTGAAGAGACAGAGAGGTTTACATCTACTTTTCCTTAGTGAGATGAAGATGGAGCAGTGCTAATGTAACAGCTTCTTCTGCCGTGGTCACATAGAACACATACTCAGAATGTGCTGTTCCATAATTTTCAATTTGCAATAATTAATTTTTCACTTAATTATAATTTTCACAGCATTACAGTACGTTTTAATTTAAAAGACTGCATTTAAACTTATTTTGCCGGTTTGCAGGTCTTAGTGTCGGCCACCAGAGGGAAGCAGCTTTCTGCAAACTACATTTCCACCGCGGCGAATCCTTTTGCGCTCTGTTCATATACAGTCTACGGCTCCGTTGTGCTTAATCTTCATAACGCTGCGTTGGTCTCTTTATGTTGGTCTACACTGCAGTCTAACTACTGTTTTCAATGGCTGATAGTTTTTAGTTTAGATATAGTTTACTGTTACAAAATTCAAACTGAAAGGGGAAAATATGCAGAGAAAACATTGTTTTCCTGCGATATTTCCTGCGATAATTAGGCCTACTATTAACATTTTGGACAGAGTTATTGCACCTAGTGGCTTAATTATTCCAGATCCAAAATCAACGTCACGCTGGTGAGTTCTTGCGAGCTCCGCCGTGCTGATCGTCGGTTCGGGACATGTACACGGCGCCCCCTGGAGGCCGGCTGAGTGCACTGGTCCTCTGTACTGGGTGAAGTGTCCTGCAGTGCTGTCTAATTTGGTGCTGGTCACTACTGCCTCCGCCCCTTTGTGTGATTGGCTCCATGACCCTGTGCTTCATTAAGAGACGAGACCAGTCAGACCTGACCTGTTGGCAGACTGGTGTGGCCATGATGTTCCAGGTTCAGCTTGTGGTTTATAAAATGGGGTTCACAGATGATACCCCGATTTCTGTGGCCCATCACACCACACACACCTCCAACAGTACGAAGGCCTGCAGGAAGCCAGTTAGTAGCATCAGCTCTACAATGTCAGAAAGAACTTACAGTGAACACAGCATGTGAGGTGACACTAAGTGATGACTTTAATAGGGACACGTAATCTATAAATAATAGGTCACCGTATATAGTAAATAACAATAGCGAGATCTAAGATATTACACATCAACTGCTGTAAATATTACTGAAAAAAAAATATTTTTTTCAGAATGCAGGATATGACTGTTAAGTATCAGTTGAAGTTCCATACTGGCTCAAACACAGTGAATCCAGTTTTTGTCATTTGCTTTGGTGCATTTCTTGAATCGTCGTGAAGATTTAGACAAAAGTAAGTGCATTTCACAAAGCAATTCATGCCAACAGCACCACGCAGTGGATTAGCTCACACTAGAAGGTTCATACTGTACGATGCACCTCTGAGCTCTTTTAGTGAACTGGTTGACCACTGGTTAATCTAAAGATTCACACACTCACCTTCATCAGTGATGTCATGATTCACCCAATCATCAGTTCAAGAGAAATTTTAACAAAAAAGTCTAATAGTGATGTATAAAATATACATTACAGATTATGGAAACTGGTTGAGCACTTTTGAATGTAATGACTTATGCAATAAACTAATGCTGATATGTTTTTGGGGGGCAGGACAATTCAACAGAAAACAAGTAAAGTATATTTTGATTGACATGACAAAAGTAACTGATAATGTAGGAAAGAGCTGACAGATGTGCAAAACCATTTGCTTGATTATGATATTTGGTATTCGTTCAAAATGAGTCAGAAATTGATTTCATGAGTGCACAAGTGACTAGAAGATGAGGCTGTTAGATTCTGATTCTTCAAATTGCACCAAAGTGACCAAGAAAAACAGTAACTGCATAAAAAAGGTCACTGACCAAAGTCAAAGGACTTCCAGCCTGTGGTGCAACTACAGCTGTTGTAGCTAATGAAACACTCACTCAGCAGCCGTGTACCGTCAGTGTTTAAAACACTCACTCAGCAGCCGTGTACCGTCAGTGTTTAAAACACTCCCTCAGCAGCCATGTACCGTCAGTGTTTAAAACACTCACTCAGCAGCCGTGTACCGTCAGTGTTTAAAACACTCACTCAGCAGCCGTGTACCGTCAGTGTTTAAAACACTCACTCAGCAGCCGTGTACCGTCAGTGTTTAAAACACTCACTCAGCAGCCGTGTACCGTCAGTGTTTAAAACACTCACTCAGCAGCCGTGTACCGTCAGTGTTTAAAAACACGCACTCAGTAGCCATGTACTGCCAGTGTATGAAACACTCAAAATGAAAATTAGCTCTGAGAATATTGCTGAGTGCAGTCAATATACACATACATAAAAAAATCCCAATGCTCAAATGGGTAGAAAATCATGTTTTGTCTTTTATTAGAGGCACTGTAGTCCTAGCATATTGTTTAGCAGAGATATGGCCCCAAACTATAGCTTTTTGGCCATGGTAACATCTAGTAAGCAGCCCAATTGCTTCATATCCAAAATCCCAAAATACTATAATAAACCCCGAACCCTCTTCCACCCATCTCATGTCCTGTGTGGCCAAACACACGCGCAATGTGACTGTTACTTGTAAGGGCGTCTATCATGATAGGACAGAAGGACCGGTGGACAGACAGACATCGCTGCAGAGAATAGTCAACAAAGACACACGCCAGGGAAGGGGCCTTTCCAAATACAAAGGGAGTTGGTCGGAGAGGGGAGGGAGTACGGAGGGGATGACAGGAACACGGAAATCTACTTCTTTTTCGATATCGCAATGTGTCTTGTTACATTGGATCGTTGTTTGTTAAATGCTGACCTAGTGAAATCACGACAACAGCTATAGAAACACTAATATTGACGACGCTGAAAATAATTCTAGCATGCTGCTTTAGGCCGGACGCGAATGCGCATTGAAGTGGCTCGCGGCCGGAAAACACCGACGTCGATGCTACTGCGTGGCCGACGGTCTATCTAATAATTTTATATCCAGCTATCAAATAACTAGCGGTTGGTAAGTATATTATTTACTCCCGTTACGAGCAAGTCGAAAAGATAAACCGATTAAAAGGATGGCTCATTTTATGCTGTAATACGAAAATATGAATCATAATTGGTTATGATCATACAGCGCGCGGGGAAACGCAACAGGTCGTCTGTACGGGCGGCCGAAGTTTGCGCAAACCGTTGGCTGACGTAATTCTGAAATGTGTAGAGGAGTTTCCACGTTGGGCGGCTAGCGAATGCATCATGAAATGAAACATTTGGCTCGCACTAGCGTGACTGGCTTGTGTAAGCATTAGGTTTATATTCCACTGTTTATTAAATGTGCTTTATTGTGGCATTCGTAATTGCAACTGCAGGAATATTTTTCAGTCTCTTTACAGTTAGGTAAGGGAATACTCAAATTTTCCAACAGCTCAAAGGCACGATCGGATAAATGATGGCGCTAACTGGCCTACACAGTCATAGACACCGAGTGAGCCAGTTATTGTTGATTTAGATGTGCTGTACAGACAACAATCCTTTTAAATGCGAAAAGTCATTTGAGACGTTTGCATTTCATTCTTTAGATAAAGTTCATTTAAATAATCTCCACTGACAAGAACATTGAACAAATCAGTAGATGATCAGCAGAGTAATATTTTTAAACCCCACACGCATAAAGCATGCGTGGAAGCCGCGTCTTTATCGCATGGACTGGTTTTAACTTGTATTGCTGAACTTGAACTTCGGGAGGTTTCGCTTTTCTAAAATAGGCTTTAAAAATCATAAATTAACATTGAAGGGTTTGTCGTTATAGGCTTTAACCGTCAACTCCATAAACGCGAAACAAAATTACTAATATCTATTATATATACACAGTCATAATAATATCTCAAATATTAGTGTATACTAATGCTATACACTAATATGTTCAAGATGTCTACAGTTTGGTTAATTAATTTTGTATCTTTGGTACTGAATAAAAACGAATGAACTGAATAAGTATTTAATGGGGTTAAGTTTCACATCACAGGGGGGGTTATGTTTCACATCACTATGCTCAATAGGCATGATGTGGGGGGAAATAGAGCTACAGGGGTTAAGTGAACTCAGCAGCTCAAACTAAACAGTACTCAACTTTTTAATGCAGCAGTACCAGTGTGTGTGTGTGTGTGTGTGGTGGGGGGGGGTTACTGTAAATATTGAAATGATGCACTACCAAAGTAACATATGATGTAATTGAGAATGCCATTGCAACACATTATAATGAATAGTTTTTTTTCCCCAGAATATCAGGTCATCATTAATATGCACACACACATGAAATAATTACAGGTGTTTAATAGTATTTGGGTTGTAATTTACAAAATTAAGCTTTATCAAAGTCTCTTTTTTGACATGAAGCATAAGTTTTGCTTCAGTAAAAATTGGAGAGATAGATTTCTCTATCTTATATTTATAAGCATTTCTTCAGTCTTGAGGAAGGCTGGAAAAATACTGATAAAACCCCCTGAACAACACACTGTTGGCCATACACACGTGGCTTTAAGCACTGGGAGGAGGCAGTACAGAGATAAAACAATGTCAGCCTTCATATATGTAGTTCAGTAATGTGTTCATATGAGGGAAGTTGAACACATGAAATGATCTTTCTTCTTCTACCGGCCCTCATTTCTGCTTCTACTGATCCTCATTTCTGCTTCTACTGATCCTCATTTCTTATCTTGAGTTTGTACATTTCAATGAGGATAAGGGATGATTAGCAATTTTTACAGCATTATAAACGAACAAGTTCCATATGGATGTGACATGAGACGCCGAGACATGAGACGTGTTCCTCTCCCCACTTATTCGATTTAAGCCTCCGAGTTTCACTGTTGCCCTCTGTCTGATATTTCCTGGGGTTTCTTTACTCCTTCGGATCTGAAATCCCATCCCTGTTCACTGCTCTCTGCAAGGCTACCAGCCAACCCTGTTGCCACAGCAACAGATGACCAGGGACAATGAACCTTGCCACAAAATCCTTAAGCCCTTTCAGCCATCTTCCTAGACGCCCATGCGGACACTCAGACAAACGCCCATACATATGCACGCCCACATAAAACAAAGAGCTTATCTCTACATGTGTGTGTACCTCCCAGAACACCTAGCCTCCTAACCAAATTGTGATTCTTTGCTTATAATCTTACACTGACTGCCAAAAAAACATTTGAGCTCATTAGCATTGGAGGCACATTCTTGAGCAGCTCCAGGACGAGGAGGCGGGGTTTAGATTCACAGCAGTGTGGGGCGAACACACTCATTTATTATTCTTAGCACAAATGGATACCTGTGCTTCAGCAAGCTAATTGTGCATGGATATAAGGAACAAATAAACTTCCTGTAACTTTAAACCGGCTAAAATGTAAGTCAGAGGCAATTACACGTAGCTTCTGATTGGCTATGCCTCAGCGGACAGCCACCGAGCCCCACAGACACAATGAAGTCTTATGCTAAAACCTTTGCCAACATTAAGCCCAATTTGGTCCTAAAACACTTTTTTTTTGTTATCTCTGCACCTAATCTCCTCTTAATGAGTGTGCAGGATGAAGAACAGATGAGCTTAGAGGGCTGTAGGAGCAGAAAGGAAAAGAAAGATAGAACCATGATAGAGCAGTTTTTGTTCACAGGCTAAGCAGATACTCCACCAATACAAAACAAATCATCCATATATCTGCTGTAAATGTGTCTGTTCGGCCCTTACAATAACGGTCTTGACAGGGAGATTTTGCTGTTTGAATACTTGGGGACAGGCTGTTTGAAATTTTCCCCCTAATAATGGGTTCAAATGTCACTGTAACACAGCAGCAGGATGACAGACATTAGTAAGCAAAATATTATCGCAATTGTAAAGCTTTATACTTCAAATCATCATTACAATGGAATGCACAAATTACCTGAGAAACAGAAATGACCCATCAGAAGAAGAATTATTCAGTTTCCATATCATATGCATTCTGCCACTCCTGCTAGCTAACAGAACTTGATTCATTGATCGGTGGTTGAACGACACATTTGTGTAAATCATCCGGGGCATTGGCCCATGGTGGAAGAAATGGATGAAAATATGACACTGTCACAAAATCAGAGAAACCAGATTCAGTGTTATGCTATTATACTGGATAAACATGACAAATAAATGCTAGTTGTGTTTCAAAATGCTCATTTAACTGATAGGAACATGTGGTGTATCACGGCTTTCACAACACAACTATTTTTTAAACTGCAGGAAAGGTCACAATTATCCAGAAAGTAAAAAGATTTTTCGTGATGCATTCAGAACCTAGCCATCCCATCAAGAACCTAGGTTAGGAGTAGAAGTCAGTAAAGGGTCTTTGATTTGTCTCTAAATGCAGATTCGGCTTTTAGAGGCAAAAAATCCTTCTTTCACCAGATTTTAATTTGTGTATTTTGCATGATATGTGCGCTAACCGTAAACTTTTTTCATACTTTGGCAACATGACTGTGCTTAATTGATGGGGAAAAAACGTTGTGTAAAAAGGTTTCTTTTTGATTTCTTAGAAAGGCAGTTGGAAGTGAAGTCTCTCACGTCTACACTTGCAAAGGATTTTCCTGAGCTCCCTCGTCCTCAACAGCCCAAAGTTCCCCTCCACCTTCTACTCCAAACCCATCTGTGGTCTCCTCAGCGTTTACATGCCCACTGCAAGCCCTCCCGCCACTCACATTCCCCTTCCTACACCACTCACAGAATCTCACTCCGCTCAGTCCTCAGATACTCCCAAGCCCATTTGTTCCGCGCGATCCTCCACGTACAGGTAGTGCGGTTTTCCCACCGTTCGTGATGGCTTCTCCTAAGTTGGGCGTCCCTGCTACCACTACGAGCTTGTCTTCCTCCTCCTTTTGCTCCATGGCTTCTCTGTGTGCCCAGCAACATATTAGTAGCCCTTGCTCAGCTCCTGAGGGCCCAGCTAGCCCAATGACGCCTTCCCTATGCCCAGGTACAATCCCTGCAGCCTTGTCTAGTGCCCCTGTCAGCATTGCTGTTATCCTCGATGAGCTCCGTGTTCTCCAGCAAAGGCAGATACACCAGATGCAGATGACGGAGGAGATCTGCAGGCAGGTGTTGAGACTAGGGGAAACATCTTGTGACCTTGATCCAGGTCCGCTTGTTCTGTCTCCCCTGCCGCTCTGTATGGAAGGCTCCAATCGCACTTCGAGAGCTTCTCGGAATGAGTCCACACCTCTCCCCACCTCTGTGACCCCTCTTCTTGCCTGTTTCTCCACCCTGCTTCCTCCACAATCTTCAGCCAAACCCTCCATTCCTGGCCACACTCTCTCTAATGTCCTGCAGTCTCAGAAGTCTCTGCTCGATGGAACAGCTACTCCAGGTAACCAGACTAGCATTACAAGTCCTCGCTCCTCTGCGACATCCTCGACATCAGCTGTTAACTACCCACTTACCCTGTCCCTCGCACTGCCCAGCCATTACCTACAAGAGAAGTCCTCTGGTGCCGCATCATCTACTGGGCACAGTAGTTTGACTTTTTCAAGTCCTTCCTTGCCTGTTACTCCAACCACTACTGCTCAGTCAGAAGAGCCACAACACTCAGTTCCCACACTGTCATCAGGGTCAGGGCGTCTGCACCACGTTTGCCGGTTTTGTGGAAAGCTGTTTAGCAGTGACTCCTCCCTGCAGATACACCTGCGCTCACACACGGGAGAAAGACCCTATCAGTGCCCCGTGTGTCTGAGCCGCTTCACCACACGAGGAAACCTCAAAGTGCACTTCCTGCGCCACCGGGAGCAGAACCCCGAGCTGTCTTTCTCCCTGTTGCCTCCATCGCTGTTTGTGCCTGGGGCAGGGGGTCAGATGGGAACTTCGGCACAAACGCAGCTAGTCAGCTCTTCCAAGGCCAGCTCTTTGGAGAGGCACCGGAAACGACAAGCGGAAGACGATTTGTATGGTGAAAGTCTAGATGTTTCCACTGCGAGCGATGAGCTCTCCACAGACCTGCAGCACGTCCCACCCTCATCACTGCCCCTGCCAACCAACATGGATCTGGCCCTGTTCACTACTGCTCGTTCACTCCTGCAGCTCAACTGCGCGGCCGCCACCACCGCCACAGGTGCCTCGATGTCCTCCACTTCCTCGAACACACCTTCCATATCTTCCTCACTCCTCTCCTCTCCCTCCTCCTCCACTTCTACAATTACCGGGCTGTTTAAAGGAGCAAAGCAACAACGCTGCGATGAGAATACTCCCCCTAGCCCTGCCTTACTCTCTCCGTATTCACAACTAGCCCACTTACCAAAAATCCTGTTCCCCACGGTTTCCTCTCACCACCATGCTACCTTGGGGCTTCTAAGATCCCCAACTTCCACAGTTCCCAGCCTCGCATCCACCCAGCAACAGAGCACGTTCTCATGTGCGTCTTACCCCAAAGATTCAGGCCCGTCTTCCTCTTCCCTACGCCTTTCTCACGCTCCCACCTCAGACACGTCTAAACTCCAGCGACTGGTGGAAAAGTTGGAGAAGGAGCCTTCAAGCTATTGTCACTGGTTTTCCTCCTCTGCGGAGAATCCGTCCAGCAGTCAGAGCCCAGTTGGAGTGCTGAAGAGTGCCAGCACATCCACTACCTACGTAGTCACTTCGCCTCCGTTCTCCACCACAAACACTCCACCCTCCTCGTTCAACAGGGAGATGATGGCCGCTCTCGGCATGAATGCCAGTGAAGAAAATGATTTTGTGGCGACCATGATACCTAACCTATGTCTCATGAGATCTGCTGGAACGCTCAGACCAAACCAGTGTGGCGTCTGCCTCCGGGTACTCAGTTGCCCCAGAGCACTCCGGCTCCATCAAGCCACCCACCTGGGTGAACGTCCCTTTTCCTGTAAGCTGTGTGGCCGTTCTTTCTCAACCAAGGGCAGCTTGCGGGCACATTTGGCTACACACCGAGCGCGTCCGCCAAACAATCGCACCCAGAATTCTTGCCCTCTCTGTCAGAGAAAGTTCACCAACGCCGTAGTGCTGCAGCACCACATTCGAATGCACTTGGGGGGACAGCTGCCACCAGAGGGCGCTGGAGATCATCAGAGTTCAACAGAACTCTCTAAATCACAGGTGCACGACAAACCCAACACTGTTTCAGATATTAGGCCTACCACCATTAATGCCCAGGTGCAGATCACCGTTCTGCCGCTTGCCCTGGATTGTAATTTATCCATGCGTAGCCCTGACCATCTTCCCATCAGTTCCTCTTCTTCAAGTGCCATCAACAAATTCAGTCCTGAAGTTACCACACTCTCTGACCCAAACAGTGACAAACCCCTAATCCATAGTCTTCAATCAGCGCGACCAGACAGTGCCGGTCCTCCACTTCTCCACGCTCCGTCCCCTATAGCAGAACCTCCCCACTCCCCTAGCCCCCCACCATCTCTCCCATCATCACTTAAAGTGGCTTCTCCTACCAACGAGGAGCATTTAGCCGAACAACCCATTAAAACGTCTGTAACGGAGGACAAACTCTTGGCTCTCACCTCCCCTAGTGTGGCAAAAATGAACCTAGTTGACTGTGCAGTCCAAGACAAAGGACAAACTCATCTGGACACTCCTTCCTGTGAGTCCAGGTCGAACCTGGAGGATTTGCTGAGTATGCCTGCCCATAACTCATCAGCATTCCCTCATCCACTATTAACCACACCACCCTCTTTTCTAACACTGAGCCCTGGAAATCCATCCACCCACCAAGTACCCCTGTTGGAGAGCGACCAGGAACCCATACAAATGCCCAAGTCACTTACCCCCAAACCAAACAAAGGACGAATGACGGGCGATATCTCGCAAGACGCAACGAGACCTGCCGTAGGTCTGTCTTCCGAGACCGACGGCTGCGCAAGCGTAGCAGAAAAGACCGGCGAGGTGCCAGAAAAGAGCACAACGGATTCCGTTCACATGCAGCTAGCGAGGAAGAACGTCCAGGCCTTAAAGGTCCAGGCCGATGCGGTCGGTGTTAAAGAAGCAGCGGGTGACGAGAAAGAGCTGCCGGACCCAATGATGTCTTCCTCTCTGGCTCCCGCACTCCCCCCTCCCATGACGCACCCAGACAAGAAAACCTACTGTTGCTCCGAGTGTGGGAAAGAGTATGCCAGTCGCAGTGGCCTAAAGGTGAGGGACCTGACTGATCCGTTATAAATGCAACAATGCATCCTACTGTATAGCGTCTGCATGTAACACAAACACACAGGGTACGTTGTACATGGACATGATATCACTCTCATAGTAACTGTGTTCATTATGCATTTGAGGCAAATATAACCCATATCAGTATTATACCATGACTTATTTTTAACCTACAGGGACACATGAAGCATCATGGAGGATTCGTCAAAGTAACCTGCACCCCTGCGAGATCGAGGGTCTCCGAGAGACACCAGCACGCGACCACGCACAGTCTGCACATCCCGTCTGCATCCGCACCAGCCACCAGAGCGTCGGCCAGTTTCCTGACCCAGTATCAAGCCCACTACAACATCAGCCACGTCAACCAAAAGGCGGACGCTTCCGCAGATCGCGCTAACAAAGGGAAGGGCACGGAGAGGGCCTCATCGGACGAGAGACCTGAACAGCCTTAAATATCCAGACTGCTGTGAATGTTGGCTGCATGAACAAATGGAACCATAAATTGATGTAACACATGTAGTGTTTGTATTCTATAACCTTTTCACTTATTAACTGCTCATTTTTGCTAATGATTAAATTAGTTTATCAGGTTGTGTTAGTGCTCAGCATAGATTTAATCCGTTTTAGTCGGTCAATGTCAAATTTTACATATAGAACACATTTTACATATAAAGTAATGATAGTAAATTCTCTGAATCGTTCAAAGGTGAACCTTGATTACTTCAGAATGTTGGTAGAGGCCATCTGGTCTAAGCTAAGACCCAAAGTATAGTCTGAAACTTATTGCACAGACTATTTTGTCTTAGTAAAAAATGCAGTAGCCTGTGTCGCTCAAAGTTATATAGGTAACAAAAAACAATAATGCAGAAAATCCTTGTATTTGAGGATATATGTATTCATGTTTTAAGGAATGTAGGATCATCAAGTGAAAATATGAGGTGAAATTCCAATACAGATAGTATAGATCCATAGTAAAGTCATTTGGAGTTGTATGCATTTTTGTGATGTAAAGTTACAAAATTTGGAGCTGGAGACGCGTTTCAGAAACTATTACTGTAAACACGTGAGTAGAAGCCCATATGTTGATTTGGCATGAGCTGTGGAAGCTATTGCAAAAAAAAAAAAAAAGCTATTTCAAGAATAACATATACTAACTTTACCACTAATGTACAAACAAAATGGATGAGTGTGACTCTTCAAACAGTAGAGGATCACGTTAAACTGTATATACTAGTCAATCTAAACCGAGTCTGTGCTAATGTTTTCCCTATTCTTGGATTACTATAAGAAATAATACCCTGTTGTGTCTTGATGACACTAGAACAGTGAGATGTTAATTGTTAGTCTATTTAAAATGTCAACCTGGATAAACAGATGTCAACCATATTTAGCTGATGGAAATGTCAGTCTCTGTGATCTTAACTGTTGCTGCAGTATTTGCAGAGTCTGATGTATCTGTTGTCAGTGTTCCATTCTGAACTGAATCTAAAATGCATCTGAATCCATTTTTGTGACGCTGTTTGGATATGTTGGCGTTCTGTGTGTGAATATTTTTCCTAAAAATGGTAGTTCCTGAGTGTTTTATAATGTATACAAGTAACTCTGGTGTCTTTGTCAGTTTGTGTAGCCTACTGCCATTTCTTAAAGTCTAAAATAAAGATGGAAATACATTTTAAAAACTACAAATTTTTGAAACAGTTATTTATGCCACAGCAGTGTGGACCGCGGACGCATCCATGCTACAGAGCTTCCAGACTCTACGTTCTCCTAAACGGTTGCATTTTTATTTCCAGCATGATATTTTGCACAATTTCATAATTTCCATCTGAATAGCTATTAGCCTTTTATGTATTAACAAAGTTATATTTATATATAGCCTGTCAGGGTACCCAAAGGTGCTTTACCCAAGATTGCTTTATACATACAGCATTACCACATTTACATCCAGTCACGCTACTTTACTATTTTTTATACCAATGTGTACATTTAGTCCTTTAGTACTTTTACCTTGTAGGCATTGCTATTTAGATACTCCTATCTTATGTAGGCTTGACTCTCAGAAGTCTGTACCTAAGAGGCAGTTCTGAGAAAAACTGCAGCGTAAGCAGCTCCTCTCAAACAAGGCCCTTCAGGCAGGGGCATAAACACAGGAAGCCATTAACCAAGCCCTCGTGAAACTGCCAAACTTCGCTAATGACTTTGGTCATGATCACTGTTTTTATTAGGTGTGGGTATTCTCTCTCTCTCTCTCTCTCTCTCTCTCACACACACACACACACACACACACTGTCTCTTTGGCTAAATGTCAGTGTGAATACCAGCAGTGTGGCGCATGCGTCTTAACCAGTATTCACTAACCGGAACCGCCCTGATTTTGTGACGCTGGCAGGCGCTACTTTAATTCTAAATGTTTCGCACACGGCATTTCTTGAGCGGTAGCTCTACAGGTTCTTACAATTTAGATAGACTTATATGCATAGAATATTATAGAATAGGCAACACAGGTGCATAGCATGGGCAACATGTATTTACATTGCTTCTGAGTGTTTAGCTATGTTCCAGTGCGTTAGGGAATACCAGCAGTGTGGCGCAGGCGCACACGGCATTTCTTGAGCGGGCTCTACAGGCAATTTAGATAGACTTATATCATAGAATATTATAGAATAGGCAACACCCATGGGCAGATCAGCAAGCTGAGCATCTGCAGTATTAACATTGGTCATCCTATCTGGAAGTGCTTTTGTGCAGTACGGCGTAGCCCGCTAATACCTGGCTAAGAAGAAAAAAAACATTTGTGACACGAGGTTTTTCAATCTTCTAATTCCTTCCCTCTGAGGCACATATATACTGTGCCACTTTATCCCGGAAGAAATTTAGACGCAAAAAGCCCCAAATATGGTCTCAAATATCAAAAACAAAAAAACAGGGTGTTTGTCCAGAGAACCGACAAAAAGTGTATTTTAACCCCGTGTTTGTATGCCTCAAGAGTGAATGTAATCGTTTATATGAAAGATAAAACACCAGGTGCTGATATAACTCAAAGAGATGGATTTACCTACAGTGTGTAACTTCTGGTTAAAATGCCTCTCAGATCACCTGAAGAGAAGTGACTTAGTTAATCCTTTTGGGCGCGTTTACACTTGCATCCTTATGTGCATAATCCTTGTCGGGATGTAATCCTGATATTGAAAACACATGAAACAACCAGAGGTATGATGCGATTGGCACGATACCAATTAACTTTAAAACTGGAAAAGAAAGATAGACAAATTGTCATTTTTTATTCAGTGTGTAGTGATGAATCACTAGTCTGAGGAAGAGCAACGTCTTAAATTAGTTTGAAGTAAAGTAAATTTTTAAATGTACCAATTTTTTTTTAAAACAGTACCTCGTGGTCTTGACTTGTAACTCACTGGTGTTTAACTTAATTCACCACATGGTGTGCTGTTATTACTCAAATGGAGTGCTGTTAGCACTCAAATAGCTTTGGCGCTTCGCAACCCTTACTCTGTGTGTCCTTGTTTCATACACAAACCGAATGTAATGTGGAATTAATCATTTCTGAAATGTCATTTTGACCTTACGTAAAAGCTTCCTACTACTACTGCTCCTAGTGGTGAAGTGGCTCATTGACCAACATTGAAACATTTAGCTCGTGGGTCCAGACAGATCCCACTTGAATCCCCATAGCATGAAACCGCTGACATTCAGCACTGGGAGAAACTGGAAAACATATTATAACTGAGAGAATCTTTTTGTTTGTTAAACCTCCCTTTATACATCACTTCTACCCCCGAGATGTCTGACACCTCATAACCATAACATTCACAAAATGATAAACCCCAGAATAAAATATGGAAACATGTGGTCCTGTGGTCTTCCTCCTCACTCACCATGTCGAAGGCAAATTCCCTACCAGTAATTCTTGGTGCGTTTTAATCAAATTCGTTTAAGTAATCCAGGACCGAGAAAAGTCTTGTATTTTATATAATACTAAATTCCAAGATCAACATTACTGCACCCATTCAGAGGTTTATTATCGACCAAACTGAGAACTTTCACTTAAACCGCTTTGAAATGCACTGAAGTTGTCTGTGCATCTGCAATATCTGCATTCACCACTGTGTGGCATAAAAGCAACGTTTCTATTTCTTCATGTCAACGTATGCCTTTATTTTAAACCCAAGATCCGAACTAATTCGTTTAAAACATCGCCTGGTCCTTACATTCTTATTCCGGACCATTACGGTCCGACCAAATGGTCTGTCTTGCAAACTTTATTCGAGCTGACAAAGCAATGGGACGGCGTCGTGATGTTGCTTTTGGGAAAGAAGAGCAAGAACAAGGCATGTTAAACGCAGCGATGAAACGGCGCATTTGATACGGTGCGTCACCTGCAAAGTATTTTAAACCATTGAGCATTCCAGTGTACAGAAAGGATCGCATTTCACACATCTGTAATGTTACGACCCAGCCTAGGACGGGTCGAAGAAAACGTGTCGTGTTATATGTACGCGTACTGCAAGTGTGCGCGTGTTGGGAAAGAAAAGAAATGAAAAAACAGACAGTGAAAAACACGACAGTGAATTCAGTCTTTATACTGTTCATGTGGAAAGTCTGTATGAGGGTACGAATAAGGTCTGCAGTAATGCAGTGATTTTTAGGAAAGCTAAAAAAATTCTGTTTTTTACTTACCATCTTCTGTTTATTGTAGTTAAATTCTACAAACCAAAACTACGAGGGTTTGAGTTGGGTTCTTAAAATAACATCTTAAAAATAAACTATGAAAAAATTCAGAATGCTAGAAGACAGTTTTAATTTTAAATCTAATGTGTAACATTTACAGAAGCCACAATTTATAATAAGCGCTTAATAAATGTTTAAGGTACAACTTAAAAGTGACCCTACTGTAAGACAGTACCGGTTCATAACTTAGCTGGGCCAGCACAAGAAGCTGGTCTTGGTGAATGACGTCAGCAGAGCTGGAGATAGAGGGGTTGGCGTTTAGGGGAGAACGGGGCGGGATTTAGGATTTAGGATTTCTCGCGACCACGTCAACAGCCTAGAAAGTCTGCGTAGAACAGGAAAGCAGCATGACATCTGAGTAAAATCACTTATATTTAAACGAGGTTATTATGAAAGGCACCCAGGACGGAGCAGACAAGAGAAGCGTTCAATTCGCCGCTATTTTCTCCTCCCCCTGAAAAGAATTTGCCTACTTATAGCCTCTTTATAAAGTTAGTGCAATGCAGTGATAATCAGTGCAAACTTTGTGCGTTTAACAATCTCTTTATTTTTATATTTTGGTAGGATTTTTCTAATAAGTTAAAGAAAAAGTTGCAGGCGACGCTATATCTAGATCAGGTTTAGGCTGCATTATACGGCACGCGGGGATGTTCTGACAAAGTACGAAGAGTAAGTGTGAAACAAAGGAGTTCCTGAACGCCTCGTCGGACTTCGCTTTACCCGAGAAGATTTGTATCGGAGAATGGCGATTTGGCCCGATGCCCTCCTGGAGTTCTTGCTGCTCCTCGCATGCTGGGTGTGCGGTCAAGGTGCGGCGTCCAAACAAGACCTCAGGCCAGAGGTAAGATAGCGCGTGCCTAATTCGGAAGGGCTCGATTTAAATAATTGAAAAAATAAAAAGTTAACAAACCCATTTCTGTCGCTCTGTCAGTAACATCCGTCAATGCATTCGTAACTGATATAGAAGACAACACTGGAGAAGCAACAATTATTCGAGCGTTTGGGTACAACACATCTTTCAGCGGTTTGTTTTTTTTAGTTTTCTCTGTCAGTCATCAGGCGATTATGACTTTGTCAGCGGCGCCCAAAATTCGGCCGCCTAGAAAGGAAAAAAAAAAATATCACAGTGGTGAATGAACTGTTTTATAAGTCTGCAGCGCGTCTAGTGCCGCACTGAAAGCATTGATTCAGCAGTGGGGATTTTCGTTTTTTGCGTGAGAAAAGAGTGATGGAAAAACGCTGAAGTGGCAAAAATGTCCGAAGGAGATATGCAGTGGACGGCCGTGTGGAAGAGCCGGCATCCCACACCACCCCCCCAGTTTTTTTCTTTCCTGAAGCACGCAATTATTGACATCTGCTCTGAGTTATGGTTATAAACAAGAGAAGGGGATTCAGCAGAGTGGAAGACTTTAAAGGCGCGCGCCCTCGCTGTAGTGTACTGCACTGAAGCCCTCGCGCATTAGTTACCTATTCAATTCACGTTATTCAGTAAGTACTGTAAATTATTCCTGAACTACACCGGTCTGGTTCATTGACATGTGAGAGATTAAAGTATATATTACCAAAGACTACACTGGTGTGAACCTGTTGTTAATATATAATACCATATCATGAAACAAATATTGTTAATTCTTATGCACTTTACTGAATATCTGAGCATTCACATGTGCGGTGTGCAGAAACAGCCAATCCGCCAGATCTCCACTCGTCCACCACGTGAGACCACAGCTATAAGTGCCGTGACCCTGGTGGTGCTGGAGGTGGCACCACACAGATGTTTACACGTTCCGGTACTTTGTGGTAGTTGGTTGGTCTTTCTTTTACAGTTCCGAGAAACTTGTGTGATGCGTCATTGCCCTTCGTGCCCTCTGGTCCTTCACAGAGGGTGAGGCCCATCCAGTGGCTCAGGGCGACAGGAAGCTGGTGGGGGTTTCCCATCGTGGCATTTTAACACCTTTATCCTGTGGGCAGATGTGAGACCACGGCAGTCATTAGACTATGGGACAGACAGGGCCAGGAAGCGGAAGAGGGTGTATGTGGGGGGGTTTTCTCTATTTCAGAGAGAAGTGACCTAATAGAGTGGAGGATAAAGGAAGTATTCAATCAGGAAGCGGACGAGGGTCTGCTCAGAAAACACAACTCATTGTATCTAGACTATGATGTCATTTGAGAAACGAGGAGCGGATGAATGACAGATCCAGTTGTAGCGGAATGAGATTTGTCGAACAGTATCCGTGTTTAGACAGTTCTCTTGGCTTGGCTTTGCACTCCAGCACACCAGATTTGAAAAGAAACGGTGAATATGAGGCCATAGTGCAGATCTCTGTGGTAGTCTGAAATCAAGGGTCACTGACGCATATAGTTTGCTCATCCAAGTTCAGACCCTTTGTTTACACTTCAGAAGTAATCTTGGTGTGGTTGCCATGAGGAGTCGAGTTAATAAACACTAGGTTCAGTCTTCCTGTTAGCTCACCAGTGATTTTGCTTCGTGTGGTGAACTTATGACTTAAGGCATTCTTCTGATTTCGACCACTGTGATCATCTGTGGTCTACCAGATCCCTTACTGTTACCAAACTCACAGATTTACTCTTCCTGCCAAACTGTTGACCAAGTAGCTGATTCTAACACACCTATTCCAAATACTCAGGTCTTTCCCGGCAGGTTCACGACGTCTCCAGCTGCCGTAGCCCACTCACGTATTTCCTTAACAGCCATTAAACTCATGCCTAGGTCATAGTATCTGACACAGAGGCAGGATGAACACTCAGCAAACATTTCACTCTGTTATTAATTAATACAACAATAGCACTAACAAATATTTTTTGAAGAAGGCTTTTTTTTTCCTTTTCTTCTTATTTCTAGCCTGCCAAAAACAAAGTGATCATGGTCCAGGTCTTAAAAACGCCTGATAGCTGCACATATAACGGCTGGAAATCTCATACACGTTGCCTAGAAGGACGATTACGTTCCATCATTTGCCCTTTTCCTCAGAGAGCAGAACCACAAATATTCATGGAAAATGAAACATATCAATAATAGAACAAATAAATTAATTCAGGTCCGCAGCTCAGTAGTTTCTCATATAACCTATATTTATATCAACATCATTTTTGAAAAATTCATTAATTTCATTTATACGTTTTAGAAGCTACAGCACGTCTCTGTGCACATAAAACCCAGTATTGCAGCTCCAAGTCGCTGTACACCATGGCAGAACCTCAGAGTTAGAAAGATGGGAGTGGTTCAGTTCCTCCTCCACAGAAATGGTGTCCACCACCAACAGTCAAGAAGAATCACACAGACCAGAAGCTCCGGCTTTGTCCCGTCTCTACAATTTTGTGGATTTGCACAAAGAAAACTGCTGACTTGTACCAACAACATTCACTTCCTGTCTTTAGATATAAATCTGAGGGCTCTTGAGTGCTGATGCCTTCACCATGCCCAGGACATCTCAGCTAGTAACATGAAACCTGAACTCAGACCAGCCCTCTTTATGCTGGGACGCTTTTTTATGCGAATGAGCTTAGCATTGTACAGAGGCTGGGCTGAGACGTTCAGCACGAGTTGCACACAGATGTCTAATGTCTACCTCATGAACTCCCCATTTCAAAACTGCTGGTGACTGAAGATGATGATGGTGATCACGTTAACCTGAGTAGCTGGACTGTTTATTTATTCATTTTTGAGAGTCTACCCTTGGATTCAGACCACCTCTCATCTGCATCTTGCTTCATTACGTTGGCCCAGAACAAAATGGAATACAAGTAATTTTTGCCTTGCTTTTGGTTGTCCCCTCACCATGTACATGTAGACCAACGCGCACAGGTGCAGTCTGGAAGAGAGTGGTGCGTGTTTGTGCAGGGAGTCGTGTGTTAGTGACGCCTCAACCCTGCACCTCAACTGTTCCGTGGCACAAGCTTTGAAGAAATGGAGTTCTAGCCTTTCAGTGCCTTCATAGACAAAACCTTGTAAAAACGTTACACCACATTCACATTACACGCACTGGATCAGGACAAGACAAGACTCAACCTTATTCTAAAGGTGCTTCAGGTAAATGTTTGCTGATATGCAGATTACCCCACCCACAGAGTCTCTCTTTAAGACAAATACACCGTTATGTGAAATCAAATTATAGGCCTTGTCTCAAGAATTCTGTACCATAACACAAGAACCACAACCCCCACTGTACATATGAATGCCACACACAAATACTGCTACTGAATGAATGCTACTGTAACGCTGCGGAGCTAATAGGCAGACACAAGTCCTGAGGAGAGCAGGGTTTATTAACTGGGGTGCTGACACGACCAACACCAGTAGCCTCCTCCTGCCGAGCCGTACCGACCCGGAAGGTACGAGAACGGCGAGGCATAACTAATTAAAATAAAGCTACAACAAAACAAGAAACCAACAACCAGACAGGATAACTCATAACAAAAGACAAAGAATATAACAAGGGAGAGATAAAAGGCATAGAAAGGAGCAACTTACAGACCAGGGACACTGTAACCCAGGGACACTAACACAATGACTTACCAAGAGGTACTGAAACACAGGAAATATAAGTACCAAACATATCAAACCTAAACCAGAAACACCTGAGAGCAAAGCAAGAGAGGGCCGGACAGACAAGTTGAGGGACAATGGAAGACATGGACAGGACTGACTGAGGAGTGGATCCATTCGTGGCAACTACACACTGAGGCTTTTGGTACATAGTCTGTGAATGGATATATTCATCTGGGGAGTTCGGATGCCACCTGGGCGCCTGCCTAGGGAGGCGCTCTGGGCATGTCCAACTGGGAGGAGACCCCGGGGAAGACCCAGGACACGCTGGAGAGATTATATCTCTCGGCTGTCCTGGGAACGCCTTTGGTATCCCCCCCAGAAGAGCTGGAAGAGGTGGCTGGGGAGAGGGAAACCTGGGCCTCTTTGCTTAGGCTACTGCCCCCGCGACCCGGACCCGGATAAGCGGAAGAAAATGGATGGATGGATGGATGGATGGATGGATCTGGGGAGTTACTCATGCACTATGTGAGGTGAAAACTAAATAATTGTTGCAGAATATTTTATGTAGCGATGTGTTAAGCCTATTTTAGTCAGTGTAGGTGAGAGGGAGCAGGACAATAAAGGCAGGACAGTCTGAGAAATGACAGGGATTCAAAGCTTGTGATATTACAGGATAATGGTGCATTCCAGACACACTAATTTAAGTATGTGCTGGGCTATTCTGGCTTTGCCGCGTTACATATTTATCCAGAATGATTCACCATGCAAGAAATATGCAGCTGATGGAAGTACAGTGATTAAAAATAGATAACTGACGAAAACGGCATTAAAAGCAGAAGACCAGAGAGTTTATATTTACAGGGCTTTCACGCCCATGTCCCATGTTTAACATGTGTTTGCCAGATGGGTAGCACTGTGTAGGGATCTTTTTACACCAATTAAACAAGGCGCTACTGAGTCATTGCATTACTGAGTATATAGGTGTCGTTAAAATCTATAATTGAGAACAGAGAATCATTGAAATTAGACACAATAAATAATTGGACCATTAATTTATTTTTACTCAACCTGTCCATGCGCAGGCACAAAAAAATATAAGCATGTGTTTCTAAATCAGATTTAAAATAATAATACATTAAAATCATTTAACTTGGAAAACTACCCTAAATTACAAATTATATATGATGCCACAGTACCTGACACCTGTGTCATAATAAAAGTCACAGCAGTAGAAAGTGCTGGCAGGAGAGACCACAGGGAACAGGGAATGTAAGAGAGCTTCACTCTCTTATGGTATTTTTAGGGTTCAAGCACGTAGTGCTGAACCCTATTGTTATTGATAGAATTTTTAGGGTTCAAGCACGTAGTGCTGAACCCTATTGTTATTGTTAGAATTTTTCTTATTATTATTCTTTTTCCCATTTTGGTGTCTAGAAATGATGCTGCAGCCTAAACCGTAAAGCCTAGACAAACCAAACTTGGCAAAACAGGTCTCTAGGTCAAAAGGACCACACTGACTTATAGGGACTCGCATTGGCCTGATGGTGGCGCTATAGAGCAACACGTGATTTTTTGGCCCATATCTCCCACACCGTAAGTCATAGAAACAAAATTCCACTTCCTGTGCCTTCCTTGGCTAAATTCAATAGGAGCCTTAATATACAACCATGAAGCTCCGCCCACTTAGATTTTTTTTGCTAATTAGCATAATATGCAAAACCTTCTTTTGTATACTAGTCCAAGGTTTTTCATCTGATCATCACAATCATGGTGTCAAACTATTCACAAGAATGTACTGATCAATAATTATTAACAATACTTTGACATTTGCATATAGTCTGGCTGTCACATGTCAATCAACAACTCTGAGGTGGGATCTAATTTACTTAAACAGCTATAACTCAGCAAGGCTTTGACCTATCTTCATGAAACTTGATAGGCTGATAGAACACATGACTTTGAGGTCAGGGGTCAAAGCTGGCCACAAATGTCCAATAGGGGGCGCTATAACATGGAAAAAACTGTTTCTCAACAACCATTGGTCACATCAAGCCAAAACTTGACATGCATCATCAGGGGCTCACTTGGTATCAGGACGCTTAGTGATGACGTCATCACACAAAAAACATGGCCGCCGTGAGCCAATTAATTGGTTTTGGCCATTTGACAGGCTTATCATAGGAACATACACATGAAACTGACATGGTATGTTCATGTACACACCCTCTAAGACATACTAAAGTTGCAAGGGAATTACACCAGTGGGTGGCGCAATAATAAAAAATCCTGCATTTCTACTACATTTTTTCACTTATCAAGACAAATTTGACTCCTATGATTCTTTGCAGAATTCCTAGCAACTTTGTAATTACATGTGCTTTGCAAAAACGTACCAATTTTTGACTATTATCAAATATGTATAATTTGTCCTTTTCATACTAGTCCTAGCATTTTGACTCCACCACCTTAAATCACAACTTATAAAACTCAGCAGACTCTGAACTGCTAAGATCATTAATAAAATCCTAAGGTTTTCACAAATTAATATTTTTCATATGCATCACAATGCTACCATCATAACACATCAAATTCATATTTCAATAACTCTGCCATAGGATGTCTGATTGTTATGAAAATTGACCTGCACATTCACATGACCATAGTGGTGATATGTGCCCTGTTTGAGCCAAATCAGTCCACAATTGGCTTTACAGTAAATATTTAAATTTTCCATGCTGAGCAGTGCAGGGAGCAATAGAGAGGCTGCTAACACACGCACGCTGAGATTCTCACACACACAGACTGCCCCCCTCATCCACTCCCCCCACACTCCCCCATCCTTCTAACACTTAACAACCCATGGTCTCTGTCTCCCCCCACCTCTCACTAAACTAATCTCAGCAAGTGCTTTAGTTCTATGATCTGAATCATTTTGCCATTACAATGTTTTGTGGCCTTGAGCAACGTGATTTTTTGGCCCATATCTCCCACACTTTTCATCTGATCATCACAGGCATGGTGTCAAACTATTCACAAGAATGTCCTGATCAAGATATTATTAACAATATTTTGACATTTGCATATAGTCTGGCTGTCACATGTCAATCAATAGCTCTGAGGCGGGGCCTAATTTACTTCAACAGCTATATCTCAGCAATGCTTTGACCAATCTTCATGAAACTTGACAGTCTGATAGATAATTTGCTAATGAAGGGACTTTGCAAATTACGGTTGCAAGCTTGAACCCGCAATCGCCGCTCGCGGCTATATTTATTATTATTATTATTTTATTATTATTTTAATATATCGTTTAATATTGTTTTCTATGGATGTTAGCAACAGAGTTCGCAGTAATTAAACAGCTGCTCATTAATCTACACAAGAAACAGAGTTTATAAGTAAGCTCTGTGTTTTCTGCACAAAATATTAATCTAAAGTAAAATATAGATGGACTATATGTACGGCCCCGTGCAGAATGATGACTCTGGCGCAAACACACTGTACTGCAAAGACCACCTTTGTTTTTGAACCCTACAGCAGGATCAAGGCATTATCATAAAAGAAAAGAAGATCTCTTTATTGTTCCAGCCCTTTGAGGTTGAGTTCCCAGCCTTCCCTAATCACTGATGATATTCATCTCATATCACCAGCTTTTAATAACACATACAGAACCAAGACTACACTCTGTAGATAAGGCAAACATAGGTGTACCGTTCAAGTAAAAGGCCCCACAGCCAAGCATTTGTAGGGGGTATTTGGGGGGGGGGGAATGAAAAAGAGGCTTTGTTATTGTATACAGCTCCCATTCTCTCCAGTATGCGTCCTAATCTGTCCACCAGTGTTCCCATCAAACAGCCCTCTGGCAAACACACACACACACACACACACACTCCACCTGTGTCTTTGTGAGCTCTTACAGTCGTGTTATGTTGCATCCCACTGCACTCATGTAGTGCGTTGCAAATTCATCATGTGTCTGTATTTCTGGATCATTGTGTGTGTGTGTGTGTGTGTGTGTGCATTTAGTTTCATTCCTTTGTATTGGTGCTTTTGTTTGATGTTTTGCTCCGGTAAAGCGTGTATGTCTTTGGAGTTCAGCTTGTGTCACAGTTATTCTTCACCATAAACACAAGAGCTGATGTGATTTGAATCATGCTTTGCTGTATCTCCACGACTGTATACCTGTGTCTCCACGACCATATCTCTGTGTCTCCGTATATATATGTCTCCACAGCTCCATGTCTCCATGTCTCTGTGTCTCCGTATCTCCATGTCTCCATGGCTCTGTGTTTCCATGTCTCCATGGCTCTGTGTCTCCATGGCTCTATGTCTCCATATCTCTGTGTCTCTATGTCTCTACAGCTCTGTGTCTCCGTACCTCCATGTCTCCATGTCTCTGTGTCCCCGTGTTGCAGGCCTGGCTCCAGCAGTATGGGTACCTCCCTCCAGGAGACCTCCGCATGCAGGCCGCACGCTCCCCTCAGTCCATCTCCTCAGCCATCTCAGCCATGCAGAGGTTCTACGGCCTGACCATCACCGGCAACATGGACCCCAGCACCCTGACGTGAGTCTACAGGAGCCCTGAAGGGTCACTTTCACATATTTTGTACTATTTCTTGCAGTGCTGACTTCACTAAAACAAAACAAACAAAAATAAATGCAGTGAAAAACACATTAAAAACATATTTTGCCCTCAGCTCTGGGATTCAGTCAAGAGGAACGAGGAAAAAAATGGCTTTGTGTCAGGACTGTGTTCTCCTCTAGTGATCCACGAAAGACGTGCGCTGTAGGAGAATGGAAATGCCCCCCCCCCCCCGTCCTGAACCACTGAAGTTTGCAGTGTTCTGGATGATCTCATGTGTTGTGTGATGATTGCCAGGGCGATGAGGAGGCCCCGCTGTGGCGTTCCAGATAAGTTCGGTGCAGAACTGAAGAGCAACTTGAGAAAGAAACGATATGCCATCCAGGGCCTGAAGTGGGAGAAGAAAGACATCACCTTCTGGTAGGAGACTGGCGAAGGAAAAGCGAAAAGTTCAACGCAATCTAGATCACATTAACTCCCACCAAACTGCTACAGTTTAACTTTGGTGGAAATAAAACCCCCCCTATTTGGTATTGGGCAGAGCAAACACTTTCCATACTGATGGAAAAGCCATTTCTGGCATACAGTACGATCCATTCTGTTTCAAGGCAGGTCTGGCCACAGATTCTGTGTGACCCGCCTGCGATATAAATCACTTTCTCCTCTTACTGCTCCTCGCACGTCCCTCCCTCTGCCTCCTCTATATCTTCCTTTTTCCTATGGCCTACGTTCCCTAACGACTTCTCCTTCCCTCGCTTGCTTTCAGCATACAGAACTACACTCCCAAGGTCGGTGAGTACGAGACGTACGACGCCATCCGGAGAGCCTTCAAGGTGTGGGAGAGCGTCACCCCTCTGCGATTCCGAGAGATTCCGTACAGCCACATAAAGGACAAGACGTCGGAATTTGCGGACATCATGCTCTTCTTCGCGGAAGGCTTCCACGGGGATGCCAGCCCGTTTGATGGCGAGGGAGGGTTCCTGGCGCACGCCTACTTCCCTGGCAACGGCATAGGGGGCGACACACACTTCGACGCAGCTGAGCCCTGGACGATTGGCAACCGAGATCTGATGGGTAAGAAGTTCAAGGAATACTCGCCAACGCCAAAAGCTACGCTAAACCAACAAAATGTTTAAACCAGCGTTCTGGGGAGATCCGAGTCCTTAGCCAGAACTGTGAGTTCCACACCCGCGTTCTTCTCCCACACGTCTGTCCCTCACGTGAGACGCACCCAAGTTTCGCTTGAAGACGCACAGAGGATTTTTGTTTTTCCGTTTAAAATGAGTGTTCGGTTTATTTTTTTGGTGAAATGGATTACACACAGGGGTAAAACTACTTCCTGCCTCATAGACCTCAACAGGATGTGATGTCAGGGCACCAGTTTTGGCTTCACCTGTAAACCTCCCTCCTTCCCCTTAATCACCCTTTTTGTAAAGTGCTCTGAACGGTGAATAAAAATGTTTTTCTGAGGTTTAATGTCAGCATATTGTTCTAAGAAATGCACAGAAGGTTTAGAGCAGTCCTCGAGTGTTGGACACATTGTGTTTGTCCTGGAGTTCCCCTTGTCTGAACCTGCTTCTGTAAAGAAAACATACTGCAAGTCTCAGCAAGACCTTTGCATACAAACCCCCCCATACACTGAATGGTCTGGGTGTAGGCCTTTAAAATAACCTTAAGATTTAATGCTGCTGTGAAGTGGACTATTATATCCAGCTGTCCATGGTCTCGATTCGCACAATATAATAATTATATGCCATTGTAATATGGCCCCATAGGGTCCCATGCAAAAACTGTAGGGTAAACACTTCCATGTTCCATGTAAAGAGTGTAGGTGTGATGTTTCTGTTCTTTTAGGGAATGATGTCTTCCTGGTGGCTGTGCACGAACTGGGCCACGCTTTGGGTATGGAGCACTCCAGTGACCCCTCCGCCATCATGGCCCCTTTCTACCAGTGGATGGACACCGAGAACTTTGAGCTTCCTGATGACGATCGCCGTGGCGTTCAGCAACTCTACGGTAGCGCACCAGGAATTAAACTGATAAAGGACATCTGGGGAAATGTTCCGTTTGTCGTGCGATGTAACGAGACTGCTGTAAGCATGAATTGATTGCTCTGCCCCTCTGATTCGCAGGTCCCAATCCTGGTAGCCACCCTCGACCCCCTGTTAGCCCGCGGACCCCTTACAATACCCCTCGGCCACGCCCGACTCACCCACCCCACAGGCCCGATGTGCCACACTTCGTCCCTGATATCTGCGAAGGTCACTTTGACACCATCGGTATTTTCAGAGGAGAGATGTTTATCTTCAAGGTATTTAAAGAAGCTTTCCCACAATTAACAGTGAGAGCATTGCAGGATAAATATTTCTCACGCCATATCTTATCAAGACCGCTTGCCAAAGCTAACTTCCTGTACTTTTATCTTTTCATTCTTTTTTCAAAATATTTAGAATTCTATTTCCCTGACAGTAACTAGATCCAGCGTATCTTCATTTACTCACCACACTCACCTCACTCTTCATCCCATCTGTCATATTTTTACTCCTTTGCAGGGATTTTTCTCTTTCAATCTGCAGACTCTTGGAGCGCCAGTGCAGATTACTGTCATACCTCTGTGCATGTCTCCACCCATTAGCTCTTCTTGCTTATCTATTGCCTAAATGACCAACTCAAACACAGAGAAAAGCTTTGATCCTCAGTACTGAAGTTGGTCACAGTGACGAGTGTGAATGTGACTTATGGCTTCAGAAGCGAGCAGCCTTGTTTAACTCTCGTCTGGAACCCCGTGTGGTAGGATAAGTGGTTCTGGCGCATCCGCAACCAGCGGGTTATGGAAAATTACCCGATGCCAATTGGCCATTTCTGGAGAGGGCTGCCGACATCCATTAACGCAGCCTATGAGAGAGAGGATGGTCGATTTGTCTTTTTCAAAGGTAACAGCTTCCTTTAAAACTTTATTCTAAAAAAAAAGAAACATTCTGAAAGGTTAACATACTCAGCTGCAACGAGAAAATCTTTTGTTCACACCAATGAATATAATTCCATGTTTCTCAGGGGACAGGCACTGGGTCTTCACCGAATCGATCCTGGACACAGGCTACCCCAAGACCCTGAGGGAGATGGGTACTGCGCTGCCTAAAGACAGAATAGACGCTGCTCTTCTATTCACACCTACAGGCAACACCTACTTCTTCAGAGGGAACAAGTAGGTGACTGTCTTCTGTGTGCTGAGATGTGAAGGATGTCTTTGGACTGCTACACAAGGCCTTGCTTTCTGCCCTCAGATATTATCGCTACAATGAGGAGTCCCGGTCGGTGGACCCAGATTACCCAAAACCTATCGGCAAGTGGCAGGGTGTCCCTGACAACATCAAGGCAGCCTTCATGAGCCGGGACCAACGTAAGGGTTTCGTTTTTCTTGTTTTGTTGTGTTTATTTATTTGTTCCAAATCGCTCTGGTTGTAGAGTTGGAGAATTGTTTGCTTAGAGTTAGTGAAGCTACTTCATTGGTCTGTGGTCTTTTTAAGCTGTTCGAGAGTGCGTACAAAGTGGGTTAGGTGCCTTGTTTAAAGTGTTCACTATAAATCGTGAAGCCTACAGTTACATCATCTTATTACCAAATGAAACATTGACGGCAGTAGATTCTGTTGCTGGAGAATCCTAATCCAAACACTTGTTTTCTAATTCTCGCATCTCAAATAAAATACCAAAAATTTTAAACATTTACTTTTTCTCAAAGCTTTGTGTACCTCAAAATCATTTATGGAAAAGAAGCTTGGACCTGATATAAATGACTTCTAGTATTAGGCACACAGAGCATTATCACACCAGACTCTGGCCTATGTGTGCAGATTTAGAAGCATCTATGATAGGTATGTATCAGTCAGACGCTGTTTTTTTGCTAAGTATGTAATGCATATGAGGTATTTGTGCTGTTGGGTGTAACATACCAAACCTCCTAACATACTGGCACATTGGAGTGAAATGTACAGTTGCGCTATCTGTGACAAGTCAAATGTGCGAGCATCAGTTCATGGCCGGGGCTCATTTCTTGGTTTGGCTCGGGTCACATGCCATATTGCAAGCAGTAAATTGTGCTTTGGGGAATCTGGAAGCATTCGCTGGAAATGTCTCATTTATTCATATGATGTCAAATCCATTTTAAGTTCCTCATGGGGCCCATTCAGACTAGACTGACACGGACGTAGTCATTTAAGTCGTGCTATCAATCCACATTAGGCTTCTATTTGCTACATTCCAGCTTGTATTTTTAAATAAACCTTGGGTGTGTTTTTGAATATTAGCTTTGAATATTACCATGGATAAAACTTTCCCCTACCCCCCTAAATGGCTTTGACAGCTACAAGCACACAGGCTTTACCAACGGTGTTTTGCTGTGGCTGTTTGCTACACATCTCAGTATGAAATAACTAATAAAACCTCATGGGAAGAAATAAGTATACTGAAAAAATGTGATATGTTTCTTAGCATTTGATTAAGTCCTTAAACAACTCCCCAAACTCCCTGAAACTCTAGTCAACCCAGCAGAGATGAGATATACCCAGCAGAGATGAGATATACCCATCAGAGATGAGATATACCCATCAGAGATGAGATATACCCAGCAGAGATGAGATATATCCAGCAGAGATGAGATATACCCATCAGAGATGAGATATACCCAGCAGAGATGAGATATACCCAGCAGAGATGAGATATACCTATCAGAGATGAGATATACCCAGCAGAGATGCGATATACCCTGGCATATCCCTGTTCATTACTTCGCTATGGAAACCACCTGAGTTGGATTTGGTTTTTGAATGCTAATAACTTAACTGTAGACAGGAGAAGGTGAGCAGTTCACTGAGTCTTTCATCGCTCCGTACAACACCGTCAGACACCGTCAGATACCTGCAGAACAGAATCCAAAATATGTAATCTCACTTTTTGCACCCTCAGATTACACATACTTCTACAAAGCCAATAAGTACTGGAAGTTCAACAACCAGCTGTTGAGGGTGGAACCGGGTTACCCAAAGTCTGCCCTGAAGGACTGGATCGGATGTCCAGATGAGGACCCCAAGACAGGTGGAGGTGGTGGTGGTGGCGGAGGTGGAGGAGGAGGAGGTAGTGACGGCACCGACGGCAGGCCAGACAAGCATGAGGAAGAGGAGGAGAAGGTTGAGGAGGAGGAGGTGATCATCATCGAGGTGGACAACGCCCCCGGGGCCAGGGGCGGGGGGGGCGCCATGGTCCTAGTGCCGCTGGTCCTGCTGGTGTGCGTGATCTGCACGCTGGCGGCGCTGCTCTTCTTCCGCAAGTATGGCACGCCACGCCGCCTCCTCTACTGCCAGCGCTCCCTGCTGGACAAAGTTTGAACAGCGGGAGAGGACGGGAGAGGAGGGTGAAGATGTGAGGAGAGAGTGTAATGCAGCATGCGAAGAAAGAAGAGTTGAAGCTCTGGCGCTCCGGCAATCAGTGACAAAGAACTCGATGTTAATTCTCTAATTTTGTTAGCTTATATTTTTGCGTTTTGCTTGAATACAGTGAACACGTTGTAGTAAAATCTGTTTTGTGCTGTTTTTATGTTTTGGATTAAAAACAAAGGAAATGTAGCTTTAAAGATACAGTGGAATGAACAACAACATATTGCATTACACATACAACTGATTAGAACATGTCTTATAAATACATACAGGCCACCTGTGCATCATGGGTGTCGGGACAGACCAGGACGAGCAGGACGAGTTTACAGACCTCCCTGACTACACACACCTGAGTCAGAGCATCAGTTACTGTAGGTGTGTTGAGTAGATGTGTTTGTGAGGAGTTGGCTTGGGTTGGATGCTGCTCTAGTCAGATGGTGGGAATACAGCTGGAAAGCCTGACTGACCTTTGTAAACGTCGACCATAAGAAACAGGAAAAATCCAAATTTTGCCAGATTTTTATCCCTGGGGTTCGTGGTCTTGTAGGGGGAGGCGCGAGGAAGTGTGTTTCACGCTTCTCCGTGGCCTGTGCACCACGCAGTGACACCTAGCTTTAGCTTCCACACAGCGACACCTAGCTTTAGCTTCCACACATCGACACCTAGCTTTAGCTTCCACACATCGACACCTAGCTTTAGCTTCCGCGCAGTGACACCTAGCTTTAGCTTCCACACAGTGACACCTAGCTTTAGCTTCGACGCAGCGACACCTAGCTTTAGCTTCCGCGCAGTGACACCTAGCTTTAGCTTCCGTGCAGCGACACCTAGCTTTAACTTCCATGCAGTGACACCTAGCTTTAGCTTCCACGCAGCGACACCTAGCTTTAGCTTCCACGCAGCGACACATAGCTTTAGCTTCTACACAGCGACACCTAGCTTTAGCTTCCACGCAGCGACACCTAGCTTTAGCTTCCCTGCACTTACAAACAAAATCTAGAGAAACTGGGCTGAGTCACTGGTGTGGTTGCGAGCTGATAGTGATCACCCCAGCAGGAGGGCAGTCTCCTTTTCTCTCTGCTTCTGCTGCCCTTGGAGTACCTACACCAGGGTGATCTGATGCACCTGTGCTTCAAGGACCACAGAGCGACATTGATTCTGATTTTCATAGAGAGACCGTCTGTCACTGCTCACTGTTCCCAGTAAGTTGGCCATTCGCTCGTATTGCATACTGAGTTGTATTCAGGTTGCTTATACGAGTGTGGAGAGTTTCAGTACCTTATCAAATCAGATGAAATCATTGGCAAAATGCCTTCAAGCTTACACAAGTCCAGTCACAAGCACTGCAACTGGAGCCAATTGTATTATTACATTGACAAACATTATATCTGATTTACCAACATCAAAACAAAAAATGTTTTACAAGTCATTACATTTATGTTATTACTTAGTGTTACAGATGTATTGTAAGCCTTTATAAGACATGTTATAATTGTAATGTTGTTAAATTGTTTTAGATACAGACCCAGTAGCATTTATTGTGTATGAAGCCACTCAAAGATGTCTCTACATTTTTTGCAAGATACATACTAATGTGTGAACTTAAATATTTTCATTTCTTACTTCAGCCAGTTTTGTAAAAAGGGATGCTGTTCTTGTTCTTTTTGTTTGCTCTCCCAAAGTGTCTCCTGTCTCCTCTGTCTCCCCGTCTCATCTCTCTCTCCTCTCTGTCTCATCTCTGTCTCATCTGTCTCCTCCCTCTGTCTCATCTCTGTATCCTCTCTGTCTCATCCTTGTCTCGTCTCATCTCTCTGTCTCATTACTGTCTCCTCTTGCACTTCTGGTGTATCCCGTGACGCCAGCTCATCGCTGTTGGTTTATTTTAAACATCCTCACCTAATTGTGAGTGTTGTCTTTAGTCTGTCGTATTGTAAATGCAAACTCCTACTTACCACAGTTGTGTAAAGTTTAGCTCCATACTGCTGATCACACACATTCCACCTCTCCTAGTATTTGGCGGAGTAGAGTCTTCTTGTGAGACCACTTTCTCCACATCTTATTCTAAATAAAACTGTCAGCAGTTTCTGGATTTCACGTCCTAACGAAAACACTTCGCCTGGAGAACTAGAGTCTCCGTTTCGCTGCCCTACATGTGACCTTCATCGAACCTCCGTTCACTACACCGTGACCGTTGGACGCCTGCATTAGTTGTTTTTGTCTTTGGCCCCTATAGTAATATTGCCTGTTATATTGTACCTTAGTTTGTTATTATAATTGATAATGATAATGTCATTATTATGACGACTGTTGATATCATTGTTTCATTGTTGTTGCTGTCCATATAAAGAATGTTTAGTTATTAACATTCATTCAGATGTCCTGCTGGACAGGCACAAACATAAATAAAGTGGTCCTGATTCAGGGAAAGGGTGGGTTTGTACTATGATTTTAAGATATTAAATAAATTAAAGATATGAAAGTGAGTTTTCACTGTTGTGTTTACAGTTCAAATTTAACACATAGTGGTGTTGTGTTTCATGCTATTTCATAAAACGAGATCAAATTTATTTATATAAAAAAACACAATGGAAATGATAATATAATTATAATAATGATCATTATCTAAAATTCACAAGTTACATATTTGTTCAATGTGTCTGTCCACTATGTCTTTTTACCTACTCTTAAAAAAGAAATAAAATTTTGTATACAGTTAATTCGCTCTGAGGCTGTTTTATCGAGAAGGACACGTTGGACGGCTGCTAAACCAGCCTGGGTTTGAATCTGTCAAATCCTTTGATGATTGGCAGCAGGGCAATGTGCTGAGTAATAATGTCGTTTATCTACTATATCGCTGAGAATTGTGGGGCATCCTTGCTGTAGCCTTGTGGCTAGCATACGACTATCACCTGTGAGCTGTAATGGCATTAGACGATAGGTATGCATCAGGTCAACTAAGAGACATTGACGACACCCACGGAGAGGTAACGGACTGCCAGACGCAGCAACGGTTCACCTCCACCACTAATGAGTATTCAGTACCAGGGCTCCACGCTGTCTTCCTGTGCTTGGGTAACGTGACTCCACTGTAATGGTGGAGCAGCTCTGTCTTTGCTGTCCCCCCCTAATGACCTGTCCCTTGTCCCAGTGAGCGGTCCCTCGTCTTCAACCTTTATAGCCCAAAGCTCGTTAGCGTCTCTCTGCTACACAAACAACACGAACGCTTCTTTGCCTGCTCTGGATCTATAAACTATACCGAATGAGGCGTACCCCACCCACACACTTTTTTACTTCTGCCTCAACGTGTTTGATGTGCCGAGTCAGGTTTCAGCTGAAGTCTCTCTGCCTCTCACTGGCATAAGCATGTCGGAAAAACGCGGCCGAGCCCAGAGATTAAGTGAAACCAGGAAAGATGAGAGTTGTGCAAGTTTCTTGGTATTGAGTAAGGATACGTGGCTCACATGAAGTGTGTATGCACAACAGTAAAGCAAATGTTATTTCCAGACACTGACTGACACCGACTGGGGCGAAATGGCTTCTGACTTATTAGTTGCATGTGCTGTGGTCGGTTTACCTCTATCTGAGAGACACGACACATTATATTAGGTGAAGTTAATGTGTGATGACAGACATTAAAAGCACAGTAAGACATTTCAGAAGAACTTAGTCCAGCCAGGTTCCAAATCTTTAAAAGAACGGGCTAGGAATTTTCCTAGCTAAAAGGGACACTGACATTTGAAAAATAACTCAGTTTCAGATTATACGTTTTAGGATTTTGATTAGATTTTGGTCAACAGTGGTTAAAGTTAATATTTTACTAAGACAGTGGAAGAATAATGTGAATAAAGCTTACATTTGTTGTTAACAAATGTACAAATCTTTGTGGCTTAAAAACATCAGAATCTACACCTACAATCTGCCTGTGTAGGTTGTGATGTGTTGTCGAGCAGAGTGGTTTGTTGTTGAGCAGAGTGTTTTGGTTTAAAGAGAGTCACAAGACTGTTGGGAGGAGGAGGAGAGAACAGGAGGAGAGGAGGAGGAGGAGGAGGGGAGGCCAGCGATCACGTGCAGTTCCAACATCAACATCTGGAATTCCAGCTGCTTCTCCAGTGCACAGCAGCAGAACTGTGTGTGTGTGTGTGTGTGTGTGTGTGTGTGCACGGGAGGGGTGCAGATACAGAGCACAGCAAACATTGCGTATCTATGTTTCTTCAAGCATCTACACTGACACTAATGTTGGAGTCCATGTTCATACAAATCTGCATATATTACACAGAACTGTGTGTGTGTGTGTGTGTGTGAGAGAGAGAGAGAGAGAGAGAGAGAGAGAGAGAGAGAGAGAGAGAGACATTAACAAGTGGCACAGCTGCCACCAGGTAGAACATGTGCAAAAATGGACAATGTGTCTGACAGGTCTGAAATAAACATGTGTATGGACACCCAACAATGGATGTGTGTGTTTGTGTATGTAAGTATGTATTTTTTAAAAGCTCATTTGATTTTGAGATGAATGTTTCCAAACCAACGTGGTGTAAGATACATGTACTCAATGTGCTGACCAACTAAAGTATGAAACAGTAACTTACTGTTAGTTCAAACACACATGACGTAAGCAACTTGCAATAGTGTTGCTGAAAACCATAAGATCATAAACCAGACAGGAAAGAGACTCCCCAGCATGAGCTGCTGAATCAGGCTTTTAATCCCTCCACCCGCCCCACTTCCCTAGCAGCCTGACCCAGTCACATTCTTCAGGAAAATCCCCTGCCTCAAATGCGGCCTGCTCCAGCACGGCGGGTTTGTGACTGGGCTGATCACCAATGAGCCACATCGGAGTCAAAAGCAAACCGCTGCCGGCATCTCAGAGGTCACAACCCTCCCCCCCTCCCCCTCCCCCCAGTTCTCCTGTTTATTCTGGTAAAGCTCCTCCTTGCAGGCCGCTTTAAGGCACATCTGGCTTTCGTGAAGAAACAAAACATGACATCATCAAAAGACCAAAGACGACAAAGTCAGGGATGAGAAACAGGAGAGTGAATAAGAAACCGGTGAACATGCTGCAGAGGAGGAGATGCCGCCTCTGCCGTCTGTGCGGTGGGAGCCCAGGACAGGCAGGGTGCTCACACGTCACACGCCAGGAGGAGACGCCAGGACGTGGTGAGGACGTTACAGGTGTGATATCTGGCTGCACTTGGACCCTGGGCTGCAGGTTCCGGCCCAGACGCCAGTGCCCCCTGGAGTCTGAGCTTTCAGTATATACAGCTGCATCTCCAATCCTGGTCACATTTGTCTGGAGGAGCATTTTGCAACCTCGTTCTCTTTGTTATCTAGAGCAGCATTTTATAGGCTTAGTCGTCCTTTGTATGTAGAGCAGTGTTTTCCCAACCTCATTCATTCTTTCTTCGCCCTCAGGTGGGACAGAGCATAAAAACGTGGAGTCCCCCAAGACCAGAATGGAAAACACTGATCTGGAGAGCTTGCGCCAAGACCCAGTAAAGAAAGCTGCGCAATGTGGAGTGTGTGGGGGTTGGGGGCAGTTTTAACCGTGTTGAATGTAAATACTGAAGTATGAGGAGCGCACGGGGTTCTGCCTCACACGGCTCCGGGAAACTCCCGCAGGTCCCGGTCTGCATCTTACACCCAACACTTCCCGGATACTCCTCTCCCCATAGTTCCTCCACGGAGACGTTACCACGTGACTTGCAGGTTCCTGTGTCAGCTGGTGCTGTGAAAACAGGCTGGTTCCTCACTGATCAGAAGTCTAAGCTTTCTAGGGTCGAACTCAAGCCCAGAATCCTGTGCACGCAGGAAGGCTGACCCAGTTCAGCTGCCCTGCAGAAGAGGAGTTACATCAGGCGGGAAAAAATGTTCGGCTCAGCCACCGCGGCGCTAATTACAGAGGCGCTGTGCTGAGGTCAACAGGATGCACGTCAAAGCTTGAACTGAAGTCAGGACAGAGAAGGAACAGAACCGCACAGAGAGAACGCGATAGATCTAAAGGAGGAAGGAGGAAGAGAGGATGTACAGGTTGTACTTCAGTGAATTTCCAGCTACATCAAGGACAGAACTGACGTGCCAAATTTAAAGACACAATTATCCTTCTGCTGGTTTGCCACATGAGCTCAGCAGAGTGGCTGTAGAGGGCCAACGTTTCACAGTAATTCTTCAAGGATTTCAGAAATCCTCAAATCCAAATTGAAATCTATTGCGTGAAGCAATATTCGAGATCAAGGCACTGCTCAATGGGACAAGATAGAGGTCAGTTAGAACAGTGAAAAATACTGGCCCAACTTTGGAATACCAACCAAGAAAAGAATTTTAGGAATTGCCTGTAGAATCACCAAATTACACATTTTTGTCATCTTTCCTGTCCCAGATTAAAAATAATTCCTCTGCTCCAGCACAGCTACAAACACTCAGGGGAAACGGACAGGACGGCCAGAGCTCATTTCAGGTGTCGTTCCAGCCCTCACCCGCACGTTCCAGCCCTCTGTAAAATCACTAGAGCAAACACCAGTACTGTAATTAACACGCGATGCCTCAGTCCCCAAGCCAAAATAATTACCCAAGAGACAATGTCTGTAATTAAATGGAATCTTTTATTTGTACATTTAGCACTTACAGGAGTAAACAAAAAATAAAAATGACTTTTATTCTAAAATGATAAAATGAGTAAAAAAAAAAAAAAAAAACCCAAATCAACAACAATGGAACAAACCCCAAAACAAAAAACCTTAAATCAAAAAATGGTGGTGGTTAAACATTCATCCCACTCTCCATGCTGGGACAATGGTGGAGGACAGAGAAGGGGACACGAGACTGAAACATGGACCCGGGGTGCGGGAGACGGAATGAGGAAGGTAGAGCGGACCAGGGTCACATGGCTACTGGTGCAGCTGGCCCTCGAGGCAGAGTCACTGTTCAGGTTCTGCTGAAGGAGAGAACCGAGGTCTCTGGACACAGAGGGCCAAGCTTAGTGTTGTACGAGCCAAAGTACGAGGGTGGTCTTGAGTATGCTAGCCCCGCCCTCCCCCAGCCTTTGCCCGCCCCCCTCCGTGTCCGTTAACGAGTGCGAGAACCAGAAAACTCACCCTAAACCGGCAATGTGGCCCTGGCGAGCTGAACACACAGCGACTCCGAGCATTTGAACTGCTGTTGGAGCACAATCAAGTGGTGTAATGAGTTTAAAAGCCCTGATTAGCACATGTTTGAGGAGAAGAGGGCAATTCATGTGATGTCAACTCCACATACATCAAGTCCAAAAATACTGAGGGGGGCAAATGAACACTGGAGGTATCTCAGTTCCCAGGTAGGGGCCGCCTGTATGGAGCACGACCAGGCGACGTGACCGGAGCGTTTACAGTACAGACGGCGCGGGAGGCCGCGCGGGACGCCGGGGCCTGGGGCATTAGTGGCGTTTGTCCCTGGGAGGCGGGTCACTGCGACTGCGCGACCTCCTGCCTGCACGCTCGCTGCCCGTGCGGGGCCTGCGGGGGGCGTCCCGACGCTCGTCTCCGTCCCGCCAACGCTCCCTGTCCCGCTCCCCCTCCCCCCCGCTGCTCCTGACGGGCTTCGCCCTGCCCTCCTCCTCGCGCTGCTTCCTCTCCTCCTCGCGCTGCTTCCTCTCCTCCTCGCGCTGCTTCTTCTCTTCCTCGCGCTGCTTCTTCTCCTCCTCCTCCTCGCGCTGCTGGAGCTCCTTCCTCCTCTTCTCGCGCTCCCTCATGCGTTCGGCGCGAGCGGCCTGCCTCTCTGCGGCCTGGAGCGCACGCGCACACACACACACACACACATACCGTAAGCAAGGAGAGTGAAACTGAGGGCATAACGGTCAAAACAGGAGAGAGAAAACGTGTGTGTGTGGAGTTGTTCAGCAGCCACAGGAAACCTCATGCTTCATTTGCATAACTTCAACAGCCAAGTGTAATCTCAACTTCTCACACTTTTTTCAAACTTTTTTCTTGTTTTTAAAACTGCTACATAAACGGAGAACGAAACAAAACAAACAG
Source organism: Brachyhypopomus occidentalis (assembly GCA_020368025.1). Classification (NCBI taxonomy): domain Eukaryota; kingdom Metazoa; phylum Chordata; class Actinopteri; order Gymnotiformes; family Hypopomidae; genus Brachyhypopomus; species Brachyhypopomus occidentalis. Next base: position 289,669 of record JAGXOD010001411.1, read on the forward strand.
TGAAACAGGACACTAGTCAGTCCCGCTTAGCACGTCCTGAATGGCGTAACAGGACGTCCCCGGATCAGAGCACGAGGTGGAGCCTGCGGAACAGGGAGCCGGCACAGCTGTGCTGCAGACAGACCTCCGCACACGAGGAGGCTGCAGGGTGCGTGTGGCGTGTGGAGGGGAGATCTCACCTGCTCCTCGGTGAGGGGGAGCCAGTATATACACGGTGCTGTTTTGGTTTTACAGAACAGGTCGTCCAGCAATTTGGCAGGAGGTTCTTCTGGTGGCTTTTCTGAAGACAGATTAATAAAGAAAAATGATTAAAAACCCATATTATGCGCACGTGTGGTTTTCATAACTGCTGTGGCCTGTAGGCCCTCTGCTCCTCTGCTCACCCTTCTTCTCGCTCTTCCCCTGCTCGCTCCTGCTGCGCTCCTTGCGCCTCCTCTCCCTGTCCCTGGAGCGAGAGCGGCGGGCCCCTCCTGCTTCCCCGGGCTGCCCGTAGTCTCGGATCTTATCCCGGTCCCACTCGCGCTCCGCCCGCGCCCTCTCCCTCCGCTCCATCTCCCGCTCGCGCTCCGCCCACAGCTCCCTCTCCGGGTGAAGGCTGGGCGCGGGAGCGGCCGTGCGGGGTCCCGCCGCGGCTCCTCTCTCCTCCTCCAGGGGGCGCTCACCCACGGGCAAACCTCTGTGGAAGTCCAACTGTGGGAGGCGTGGCCAAACAGAGAGGGCAGGAACGTTAGTGCACACAGGAAGTAGTTCGTACTTAAGACTAGGAAGCATTTTTTTAGTTTATTAATACTTTTAATCGTTCACATTCATGTTTGGGGGCAGCTTCAGGTTTGGAACACAGTAAGAGGCAAAATCGGATTAACTCACTTCATCCTGTTGGCAAAAGTCAACGCTGAGGAACTTGGGATTACTCTGTGGCCATTTCACTCCGTGCAGAGCTGTGCGGGTGGCCTGCGCCTCCTCCGTGCTGGAGTACTGGGGAGAGGAGTGTGTGCAGGAACGTCAGACTCAGGCGGGGCCCCAGACACACACACACACAGGCGGGGCCCCAGACACACACACACAGGCGGGGCCCCAGACACACACACACAGGCGGGGCCCCAGACACACACACACAGGCGGGGCCCCAGACACACACACACAGGCGGGGCCCCAGACACACACACACTCAGGCGCTGAATGAAGGGGGTTTGCGGGGCTTTACCGTGACGAAGCAGTGCGACTTGATCTTGTCGATCCAGAAGCCCTCCTCCACCATGGTGCCTGTGCGGTGGAGAAGCTCCTTCAGCTGGCCCAGCGTGAACGGCCGGACCTGAGAGGGTTCGACACAACGGGGTGGCGTTAGTGGCCCTTGTGAGGTTACAGTGTGGAGTTGTTACAGTGTCGCAACTGGTCATGATATAGATCAGTGTTGACACTTAAAGAACTGATTAAAATGTATTTCTTTTGGTTCTGTATACCAGCAGTTCTCCACGTTTGAGTCCCATACAAACGACCAGCTTGTGTCTATGTGCTGTTAACGTCACTGGCAACCAAAGATAAATTTCAACCCATTGTTCCATTTTTACACGCCCTACAAATGCACGTAAAAGCACGTGTGGCCTCGTGGGCCTGTGGAAACGCCGGGCAGGCGCGGGAAGACGTACCAGGTTACAGACGTGGATGATGTTGGAGGGTTTGGCACGCGGGGGCGACGGCTGCTTGGCAGTGCGCACGGGGTCGTCGATGGTGACGCTCACCCCGCACTTCTGCTGACTGATGGAGCGTCGCACCAGGGTTTCACCGGCACAGACTGCAGGGCGAACACCAGGGTTGTGTTACTGTTGCCCAAACTACTGGGGCCTCTTCAACACAAGTGCTGCAGCTGTTTTAATCAGGTTTGATTTAGGCCAGTCTGGGTCAGTTCAGGCATGATGGCCGACGCTAAATATTTAACCAATCCGTGTTAGTGAGTTACGCAAGCAATGGTACTTTGTGCCATATCCTCATAAGCTTTCAAATGTTTTATAGCTTCAGGTAATAGTAATACATATATACAGGTAGTATGTAGGTATAACGGTAATAATACATATATACAGGTAGTATGTAGGTATAAAGGTAATAATACATATATACAGGTAGTAGGTAGGTATAAAGGTAATAATACATGTACAGGTAGTATGTAGGTAGGTATAAAGGCAGTAATGATACAACAGTAATGTCCTCACCTGGCTTCACTTCCACATCCTGCTTTGGGAGGAGTGGCTCGGTTGCCACGGAAACCTCCATTTTGGATTCCTGGCAGAGCACGTCTTTTCCTGCTTCATCGTCTTCCTCTTCCTCAGCCCGTGCACGCTCAGGCTGTCTGGTTTCCTTCTGTCCGTTCTCCTGAGCCTCGGGGGGTACAACCTGGTCGAGAAGGGCACGACATCAGCACAGCGTAAAGAACTTTACAATGTACAAAGTCAAACTTTGCATCAGCGGGGACGTACAGAAAAGGTGACGCTCTCTCAGAATGGCATCCTGCCCATGAACATCCAGAAAACACTCCACACAGAGCTGCTACAATCTTGTACAATCACATATGGCTTTGAACATCAGAGTTGCATCACTCAAACTCAGGCAGAGACCATGTGCGCGCGCACACACACACACACACCTGTGTAACAGTTCGTCGTATCTTCAGGTCCTGATCTCCCTGCTCCTCTCGGTCCTCTTCTGCCGACAGCTGTGGTTCGTCTGGGTGCAGATCTAGTACTGGGTCTTGGGATACGCCTGCCCTGATGTCTGGGATCAGCGACTACAGACAGAGAAGCGACAATCCCACCAAATGACGGAAACAGATGTGACGATGCTGGAAACGGACGTGTATATCTGGAGTCCCAAGTCCCCGCTGAACGCCTGTAGCGGGCGTGTAAACGGGGCGATACCTTCAGGGAGTCCGTGGTGATGGTGATGGAGGGCTTCTTGGCCGTGACGGTGGTGCTGGAGCCCCACCTCCTCTTGCGGCCCGGCCCAGCGGCGGGACCGGACGCCACCTCCGCCTCCCCCTCCGAGCCCCCTGTACCGGGAGGCTGCTTGTTGCCTAAAGACGAGACAGGACAAAGCCGGCGCTTAGCAACTGGACCTACAGAGCCAAACCCACTTCAGCAGAGGGCCGAGTGAGAAGCTGCTCTTGCCTTGACAGCTCCGCTATAGAGAAACTCACACTGCTCCACCTCAGCAAAGGCCACATGTCTCCTCCCCAATTAAACACAAGGATTTAACATACACACTTGAGAATTATCTCTCTCACACAACTATGAAATATTCGACGTTGCCAGGTCAGTTATGACTAGCAGTCAGCATCTCGCTCAGTTTTCCAGAGGTGGGCAGTTCAGTCCAACTACCTGAACTGGGTAAGAGCCACAAGTTGACAAAACCAGTGAATCAAACTGGACTATATAAAACCCCAGCAGGGCGTTTTGGACCATGAACCTCACTGCACGACTGTAGCAGTACGGGAGGTGAACACGATGTGTGTTTCTTCCAATGTCCAAGTCGACCCTGCTACTTTTCACACTGATGTGTCTTTACTGGTCTAGTATTTGCCTGCACTGCCATAAAAGACCACGATTTAAAAACTGAAAAACAGAGTGTGGGTTCAGCTAAATAGACCAAAGATATGGTCAAAATTTGCACTGAAAACGCTGATGAAGCCAAAGGTGTTTCTCTTGGAGAGAATGACAGATACTCACCGCTCAGCGAAATCCTGCGTGCTGCAAAAGTCTTGGGGGTGGAGCTCTGAAAGACAGACAAAACAAACACAGCCCAGCCAAGGGAGAGAGGTGAGACAGGTGAGGCAGGTCGACATGGACACACCCAGGACGAGCAGGAATGTGGAGACTGGAGTGAGACAGGAAGGCAAGGAGACACGTAACAATCAAGACGCTAGGAGACGAGGTAATGTGTTACTGAGTCAAGTGTGTTGCTTTATCACTGAACTCAAAAACTGGACTAGGTAAAGAAAATGTAGAAATCTGGAGAGCAGAGTCTCCCCAATTGATCTGGGATCAATAATTAAAAGTGTTATGAAGATGTGGTCTGTTCAAAAAGCAAAACTTTAATAAAAAGTGCACTGTAGCTAACATTTCTAGTAATTACTACTTTTAAGACTTCTCCTCTGCTGCTTGACAGGTAGCCTCTACTGTAATGGAGACTTCCAACAAATACTGTGTGTTTTAGGTGATATCTTTCTAAAAACTGCAGTAGCCTTGATACTCATGTAGTCAGTGGATTCATTTGTGGGCTAGCAAGAAGTCCTGGGCTAGCAGACAAGCTACGATGTGTATTTTAAACTCTTAAAAGTAGAAAATGTAGAAACACTACTTATTTCCTGGTACCATTGACCACCTGTTCTTCAATGGGTTGGACTATGGTTCAATCTCACGTCTGCATGCACTGTATCTAGGCAACAACAGTTCGATCAGGTTGCGAAGTCTTAGCGGAAATCTGTCATCTGGTTTGCAGATGGACTCTTATGCAGTAGAAGAGTGTGATGGAGCACAACAGATGTTAAAGAGAATGTCGTCGGAGGCAGAAGAGTCCGCGTTTGCGCCGTCTATGGCGTTCAGTAAATCTTTGATGCAGCTCTGAGGTAAACGGAATGACGTCCTGTTCTAGAACGTCACGTGAGACGTTCAGCGTCACGCCACCTCTGATGTCTGCTACAGTCTTTAGGAATCTGCAGTGACTCGACCATCTGCAGAACTGTGGTCTGGCTCCATGAGAGCTCCTGGTGCAGTTAGCCCACTCCAGCCCATACCAGGCTGTGAAGCAAAAATAATAATAGAAATGCAACATCCAGAAGGATTTATATCTTGAGATTAGAGTCCAAGCAACTTGACTCAGGTTGAGTGGAAATGTCCATAACATACTTGTTGACGGAGCTTTAGACAGGCATTAATTTGTCTGCCTTTCAATTGACCTTGCAGCGACCTTAATCAGAGAGCCAACACTTCAGCTCCCAGGGGTTATCTGAGCAAACTGGAAAAGTCTGTCAGGGCCAAACATCAGGCTTTCAGAGATGTCAAAAAAAAAAAGGATCTTGATTGCACACTCAATGTCCGTACTATTGGTTGAAGGAGGGGGGGGGGGGGGGGGAGACAACGTTCGACTGCAGGTGAGGTGTTCTCGGAGCGCCCGATGGCCCAGGTCAGCCCCCCCTCTCCTGTGGATGAGGCACACGCGAGAACGCCTCTGTTCAGAAGTCCAAACAGCAGCCACTCCATTGGCAATGTGGCCGCTGTTAAGCAGAAGTGTCCCACTGCATTGCAGAGTCATGGGGCCTATCAGGTATAGCCATGGTGCTTGGGAATAGCAGAACAGGTGCAGTAGTAGTGGTAGTAGTATGCAGGTACCATTAGGGGCAATGGAAGAGGCATGATCACCTTTACAACAAAGCAATCAAGGGGGATTTTAAACATCAGCCGGAGAGAGAGAGAAAGAGCACCCCCTGCTGGTTCTGTCAAGGACAGTATCAGCAAAGGTTTCATACAACAGCACAATCATCTCATAATAAACACCTTCAACTAAGTCAGCTAAGCCTGTGCAATGAAACAGTTTGCTATAAAAGGTTATAACCTCTGGCACTGACCACAGACATGCTTTAAAAAGATGACATGTAATAGAAATATGAATATCTATGCACAGACCACTGTATAACTGTCTAAAATACGTTGTGCTTTTAAAATAAATTCAGAAAGTGTTTCAAAAGCACCAAAACATTATGTGGGGTGTGTGTTGTGTGTGCTGCTGGTCATTGTGACTGTGGGAGAGCTGAGGAACGTTTTTGTGTTCTTACCTCCTCCAGGTTCCCCAGGGTGGCCTCAGGATCTGCCATGACTGCGTCCCTCACCACACTGCTGGGGACAGGGGAGCGAAGGGAAACATGTTATGATGAATGACCTTTCATGACGACGCTGATCGCATGTCTGCGCTGGACGTGAATTAAAGGTGACGGACATTAAAGCTTAAATCCTCACAATCTACCAAGACAAAACAAACAAAAACAAAAAGTCAGTTCAGATTTAATTCAAATTATTTAACGATTTAATATTTCATTAACTTAATCAAGAATGTTGTTTGTTCAGGGGATGTAACAAAAAACCCTTTTTATTACCTGAAGTTCCTACAACAAACATCCTTTACATGCTGCTCAGGATCTTACATTCAGAAGCATCGACATTTTTAACAAACTTTAAGAGATGAAGAAGTTTAGCAACATAAGGTGACTTTAGTGCTCCCGATATTCAGATTAACATACTGACTGCATCAACGGGTTTTTACTCATTCATAAAAAAAAACTGGTCGGGCGAAACGCGCGTCAATATTCCCGTTTCTCCTGCAGCCGAAAGAACAGATACAGTGATGCTCGACTCTGGCTGTCGTTTCGCTAAATAAAGCCGCACCTCGTTACCGACAAGAAGAAATAAAAACACACGTTTTCCGTCCGAGAAGCCGTACTGGGTGATGCACGTTTAACCACCTCGTGCATCGCCAGCGTTTCTCACCATTCAGCGCCAAACCACCGGGACTAACCCACACAAACCTCTTCTTAATCACCAAACACACATGGAATACGGTGTTTTAAACAACTTTTTTCCCCAGAACCCCCCTTCAGCGTCATGTGAAGCAGCGATATTGGCTAAATGAAACGCGAAGCACAGCCATGTTGGATAAAAAAGGGAGGAACGGGGCAACAGTAGGACCCAATTCTCCCAGTCCCACACGCAGCCGGGTCGTCCTGTCGACTGCCTGTCAGAAAACTCCACAGAGCCACGGAACGCACCGCTTCGTTTCCAAACTCACCCCGAAAACTAATAATGGTAATAACGAAGACGTTTCTATATTAAAACACCCCGTTTACACATTTATAGGACAATTCCGTTAATTTAAATTGCACACCTTAGACAGTGAGCGTATACGTATAAAGTGCATCTTCTCAATATGCTTAGGGTTAGTAATTCCAATTAACGCAACAACACGCATTACAAGAGCCGTTTATATATATATATATATATATATATATATATATATATATATATATATATATATATATATTGGTTTCCTGCTTAACTGTTTAATATCATTTTACTTCTAGGCGGAAACTTGTACACGTGCAACGCTGATGCAAAAACCAGCTTCGGTGGCCAGACGGGGAAGTTCCCCGTCCTCCATCCAGGCATCATGTCGGACACCCATTTGTCATCCGTCTGGGACGAACTTGTAGTTGATTTAGACGGATCAATCAATTTTTTATCGGCTCACACAGACGTCGAAGCAGGACCCTTCACTGGTTTAATAGATCGGATAGTCCGGATAATCGCAACGGTGTGAAAAAAGAAAAGACATCCGATGCCAGTGGTCAGCACATCCTGTCACAGTAACTGTGCTTCACATGCGTTGGGTGAAGGAAAGATCAGCCTCGTGCCTTCACTACACTATGCCAGACCTAAACACACTGCAAGCACGTGCCATGTTTGGTTAGTGTATAGAACAGATTCCTAGATTAAAACTAGACAGCCACTAATGGTTGCAGTTTTGCATTTAATCTGTGTTTAGTGTGATCTCCATCCTCTTCATGTCCTCCTCTTAAAGTAGCCACCCTGACAACACGGGCACCATTTCTCATGAACCACATGCGTGTTACAGAAGGGTGTGGCAGTTTAATCTGTACTGGGTAAATATTCACATTTATAATAAGATGCCTCTGTATTCTCAGGGGAGAAAATCACAGTTTAACCAATTTGGCTGCAGTTATATTTCATACACTGTTTTTACAGCTTGGTGTTGGTACACTGGTGTCCATCACATACCTTTTGGTGTCTGGTTTAGGATGCTCCTCTGCGGAATCCGTCCTCTCTGGTGGTCCCGTCTTTTCATCCAGGACGTTGAGACAAGGCTTCTGAAAAGCACACGGAGTTGCAAACAGCACATTAAGTACATTGTAAATGTACATTGTGTTTTCCAATTTCCACCTGTATTATGTACATAACTAGCTTATTTTGGTCAAGCGAACACAGGGCGCTAGTCATTTATCGCCATTCCATTTTTTTGTTTTAATCCTATTTTAAAGCACTCCTGCATTGTTTAAAAATAATGATACAAGTATTGTCTGAAGCTCATCGTGTATCTAGAACAGCCTTTCCCACTTTTCACCAACCAAACACAAGCTAAAACAAACTGTTATTCTGATATAAGTACCGATTTGAGCCACGGTGTCGTTTACGTTCCATCAACACGGTTACTGTTGAATTTTTGGATTTAAGATTTACAGGTTTGCATTAGTGCAAAGACCCTGTGGGTTAGCATGTTGTTGCCTTTACCGACTGCTACGACTCATTTTCAGCAATAAATAAATTGCTATTAAAAATCTAACTGTGTAGGTATGTAAAAAATTGGAAGATTTGGTCAAATCACATTAGTTCATTGAGAGAAAACAGCCCAGGGACTTATTTTGGAGTCATGAAATCTCAGCTGAAAGTAGCAGAAATAACAGAACTGAGTTTGCAGCAACACATCCTCAGGGTCTATACCAGTCCAAATGAACCCACGGGAACAGATACATGGTGGTCTGCAGAAGCATGCAGACAGTCTATGATGGCCAAGCAAACCAAATGACACAATGAGTCACATATGCAGTTATCAACTCATTTTGCACAAGGAAAAAAGGTCACATGCTTCAGTAGATTTGTAGGTCGGCGATGCTCTCAAAGTCAGTGTCAATCTCAAAACACAGAATTTCTTAGAATTCCTCACAAATTACACAGTTAAGATTCTGACAGCAAGCCTGTTTGGCAATGAACCAGAAACGTCTATGGTATCAATAACTTAAGCTTTGAATCAATTCCCTTTAAAATAAGAGTGAACACAAAGTTGGCACCTAATGGTTATATTGTACAATATGCACAATCATTACTAAACGGCCAATCATGTGTAATCTACAACCATCAGTGTGAGAGGGTTTCTGGATAGATGCATCAAAATGAAAGCCATCAATAAACCCATCAGAAAGGAGCAATTGAACACCTGGAAATTTTGGTAGTGCAAAAACACAAAATTCCTGCCAATCAAAAAAAAAAAAAAAACACTGAAATCTTGTGGTGGGGTGAAGGAGTCACAGAAAGAGTGATGACAGGTCAAAGATGATTATCCACTTTAATAACTGCCTTCATCATCCCAGTAGACGGTCTAACTTAAGAGACACTAAGCGTCCTGTGGGGTGACGTTACTTCTATTATTTGTGCATTCTCTAAGTAGGAGGCAGCACCCTTGATGCGCCTTTAGCTGCGTTAACCGTGACTAACGTGACTTTGAAGCCGACGGTCTTTGGCTAACCTTGCTGGGAACGACCTCTTCATGCTCCTCTTTCCCCGTGGAGCCAGATCTTCTGCCTTGGGGCATGACATGTGTGTCAGACACACTCACATGCTGGTCTGCGGTGTCTTTCTCCTGTGCCAAGGTCTCCTCCTGGGTGTCTCCGGACTGAGAGGGACACAGGACACATATGCATATCTGATCAGACCAACGGGGGCACCTGTTATGAGTACTTGTGAATGCTAAACTTTTAACAAGCATGCAAAGAAGCGTCCACAGCCAACTCCAATCGGAGAAACACAGTTCTACAGTCATCCGACTATTTAAACGTTTTTCTGAGGAACCATTATTTGAATGACTCATAAAAAGTCAATGTTCCATGTTAAGATGCGTTTCTCTGCAGGACGACACCAAAGCATTTAAGCACAAATGAGTGTCAATATGTTTCGGATAGTATTGACATTATTACTGTCCACTGTAATCAATCACTGACAACAAATACAGTGTATAGAGAAAGGCTAAAACGCACTCACCCTTCGGCCACGTGTCGTAGCGCATGTTCTGTCCTGTGACGAAGAGGAACCAGAGGAATGTGATGAAGATGAAGATCCAGAATCCGAGTCAGATGAAGAGCCACTGGTGGAAGACGGTGGTCTTCCCCTCTTCTCCTTCCTCTGTTCCTTCTCACGCTGCTCTGGTGAGGAGCGAGGACGCGAAGACGCCTTGGGTGCTTTGTGACCTTTTTTGGACATCTCCTGCTCCGCTTTCTGGACTGTTCTGTGGTCTTCAGGTCCCCCCCGTTCTGCCACCGGGTGCGTTACGCTAGGTGGAGGTACCACATCTTCAGGTTTCTCTTCTGATGGAGACTTCGCCCGCACTGGTTTGTCCAATTCTGGCGTTTTGCTCTCTACGTGAACAGATGCTGAAACAAGGACCCCTTGCCTCGTCAACTGCGGTGCCGACTGACTAGCCAGAACCAGACGGCCCTCGTTTTGGACAGGCTCTTTTGGCTTGCTTGGAGAGTGGACAGGGGGAGCATACTGTGGATCTGGGCTGTCAGAGAAGGCACGAGGCCTCTTTAACACCGAGGCTGTGGAGAATGACGAGGGCGATGAAGCATCTCTCGCAGGATCTCTGAGAAGGCGAAACTTCTTGGAAGTGGACAGGGGTGATGAAGGCATTGTAACAGTAGGAGAACCAGATGGGCAATGCGCTACAGAATGAACACCAGTGTCTGCAGGTTGGTTCTCCTGACCTTCCGTTTCTCCTCCGAGTGATACGCTGGCAACAGACGCAGAACGACTCTTAAGGCAGAGTCTCTCTTTCTCCTGCTCCGTCTGCAAGTCGCTCTGCGTAGACTTCATTCTGTCCTGCTTCCTCAGTTTTGTAGTTCTCTCCGTGTCTTGCTCCTGTGACACGGTAGCGCTTTCCTGCTCTTTCTCCTTAAACATTCTCTCAGATTCTTCTTTCTCTTCTACCAAGGATCGAGGTCTCTCTTGTTCTAGATTTTTTCTTTTTACTTCTCTTTCAATCATTTGCTGTCTTTCTCTTTTCAAATCTTCCCTTTCTAGCTCTAGACTGTTCTCCCTCTCCGGTCTCTCTTCCTTTAGTGCCTTCTCCCTCTTAAGTTTCTCCTGTTCAAGAGCTTTCTCCTTCTCCAGTCTCTCTTGCTCAAGAGCTTGCTCCTTTTCTAGCCTTTCTTGCTCAAGAGCTCTCTCCTTTTCCAGCCTTTCTTGCTCAAGAGCTTTCTCCTTTTCTAGCCTTTCTTGCTCAAGTGCTCTCTCCCTATCCAGCCTTTCTTGCTCCAGAGCTTTCTCCAGTCTCTCTTGCTCTAGAGCTCTCTCCCTCTCCAGTCTCTCCTGCTCTAGAGCCTTCTCCCTCTCCAGTCTCTCCTGCTCTAGAGCCTTCTCCCTCTCCAGTCTCTCTTGCTCCAGAGCTCTCTCCCTCTCCAGTCTCTCTTGCTCTAGAGCCTTCTCCCTCTCTAGTCTTTCCTTTTCTTTCTTTTGTCTTTCCCTCTCCAAGGCTTGCTCCCTTTCTATTCTTTTTAGTTCTAGAACTCTCTCCTCCTCCAAAATTCGTTCTCTCTCTAGTCTCTCCTGCTCCAAAACCTTTTCTCTTTCCTGTCTCTCCAATTCTATGGCCTGTTCTCTGTCCCTTACCAGTCTCTCCTGTTCTAGTGCTTTTTCTCTTTTCAAAGCTTCCTCTCTCTCAAGTTTCTCTCGCTCCAATAACCGCCTTTTCTCTTCTTTTTCCAACTGCAAAATTCTCTCCTTTTCCAGTTGCACAGCTCGCTCTCGCTCTTCCTTCTCCCTCTTGAGAGCATCTTCTCTTTCCAGTGTCTTGAGCCTGTCCAGGGTTCGTCTGCGGTCTTCCCTGCCTTTCTCCGGGGCCCAATCTTGTTCCTGTCTCTGTCTGTCGTGCGCCTTCAGCCTCTGTTGATCTCGTTCTCTCTCCTGTGGTCTCTCGCCGTCTTCATTTTGTTCCCACAAAAGATGACTTACCCCTTCCTGTCTCACAACGTCCCCGTCACTACTCCCCGAAACCTGAACGTGGGGAAAAGAGGGGTCCACGGCTCCTTGCTTGGATATAACCGAAACAGGACAAATCTGAAGAGACGTTGCATTAGCTGTGTGCGTAATGGCAGACACAGCACCGTCGGCGTCGCCTCTGCTCGGCAAGCCTGGGGGAACGACAGCGCCATCTTCCTCATCCTCGCGCCCACGCTGCCCTTTCCCAGAGAAAGCTCCTTCTGACTCCATCTTGCGTGCGAGAAGTGTGAGTGGACCTGGCCTACGTTCTGCGAAATCGCCCGATGGCTCAGGGCTGCTGCTACGACTACTTGAACTCCCCGAGCCCGACGTGCTGGAGACGCGCTGCCTGGGCGGAGGCTCTCCTGGACTAGGAGGGCTCTGCTTGGGGGTGTCCGGGAGAGCAAACGAAAGCTCTGGTGGAGGTGAGGGCGGAGGAGTTGGCTCCCTGAGCTGTAAGGGAAGGTGTGGTGAGGGTTGCTGGAGACGCGACTCTCCAGACCTCTGTCTGGGCGGGAGGCTCAGCGGACGCTCTCGCCTACCACACTGCTGAGCAGCCGCGCTCCACTCTTCCTCGTCGTCGTCATCGTCATCGTCGTCTTCTCCGCCGTTGCTGTCCTCATCGCTGTCCACGGGTGCACGACTTGAAGTCGGACCCCTTTCGTCTACGTTCCCCTGAGATACGCTCGCTGGGGCGGGTGCAGACGCTGACGGCTGCGCGGGAACATCTCTCTCCCTCAGCCCGTTGCCGTCCCTTGCAGTGAGACCATGACCCTCACTCACTAACGAGGCAGGAGGGTTGTTTTGGTCAGCTGATAACGGGGCAGGATCCTATTGGAGAAATGTAAGTAGAACAAGCAGTTTGAGATCCCAACCACAAACCTATCCGAAATATAAGAAAATATAACAGACAGGCACATTAATACAGTACAAACTTGGTTTTTTTTTAAGCATGAATGTACAGTCTACAATGAGGATAAACAACGAAGGTTCAGCAGGTGATTCCTTATGGGCCTGACCTCCTCTGGAGCAGAACGTTTTGTGCCGTCGTTTGTTTCCGCATGGTCGTCCTGGTCTGTAAGAGAGGCAAGCAGAGACGTCTCAGACCTACGCAGGGCCACGTCGACAACGCACGTGTGCCGTCACCTGCGTGCTGGGCATGGAACGTTCCACAGAGCAATAACAATAACGAAGTGTTCACGTGTGACGTGCTCACATGGACCCACATTCTCGAAGCACGCTACACTTCAAAAGGTGATTCTGCATGAACTAAGGCTTTTTGTCCTATAAATATCACCTGCCTCTCACCATAACGCACACAGCAAAAGAGCAATTTACTATAGAATTTGCATGCGACTGGTTTTTACATCACAGGGTCAGTCTGGAATGTTATTCATGATTTTTTGTAAATGCCACTACCAATTACAATTTTCTTAAAAGTTTTGTACAAAGAGCAGAGACATCACAGCTTGTGTTTCTTTATCTACTGAAATCAGTTCATCTTCTAAAAATAGTTGGCTTCGTTTGCTGAATTCTGTTATTCCATCCATTTGTTTTCCAAATCTGTCTAATTTTAATGTCAGCCTGAAAACTGATGCATCACAAAAATAGCTAATTACCCTGATTGCTAGGTGTATCGTTCCCCCAAAAATATGTACAGCCAAGACCACGATGCTTTCAACATCGCCTAATAGGTCTTTATTGTCAGTTCAAACAAAATGGACAAAATCTCCAAGGGATTTGGTCATCCTCTAGATTCAAATGCAAGTACCATCAGTTAGTGGTATAAATACTGTGCAAATTCTAATATTTGCAATTTAAAGTGTAGAAACAGGAAAGCTGACAATGTAGTGCAGTAAAAATATGTTTTTTTGTAAAGCATAATAGCAAGTACTAATGTGACATGAATATAAACACCATTGGTTCCCAATCCTTGATTACTTATTAATCTGTCCAAACAATACGTCACACACAGCGCTGCAGTCTGCTAGTGCCTATATGGGTAAGTTATGGAGGGTCCTGTGATAATCACATGTTAAATGAGACACTACTATATAGTTTAGGCTTATTGTTTCTCATTCACATTCAGTAATTTGCTACAGTGCAACGACTGGGTTGTTATGTTAATCGTAAACTGCAGTTTGGATCTACAGGGTCTACGACCCCTCCACCATCCCAATATACACATGCACTTTACACGCAATGAGCTTTCAAGACTTTTCACCGTGTTCTGTAAGATCATGTTACACACGCATATCCAACGCAGTTGCGTTTATGAGGAACCAGGGTAATCAAGGAACGTTCCACACAACTTTCCTTTCTTTACGTGTCCCAACAGCCAAGGGAAAAAAAAGCAGGTACCAGACACCAGAAGTGAGGCGCTGACGACTTACCTGCGTTCTCAGCGGCTTCACGTGCCTCTCTCTCTAGACGCTGCCGAAGAAGCTCTTGCTGCTTTGCGAGGTACTGCTTAATAAAGCTGTTCTGACTCATCTCCTCCCCAATCTGCGGCACAGACACAGCACAAGAGCGTCGGGGTTCATATTTTTGCCACATAACATAGCAGCACAGAGCAGGGGCGGCTAACCATAATAGCAGGACTCACCTGGGAGTTTGGCTGCAGACCTGGGTGATGGGTGGAGGTTCTCTGAAGATTCTCCAGCATGAGTGCCTGTTAAGAATTTACAGACATACACATAAATTGCACTGAACTGAATTAAAATCGTTGCGCGCGCACACACTTCTTTTTAGTTATCTTATAAAAACATGCTGTAGGTTGGGCTTATAGGTTTTACACTCTCAACCAAGCAGTAATGGTGCCATGCGTCATAACTCCTGCAGTGATGCTGTGCATGAAACACTTCCACCAGTACAGCGTCCACTACCCTGCCACTACTACCACAGCCCGGATTAAAAATGGACTTCCAAACAAATCCGGCAGATTTCTGGTTAGTAGTGGTCAGATGGTGGGAGACAAAGTGTAGGAGACAAAGTATAAGGGACAAGTATGTACATGTAAATCTAGGAAGTCACCAGCATTGTGTACAAATAATGAAGCCAGTTAATAGCGACTTATAACGTCACATTACCCAATTACCCAAGACAAGGCAAAAAATTGTCTACCACATATAAATATTTTTTATAAATAAAGAAAAGATGATAACACACACACACCACACACACACCCCACACCACAAAGAAAAGGTTTGCACACAAAGTTTAGCAAAGAACCAAAGAAAAGGAACATTCATTCAACATGTGGCTGCAGCGTGCGTGTCATCTAGACAACGCAAGCAGCCGAATTAACGCGAAAATCCGCGAGTTGTAAAAGACGCCGACGACTAATAGCTAATCTAGCTTCCCCGGGATGTCGTGAGCGAACTAACCGAGACTGAGACACGTTAACCCCAACACGTTAACCTAAACCCAACACTCCGCCCATGTTACAGCGCCACAGCTGTTTACACTTCACAAATTCTGAAAGGCCACGGCGGTCAGCTAACGAAAAAAATGTTACAAAATTTTAATATATTAGGTAAATCTGGTGGCGGCGCAAACAGATCGCAAGAGTGCTCGCCCACCACTAAACGCACCCCCTCCCCGGGTTGATGACCCCCCCCCACCCCTCAGAAATGCCTCCCTGAGCCAAACGCACAAAGCGCAGACCCGCCGACAACTTCAAAACTAACTACCGCCAGCCAGCTAACCCTAGCGACCGACGACCAACAGCTGGCTACGCTTTCGGGAAACAGTGGTATGGTATATAATTAGCGTGGGTCTTTAGCTCGTTTACAAAACAAAAAAACAAATAAAACAAACAAAAACAAAAGCAAAGGTACGGCTACACATTGTACACAGATAGCTAGCTGGCTACTTAGTTAGCACTCGGCCCCGGATCACGGTCCCTGCCGTAGTGGCTACGAGTTCCCCCGCGTCAAAACTATGTTTCCAACTGACCCCCTTGAGCCTCTTGACGAGGGCGTTCTTCTGTCCGCTTTTCGAAAGCCCCCTTTCGTCCAGGGCCGCTTTTAAATCCGCCACTCGGAGAGAATGGAGCGGTCTGCCGTCCAGCGTAACGTCTTCGAGGTCCGCCATGTTGAATCCTCTCCCGTTCTCCAGCTCGCGGAGCCGCAACGCCTTCCCGGCTGACGTCACGAGGATGACGCGCACTTCCGGAGGAGGCGGACTGAACGGGAAAGATTGGAAATAAAAACAATTAAAGGGAAAAAGAAAATGTCGCTGTTCACATTTGTTTTTTTTATATGTATATTTAAGACGCTCTAATCCAGAGCGATTCAAAAGAGAATTTATTTTTGTTTATTCTAGCCATTCGTGACGTTGACATTAAAAATCATGTTTGGAGATAATAGGCCAAGATTTGGGTCGTCCATCGCTTTCCAAATCAAAAACCTTCAAACCAAATGCCTTCCAAGATTTCCTATGCAAGACTTTTAAAGTATTCTCAGAGAAATGTTCGTTATCATTTAATAAAAAATGCCCCGGATAACAGACGTAATGCTAGACTGAAGCAAAGCGTATAAGTGTGCTTTACGGGTATTTAGAGCCAGCCAGATATCAAGCAACGGCTGAATCAGATTTAAATCATTGAATAAGCCTACAAGGATCACAGTGACATCACTGTCCACTGTATGCACATAGGCTTTGTGCCTCCAGGACATGCTGTACATGAACCATGACCATACTGTCCGTATCCTTATGACTTATGACTGCGACAACTCATAGTGCTGCTGGTACCAAAGATAGACAGTTTGCCCTGATGTGATATAAGCAGATTTGTTTGGGGGCCAGTTGAACTGTGGACACTTGGATGCCAAAAAGGCAAAAAGCTCCTACGTATTAGTCAGACATGCCAGATGATGCTACTTCTGCTTCAGTGAGTGCTACAGTCCAACCGGAGCATTCTAGTAGGTCACCAACAGTATTCCAGAGGGCCATTTCTAACTTAACCACATGTGTAGTCAAGATTATCAAGGTCACCAACTTTCAAGAGACAAGCAGGGGCCACAACACCACCTACTTCACCGCGTTCACATGTGAAATTTGCCATCCATTCTTCAATTTGTAAAATTGTGTTATATGAAAAGCTAATACCCATATGGCACAAATGCTGGACAAGTTTCTTGCCCCTGATTTTGTGCATGTACTTTGAGGCCTATGTAAAGAGGGTGTGGCTGTTTACGTTCCAGGGCGTGTCTGGTTATCCTAGCAGTAGGAGATGCTTCTTTCTTTGTGATATGAAGAATGCCCTGTCCAATTGTAAGACAAGCCTGGGACTTTCTCTGGATCTTTCATGTTTGTGCCCTTCATTCTCATGGAGCTTTCTCATCTCATTCTCATTTTCATGGAGCTTTCTCATCTCATTCTCATGGAGCTTTCTCATATCATTCTCATGGAGATTTCTTGGTATTTAGCTTGGAAGGAGCCAGTGAATTTGAATCCTGGATGGTTGAATATATAATTTCTGACTACTTTTGCATCTTTTGCCAAGATAAGTGCATCTTGAACAAAATTCTTTATACTAGAGCATCCCTTAACATATTTTTCATTCCATCCTTGAAAATGAGAACATTCTCTGCTTGTACTTCTGGAAAGTGTTTAAGAAACAAGTCGATCCACATACATCATGACTGAATGTGTGTGAATGATGTAAAAATATCAATAAATATGTATGCACAGAAACAATTGCAGTGTTTCATTTTGTAATGTTGAAATGACATAAACCAATGTTCCATGTAGCTTGACTTAATGTACACTTTTGCATAAGTTTGAAAATAAAACAACAAAATGGCAGCAGTTTACTTTTCTAATTTAACGTTTGTTCCTAACTTTTCTAACGTTTATTATTGTACTGCAAGAGGTGCCTCTAAGATTTTTGGCCTGTTAGGTTGTTGGTCCTTTTTGCAGTGTCACTCCCCCCCAACAACTTTTTTAGATATTCATAATGGGATTTTTTTCCACTAAGATTTTGTTATTGTATTTGTTTGTTTGCTTGTTACTGTTCATGTGTTCATGAAACGGAAGGTGGCGGTATATGCACCACTCATGCGAGCCGGAAATATTTTCAAGGAAGAAGAAGAGAAATATCAACAGGAAGCTTCGTAAAACCTATATATTTTAAAAGACAAAAAACTAAAATTTATGACAGTGCCATAGTTTGGCTTTCTTTCTTTGGCGAAGAGCCCTGAACCATTTTCCAGAACTTTCACATACGCGAATGCTTTGCCTTCAGGAGGTTACAAAACACCTTCTGTAGCATAGAAGTATCGTGGAGCCCGTCGTCATTAGGTAGGCGAACCCTCGACAGAAACAAAAGGCTATCTTCTCTGTTTTGTCTTCCATGTTAGGCAAAATAAGTATGTGACTCAATCAGTAGGAAATTTGATTAAACGTATTTTGCAAAGCCAGAAATTCTCGTGGTGGTTTCGAATAATTCGTGGTCTGGCGGATATATTCATGTCACGGTTGGGTCAGGTAGCTGTATGCGTTTCTGGAGACCATGCGCGTAGGTTTTTAATGGAAAGCTTTGGATGTTTAGAGCTGTGGATTTGAAACGCTAGTGTAAATTGTATTTGTGTAGCTTGCATGGTGGTCGGATCTCATTTCTCATGCGTAGGTATGTGGATGTATTGGAAACTAACCCAGATTAACAACAGCAACATGGCAATCACGGCAGATTGTTGATTTACTTAGGCAGTTTGTGTGGTTGTGAAAA
This sequence comes from Brachyhypopomus occidentalis, assembly GCA_020368025.1. Lineage (NCBI taxonomy): Eukaryota > Metazoa > Chordata > Actinopteri > Gymnotiformes > Hypopomidae > Brachyhypopomus > Brachyhypopomus occidentalis. The sequence goes on from JAGXOD010001411.1 coordinate 308,266, forward strand.
TTTAGTGGGGTTTTATCCACTAAAATTACTTTTGCATCTTTTCATAAGTTTCAAAAGAAACATGACAGTTATGATACATCTCGGGTTGTTTGATGCATTCACACGACTAAAGGGAAACCTGATATTAAGTTTCATTAATATTCATCCAAGAAAAAAAAAATCTTCTCAGTTGTGAAAGGAATGATCTATTTATTAACCAATGAATTCTGACTACTGATTAAACTGAGTGAAAATTCAGTATTTATGATCACTGCTGCACTTTTGTTTTTTCTTAGAACATGTCCTGGTTCCACCATGACCCGCCACAGCTGTCTAACATGAAGACCCTTGCTGCAAATAATCACACGTGCCTTGGGTCAAATCTCAGTACAACTACGTCTGAGGATTGGCCCCGCCCCCTTCAGTCCACCATCCCCCTGGTTTCACAGGACTCGGTGCCCCCAAGTTTGGGCGATCTCACCTGTACGTCTTCCCTCAACATGAGGGAAAGCGATGATCCAGAGCCTCTGTCTTACGTGACTCTCCAGGAACAGCGATGTGTCTTAAGCTGGTTTCTTGGTTGGGGTCCTCCACAAAAAGAGCGCTTTCTGCAAGACCTGATTTCAAAGGCAGTACCAGGAAAAGTGAGCAGCTTATTGGAGCAGCTCAACACACTCCAGGTGATATTTACATGCATCCATCCATATCAAATGAAGCTGTGAAAGGTGATCTCAGCATCATACTTCAACAGGTTCTGGAGCCACAGCATATGCAGATACTAAATTATTTACAAGGTACTGACAGAGTTTGTGCATACAGAGAGAATATTTTTTGAGTCATTATATAAGCAATATCATATATATATATGTAGTTAGGCCATAATGGTTGAGCAATGAGTGTTTCATAACACATTTATCCAGGCAACATGGAATGATTTCAAGCCTCACAGAATTCAAACATTTTTCTTGAAAGCTAACTCATGAACATGATGATGTGAATGTAACAATATGATAATCTAAAGAGGACATAGCGATAGTCTGCCTACTATGTGTGCTAATCTGAACTGGGAAAAACTATAAATGACAGTTATCAGTAATCCCTCTATTTAACAATTTACTGACCTTTATCTCTCCTATATATATATTTCCTGTGGCGCCAAAGGTGAAAGACCGCCCACCCAACATTTTCGAGTGCCAGCTGAGACTATGGACTCAGTGGTTCGAGTCATGGAGTGAAGAGGAGAGAAATGCCTTCCTGAGCAGTCTGGAGGAGAGGGACGCCATCTTTGTTGCCCAGTTCTACAGAGCAGTGGCCAGCACTGCAGGAAGGGACTGAAGACCCTCTTGAACCTGTACACTATTAAACCTGTATGAATGGCAAAAGGGCTAAGGAAGGCATTCAGGTGTTACCGATGACCTTCAACAATGTCTACTGCCAGGGTTGAAGATCTGTCAGTGAAATGATAGGGACCTGCTTATGACTGAATGCATTTTGACAGGCTCACATAGCAGACCACTGCAAGCTAATGTGGTACACTTGGAGCAGGGCTACGTGGGCACAGTGATGTTCACCAATTTGGACATATATCTGTACGTAAATATGTCCAGCTAATATTTTGCTATGTTGTACCTCACAAACATACATCACATAGGCACTGTGCAATCTGTCTATAAATTTCATACCTTAAGCAAATAAAAGCTGTTTTCATTTTGGCTTTTGGACTGACTTTTTTTTTTGACTATGTTTATTTTATAATTGTTTTATTGATTGGTAGAACTACAAAAGATGGAATATAACGAGTTCAGTTCCTTACTCAGATATGGTCTCAGTATTAAAATAAAAAGTAAAATGCAGCAGATATTTGACATAAAGGCTGTTTTGATTGCCATTTAGATTATAACAAATCAATGAAAATGAAAAATCTTTTTTGCTGTAAATTCACACAATGCATAAAATGAGTCTGCTCTGGGATTGGTTGCAGATTTCCCATGGATACTGGAATTCCTGGATGCTAGAAGATATATGTACATCCTCACATATACTTTAAATCATCTCTAGATAATTTGTCTTATTACAATGTAAACAGTTGTCCTGTATTGGGTAGCGAATAACTAACGCGACGGGTCTCCTGTAGCGAGGAGACGGATACATGCGCTGAGTAGAGTGAGATTTATTATGGGCAAATCCATCAACAGAGTCGTGAAAACAGTCCAGGTCATCACCAGTGAATCCATCATACAAAGAACAGAACAGAACCAGGCACAACTATCAAGACACTTACAAGAGGCGTAAGTAAAAGACCGTCGCATACTTACAACCACAATGATCTGCAACAAAAGACGCCAAACACAGCTTAAATCACAGGACATAATGAGAAACCAAACTAGAAACAGCTGATGACAAGGCAGAAAGAAAGAAAGACAGAGCAAAGGGGAAAACAAGGGCTCTGTTTGAAATAGCCTACTACATACTGCATACTGCACTCAGTATAAACTGGATACTGCATACTGGTCCTCGTAGTAGTATGCACAATGCTAGATGGTTTTAAATCAAGGGAAAAAAATCGTGTTTAGGCCTTTTTATTATTTTTTAAACCTTTTGTTAATTTATCATTTTGTTGAATTGATTTCTTTTGTTAATTTGGTTTTTTCTATTTTTTTTATTCATTATATTTTTCAGCAATGACATTCCCAAGGATAGAGCTCAGGTTGTAATAAGCTTCTTCTTTTCCTGTGTAAAGCACATTAATTTACTGCTGTGTATAAATTATATACATATATAAATAAACTGGCTTTGCCTAGGCCATCAACTCACAGTGCCATTACTCGCATCTTAAAATTGGATCAACCACCATATGGTGCAAATGTGCCCCCACCTGAATAACTACTAATTTCACAATCACAAAAGGCAACAAACTGATAAACAACTCAAAACAACTCATATTCTTTAAATCCCTGTATAATAAAACAGAACAAAAAACAAACAATTCTTTATTTCTCCTTTATTGACTTGAGTGAACAGGTAGGTGGACATCGAGCTGCTGGTCTGTGTCCTGGGCACATGTTGCTATGTGGAGTGCATCATGTTTCAAGGCTTAAACTTTTGTTTGTTGCCACATTTAGCACCAACACAAGGGAGGAAACATAGGAGCCTGTAACAACGCAGAACAAATGCAGTTTGTAAGGGAAGAACGACTGCACTGCACATCTTAATGGCTGAAAACACACAGCTGGTTTCATAAATTATATTCCCGTCACTCAAAGTCTCGCTTCCAGTCCTCAGATGAGAGAACTGCTCCATGTAATAGTTAATATCTACACCTCACCTCCTCCACCACTTCTTTTTTCTATGTGCGATTCCCTGAACCTCAATGTTCTTCTCCACCTTTCCATCCCTCTGTTCAGTTTCCCTTTTTCTACTACTTTCCTCATTTTTCAGACGACTGGCAAATTCCTGATATGGACATAAAGACAAATTCTAAAACTGTTCCTAATGTGATTTTTCACAATACAGTACATTACATACAAACAGTGGAAGACACTTTTCCAGCCTCTCCCCACATACCTGTTCCAAAGCATCTTTGTAGGTCTGTAAAGAAGCTTCTCCTCACAGCAGATGCACATGTTGGAATTATGGGGTCTATATTTGAGAGAAGTCTCCATTAAACCGCTGCTATCCTGGGTCTTTATTACAGCGCTGATACCCTTGGTCTCCATTAAAGCGCTGCTACCCTTGGTCTCCTTTTTGTCCTCCAGGTCAATCAAAACCAGAGGAGCCTAAGAAACAGAAATGTTAACAGGACTGCTAAAATGATTCTTCACTAAGATTAAGAAATGAGTAGAACAGAGCCATCTGCCCATCCCACAAGCGAACCTGTTCACGAGCTCCTCCCTGCTGGAGGAGCTTCTCGGCATCCACACTCAGGTTGGTGATGGGTGGCAGACGAGTCCGGCATCCCACATGCGTCGAGATTTAATAGAAGGTGGAGAGGCTGCTGCCACGATCCTTGGGCTGTTAGGCCAAACACTAGGGGGAGCCGCTCCAAAAGTGTCTCTGGGGCCACCTGTCCCTACCCAATCGGATCTCGAAATCACGTTTGCCCTGGTGCAGGACCACAAGTTCTCCCTTCTTCTTGCTTCTGCCTGGGCTGCCTCTGTGTTTTCTCTGTCAGGCACCATGTCAGCACTCTTCTCTGTCAAAGGCATCCTATGTTCTCTTGTCCAGGTAATATTTCGAATTGTCTAATATTTGGCTGCCGTAGAAACGCAATCCGCAATCGTTCTGACTAACAATCGCCCCGATGCGCTGCTTTATATACTTTATTAAACGTGACGTCAAAATGACCCCCCACGTCATACACTGCGTCTAAGAGCTTAATTCCCACATGCAAAATAGTTTGATGACTTTGGTGTCAGCCACAACAACACTAGCGAGAAAGTCAATACGAATTTAACGAGAAAGTCAATCATTGCGATAGCATATGAATTCTATATAGACCGATTTTTTTTACGTTCAATGGCGTATTTAATTTGGCTGACATGAACACTTACTCTGGTGCCCTGCGATTCTGTTCGCATTCGTTTCCATTCAAAAATACTTTCAGGTTAATATCTCCACCTTGTAGAGCTGCCATGCATTAAATGAATAATGATGCCATTCTAATTATGCCTACATAAAATCAGTTTTATACAAACACATTTAAGCAATTCTTTATTATGTACGATGTGTGTGTATATGTTTGTGTCCGTGTGTATGCGCGTGTGTTTTGTACGGTTTTAACTACAGTTTTAATTCTTCGCGGGTTTTAATTGGCTTAATGAAGTGAATGAACGTGATCTTAACCCCTGTGAGGATATCAGATGTTCCACTTAATGGTACTACTTTTTAGTTTTAGTCTGACCCATGTTGAGTTAATACTTTGTGCGAACTGTGTGTAATATCGAGTAGGCTGTGTCTCATTTAAGTGCGTCTGCCAAATGCCGAGCATTTCAGTATCAGTAAGAGCTTCTGAAGTATTCCTTGTAATCAGGTGTTTTATATTCACAGTAGCCTGAGAAATGCTTTCAGTTCTTACTGACTGCACATCGGATACTTTACTATCAGATAATTAATATGTGTTTATAAAAACATTAAATATTTACGCGAACATTTCCCATAATTTACTACTTGTTCGCTGAATCAGAAGCTACGAATAAGAAACCCAACGAATCATCGGTTGCGAATAAGTAGGTAAGTAGTTGGCGAACTGAAGCCTCCGGACATCAACAGCCTGTAAACAGTCCGTTTAGTTAGACGGCTAGCTGTTTCATGCATATACGCGCATGCAGCGCACGTTTAGGCTAACTACGATAAAAGTCCGTAAATTATTTTCGAAGTCCGTATATTCTTTTGTAGTCCGTCTGGGTGATTTTCCTCCTAACTTCTGTCCCATTGTAGTTAACGATATCTGTGCGCATCCACAGACAGTAGCTCTACGGATCTATAAAAGGCTATTTTAGTATAGATTAATTGTACTACCACGGCGTCTATAGAGTTAAGCTCAATCGAGGAACGCCTAGTAAGGAATTCAGCGTTGCTTGAACTTAAATCAGACTGGGGCCGTCGAGAGAAGTACTGACTGCAGGGGCTGATAAGTCAAACAGGTAAGACATTTTTAATACTGCGGTAGAGTTGGCTCCGCGTTCTAAACAGATAGTGTATGCGATAAAAAACATGCATGCAATTCCTACATATTGTGAATTTCCACACAATGGCTTTCAATAAAGATAGAATTGGGAGATGTGAAAAGATCACACCATGAATTAATGACGAATTCA